>BSBK01008107.1:0-480000 GCA_027943335.1 Chamaecyparis obtusa | reverse complement strand
TGACTAAGAGTTTGTTTTCTTAGCAGCCAAAGAAACTCACCCAATCTTCTAATTTGACTTGGGGCTTCTTTAGATGTGTGTCTACCTCTCCATGAGATTTTAGTTGAAGCAACCAATGCATTCAACTTGTTGTAATCTTCTTGTAATGATTTGTCATCCCTAACTGTGCTCAACTGACTCACCTAGGACATCATTGCAAACATAGAAAATGAGCTTCCCAGGGCCCCTCCTTCCAAACATATAGTACATGGAGTCTCCTCACCCATTCCAAGAGCCTGTACAAAATTGACAATGGAATGATGAGCTAAGACTCCATTTGTTCAACCTGCCTGGTTCAAACCAATGATAGGGTACTTAACAAAAGAATTAACAAACTAGTTGGAATGCTTCAAAACTCAAAAAAAACACAACACAGAATAAAAAAACAACTTGTACTAACTTTTCCAATAGACACTGCGAGCTATCTAATCCATTAATCAACTGAAAACAAAGAAACAAAAAAACTCAAGAATTCACTAAAACCGTGTTACTCTACAAATCTTCTTAATTCCAAATGTTTTTCCCCCCAACCTTTTGCACAGATCGATGGAGGCCTCTTATAGTTGATCTGATGCCTAATTCAATGGTTTCATATAGTTACATAACCATCTTACTCGAAAATGCTCCCTTGCACAAATGTTGTCAATGTTGTGAATGACAACATTGACAACTTGTTACAACCTTTGGGATTTTGGTTCAAAACTTATTGTTCAAACACCATAAGACCCTAACCATGACTTAGTTAGGCTATTTAGACCTCACATAGGCCACTTCTACACTTCTTTGCCCAATTTGACCCCTAAATGCTTCATTCCCACTTTTGCCACAATATTGGTAACTTGGGTACAAATTGGCACTTGCCTTCACAAAGGTCACACATGAGGACATCTCACAGTGATCGATTGTCCCTTGTGTAATTGCCACTTGAATGTATTGCTATTGAACCACATTAATGCTTTTCTTCTTCAACAAATGAGGACAGTCACTCTAAAGACAACATGATAATGTACACTCACTGTAAGGACAGTCACAAATGAGGACATCTCACAGTGACTGTCCCTTGTGTAATTGCCGCTTGAATGTATTGCTATTGAACCACATTAATGCTTTTCTTCTTCAACAAATGAGGACAGTCACTCTAAAGACAACATGATAATGTACACTCACTGTAAGGATAGTCACAAATGAGGACATCTCACAGTGACTGTCCCTTGTGTAATTGCTGCTTGAATTACACAAGGGACAGTCATTGTGAGATGTCCTCATTTGTGACAAGGACAGTCACACATGAGGACATCTCACAGTGATTGTCCCTTGTGTAATTGCCACTTGAATGTATTGCTATTGAACCACATTAATGCTTTTCTTCTTCAACAAATGAGGACAGTCACTCTAAAGACAACATGATAATGTACACTCACTGTAAGGACAGTCACAAATGAGGACATCTCACAGTGACTGTCCCTTGTGTAATTTCCGCTTGAATTACATAAGGGACAGTCATTGTGAGATGTCCTCATTTGTGACAAGGATAGTCACACATGAGGACATCTCACAGTGATTGTCCCTTGTGTAATTGTCACTTGAATGTATTGCTATTGAACCACATTAATGCTTTTCTTCTTCAACAAATGAGGACAGTCACTCTAAAGACAACATGATAATGTACACTCACTGTAAGGACAGTCACAAATGAGGACATGTCACAGTGACTGTCCCTTGTGTAATTGCCGCTTGAATTACACAAGGGACAGTCATTGTGAGATGTCCTCATTTGTGACAAGGACAGTCACACATGAGGACATCTCACAGTGATTGTCTGTAATGTCCCCTTTTTGGCTAACTTGGAAAACAGGAACAATTACTCCACTTCTCAGACTTACTCTATCAGATACTTACAATTAAACTAAGTAATGGAGGTTACTTAAGATATCAACCGCTATTTCAGATTCAATCACAATATGTGTGCAAGATGATATTGATACCAATATGTTTAATAGCACTGTCGGATATAATGATATGAAATATGCTATGAATATGATGTTTCCTATCACTTATAGTGATAGTATAATGATGGTATGTCTGATATAAACAATATCGATATACAATCAATAAGTATTGCTTACAGCAATGTATTTGCTGTGTCTGATATGATGATGTAATTATGCAAATGTGTAATATCGCTATGAGTGATATGTTGCTATTTCAGATTCTGAATTATATGCTTGCAACTTCAAATATTGATGCTGTTTCTGACTATCCTTTCTATCTGTGCAATCATGGTGTTGTCTCTGATCTGCAATGATAAACTTGAAACCAAACTGCCAAAGGCAGATGCTCTATTGAGTATATCCAAATATGGATAAGTAAATAAAGTTCTAATGATGCCTTGAGTGACTGACGAGAATGCATTCTTATATTGTCTTTAACAAATGAAGAGATGCTATGAATGAGACGTGTCTTGTTTCTTCCTCCATGTCCCTTTGTTAAGCACACCTTTCCATAATCCGACAGTTCACATAATATTATTTCATTATTTTCTGATCATAGATAACTCCCAGATTGACTCAATATCAAATCTTTTTATGAAGGTAATCTTCCCTAATTGGTAGTGCAACCAGTAGTTAACATCCATTGTGTTTGTATTAGTTTGGTCTAACTATCATTAGTATTTAGTCAATCGATATTAACTCTTGCCTTATCCCATATTGTTATGATGATATCCAATCTTTCTACTCTGATATAAGTCGATATCATTTTCTGATAATTGTCCATTTATTGGTTGATTGCTGGTAATGGAGTTTGATCTTCAAATTGACTTCCATTCCTGTTAATACTTAAGGATACATTGTACTTATTATCCATGACTGATGCCTCATTCATCAATAGCTTGTGATATAATCACTGATGCTTTTGTGTTTCTACAAGATGTGGTTTATCTCAGACAATCGATAATCTTTCAATCCTTTAGTCGATATCCTCCTATGTGGTGTCTATTGATATAGATAGTAGAATTCAATCTAGTTTATGTTATTGTCATGATAACATAGGAAGTGATGGTGCATATTTGCTAGCGGGTCTTCATGTTTGATATTGCTTTATCGGATATGTCATTGTCTAAACTTGTGCAATTAATGATTATTTATAATATATGAATGGTTATCCTTCTTGCTTATCAATACATCTTCTGAAACACATAGCGACCTATCCCTTATTCATATCATGTTGATCTTGACTTCATAGTATTTGGTTCATTAATCATCCTCTCATGGTATCGATGTGTAATGACTAGTGATTGTTGTATCACTTCTTCGTTCCTCATCGTGATAGATAATGCAGATGTTTAATGTAGATGTATATCGATTACAGATATTCGATATTGCTTTAAACGTTATTATTATTATTATTATTAATGTTATTGTTATTATTAAATATTATAATTAATGATGTTAGTAATATTAATAATATTATAATAAATATTATTATAGTGATAACATATTGTTTTATATTGAGAGGTTTATTAATATTATTTATATATTAAAATTATTATATCAATAATTGATTTAATATTATTACTTAATATATTATTATAATATAATATATATAATTTATTAATAATTATTTATTATTAATTTATATTATAATTATAATCATAATTATATTATTTATTAATATTTTAATATTATTTAATTAACATATTACTTATTATGCTAACTATATATTATTATTATCTTTTGATAATAATTATATATTATTGTTATATACCGTTAATAATAGATTATTATATATCATCTAATCATTTTATTATTATACTAAGTTCAATATGTCACGGCTCATGACATTGTCCCTTGTGTAATTGCCACTTGAATGTATTGCTATTGAACCACATTAATGCTTTTCTTCTTCAACAAATGAGGACAGTCACTCTAAAGACAACATGATAATGTACACTCATTGTAAGGACAGTCACAAATGAGGACATCTCACAGTGACTGTCCCTTGTGTAATTGCCACTTGAATTACACAAGGGACAGTCATTGTGAGATGTCCTCATTTGTGACAAGGACAGTCACACATGAGGACATCTCACAGTGATTGTCCCTTGTGTAATTGCCACTTGAATGTATTGCTATTCAACCACATTAATGCTTTTCTTCTTCAACAAATGAGGACAGTCACTCTAAAGACACCATGATAATGTACACTCACTGTAAGGACAGTCACAAATGAGGACATCTCATAGTGACTGTCCCTTGTGTAATTGCCACTTGAATGTATTGCTATTCAGCCACATTAATGCTTTTCTTCTTCAACAAATGAGGATAGTCACTCTAAGGACAACATGATAATGTACACTCACTGTAAGTGTACATTATCATGTTGTATTACAAATGGACCTTATGTTGGTCGGGATATAAGTGCAAAAAAAAAAAGGAACGTTGTCATTTGTGTTTTCAACAGCGCCGAGAGAGATTCCCTCCGCGAAATCAAGCGGGTTATCATTTGTGTTTTGAACAAAGCGGGTTGTCATTTGTGTTTTGAACAGCACCGAGAGAGATTCCCTCCGCGAAATCAAGCGGGTTGTCATTTGTGTTTTCAACAGCGCCGAGAGAGATTCCCTCCGCAAAATCACAGCTACAATTTCTGAGTACGTTGGGTTTATTTTTCTTTTGTCATTATTATTTAATCTGGTATTCAGCTGTTAGAGAGCTAAAATACCCAGAAATGAGGACATATCTGTGTTGAATTTATTGTTAGCGGCTTTGGTTATTTAGAATGCTTCCCCACAATACTTAATTACACAAGGGACAGTCACTGTGAGATGTCCTCATTTGTGACAAGGACAGTCACACATGAGGACATCTCACAGTGACTGTCCCTTATGTAATTGCCACTTGAATGTATTGCTATTCAACCACATTTATGGGCCCATTTGGACCACGACACACAGTAGCATCTACAGAGAAGAATATCCCAGGTGTAACAAGTTGTAAGAATATACCAACAGTTCTAAGAAGTTCCCTAGCACGTAGTAGCATCTACAGAGAAGAATATACAACATGAGGGCAGCCACTGTAAAGACAACATGATAATGTACACTCATTGTATGTGTACATTATCATGTTGTCTTTACAGTGACTGACCTCATTCAAGTGGCAATTACACAAGGGACAGTCACTGTGAGATGTCCTCATTTGTGACAAGGACAGTCACACATGAGGATATCTCACAGTGACTGTCCCTTGTGTAAGCCACTTGAATGTATTGCTATTCAACCACATTTATGGGCCCGTTTGCACCACGGCACACAGTAGCATCTACAGAGAAGAATATCCCAGGTGTAACAAGTTGTAAGAATATACCAACAGTTCTAAGAAGTTCCCTAGCACATAGTAGCATCTTCTAATTGTCTATACCACTTCACAAGGTATTGTTTGCACACATTGTTTTTGGTTCTTTTGATGACCCTTGTTTTGAAATTGCTATTAGGCCTTGTAGCTTATATGTTTTGATTGCTGGAGAGCTTCTAAAGCTAAGCAAGAAGACCATTGCACGAGTTATAGCTGCGCACTCAGGTTTGAAAATTGTATATTTTTTAATCTAATGTATATTTTAATCCTTTTGCCATGTCATGTAATATGTCTTGCCTTGTAGCTTATATGTTTTGAAATTGCTGTTAGGCCTTGTAGCTTATATGTTTTGATTGCTAGAGAGCTTCTAGAGCTAAGCAAGAAGGCCTTGTAGCTTATATGTTTTGTGTACTTTTGACAATTTTGCTTAGTCACTGAAAGTTGTAGACCGAAGTTTTCATAGCCCAATTTTTGCTTCCTGCGAAGAACGATCATGTCAGATAATATAAGTGAAGAACAAAATAGAGAGACAATCGCTAGATTGTGGTCTAACTTGAAAAGAAAAGGTGATGGAAAATGTTATTGTCCCTGCAAAATTTGTAAGGGCTTAAATCGTAGAAGATTGCTAATCAAAACAGTTAAGAGACATTGTAGGGAGAATGGTCACATTGAAGGGGGGCATGACTATCATCCACTGGTAAGTTGTTCATTATATCATTTTAACAATTTATATACATATGAAATCACTTGATGATGAGTTGAAGATCATGGTTTATTTATGTTAATCAATTTTATATAGGTTGATCTCCCCAGGGAAGTACATGATATGGAGGAACATGGGGGTGCGAATATCCAAGGTGAAGATAATGATCCCATGGAAGATGACGATCATGCGCCAGAAAACACAATTGAAGATGATGGTATAAATACATTGATCCATGACACATTTAGTCCAAGCGGATCTGATCATGATGATGATGATAGCCTTGATGTACCTCTACTTGAGAAGGCATACGAGCCCCTATACAAAGACTCCCAAACAACTCTTCTCTCTGCTGTATTGTTGTTGTTGAACTTGAAGGTTATGAATGGTTTATCCAACATAACAATGTCACGTATGTTAAGGTATGTCATATATGTCTTTATAGTTAACAAAGGGTGAATAATGTACCACTAATATTGTTTATATTAACAACTTATATTTTTTGCTGTAGATTGATAGGCGAGTTTTTGTTACCACCATCAAATATTCTACCTCGCTCATATCGAGAATTATCTGCTATTATGAAAGATATTGGAATGGAGTATCAAGCAATACATGCTTGTCCCAATGATCATATTATATATTATAAAGAACATGAATTTGCAACACAATGCCCTGTATGTCATACGAGTAGATATCGAACAGATCGAATAACAAAAAAGGTGCCTCACAAGGTTCTTCGTTACATCCCCATTATTCCACGGATGCGATAATTATTCAGGTGTACTAGCTTGGCACAATTTATGGATTACCATGCACGCAATAGAAGTCGAGATGACATTATTCGAATCCCTGCGGATGGTTCGGCATTTATGCACATAGAGGAAAAGTGGCAACACTTCAAAGAAGAACCTCGTAATCTTAGGCTTTCATTGGCAGCGGATGGTGTCAATCCATTTGGAGAGATGAGATCTGTTTGCTCGGTGTGGCCTGTTTTTGTTATCAACAATAACATTCCTCCGTGGATGTCAATAAAGAGGGAGCACATTATGTTGGCAATGATTGTTCCAGGTATTTTATCATTTGATAGTTATTAATTTACATGTACTTACAAATCTTACAGTAAAATGGTCACAATAATTATGTAATGTTACTGTTCATTCAAGTAGGTAAATATCAAGTTAAAGATATGAATGTATATATTGAGCCTCTTATTGACGAGTTGGTGGAGTTATGGAACGGTGTCACTATGTATGATGTGTCTAGACCAATAGGACAAAGACAATTTCAATTCCATGCAATACTTGTATGGACAATACATGATGCCCCAGGGCTAACACATTTTTGTGGTATGTTATAGTGAATTCAAGTTGCGCATGATAATTCTAATTATAAAAATCAACATATTTAATAATCCAATTATATCATTATCTTGTAGGTCTTCAAACAAAGGGAAAATTTGCATGTCCAGTTTGTGGTCCAAAGATGAAATCTCGTCATTCAAAAAGTTTAGGAAAGCATGTGTTTGATGAGTACAGACACTTCCTCCATAGGAATCATAAGTATCGAAGTATGGAAAAACATCTTTTCAATGGGAAAGAAGAGACTACATCAAAGCCACGAAGAATGACACCTCGCCTATGGAAGTTGGAATATAATAGAATTAATCGTCGAGGTAATGTCGTTCCACTTAATGGTTTATGTTTGTAATTTATATATTTCTATTGTGATTTTTGTTTACTAATTATGTAATTGATGATCGTGAAGGTCGTCAAGGCACTACTGACAACCTTCCAAAGGGACTAAAAAGCTATCCCAGACAATTTAGTAGGTTGCCCTACTACGAGGACCTACAAATTGTGCATTTGTTTGATCTTATGCATGTTGGAAAGAATATAACAGAGACATTGTGGAAAATACTGGATGGAAGGCGTGACAAAGAAAAAATTGTCAAAATTTGTAATGACATTCATGAATCCAATCATGCACTGAAGAATTTCATTCACTCAAATAGCAATAGAGATCAGATTAATATAAGTGCCCTTCCTTGGTTATTAACGGAGCAGCAAAGTGATGCCATAAAAGAAGTCATACGAAAAATTCAATTTCCCACAGGATTTGCTGGGAACATAAGCAATCTCATATCAAAGAAAAGTGAATTTGGGCCAGGGCTCAAAACGCATGATTGACATACTTTCATCAAGGTAAGTTATGTTCTTCTGTATTTACAATATATTCATAAACTACGTGTACTATTCATTATGTTATGTTAGAAAATAATGAAATGATTGGTTTATAATTACTGCAGTACGTGCTACCTCTATCTCTCCCAGAGCACTTCAACAATAACATCAAACAAGTGATATATGATCTTGGAAAATACATGAGGTAAGCAGTAATATCTGTTCAATTTGTTGTATATATTTATTATATTCGCGATTTGTTTTTCTTGTTATGTAATCTATTGTATATTATTTTGTAAAGTCTTGTATTTATATATTTTTTGTGACTTGAATCTCTTAATGTAGGTGGTTGTCATCTAAAGAAATCCATAAAGAAGATATAAACTATTGGAAGAGAAGAATTCCTCATTTATTGTGTGAAATGCAAAAGTGTCTACCTCCAACTTTTTTCAATGCACAAGAACACTACCTCATACACCAAGTTGAGGAGATTGAATTGTGTGGACCTGCACACACTAGGTCAATGTGGATGGTTGAGAGGCACTTGAAATCTTTGAAGGCTTTGGTTCGACAAAGAGCACATCCTGAGGGTTCTATGGTAGAGGGATACATGGTATACCAGACTATGGTGTACATTACTGAATATCTTCCTAAGTTTGCTTCAAATATCCATGTAGATCGCATTTGAGATCTCGACCCTTTTAAAAAATTCAAAGGGGAGTACTTGATGGGGAAAGGTAGATTGAGGAAAGTGACAGGTAATAAATTATAAGATGTTATTGTAATAAATTATTTCTTAATCTTCAAAATAAATCGGTTGTAAGTCGTCTATTTTTTTTTTGTACAGTTGCTCGAGAGTGGGATGCACTACATTTGTATATTGCAAACAATCTTGATTGGATGACGGTATGGATTGAACGATGTCAACATTCTGGTCACACATTAACATGGGAAGGTGTATCTTCATTGGTTAAAGAAGCTCATCGTAATGGAGATTCTAATGTTACGCAAAGGGAAATAGATTTAGCATATGGTTTAAGAGATTTCTAGGTACGTACAAAATTATTAATCACCCGTATGTTTATCAACTCACGATATAATAATTTTGACATGTTTCACATATTATTGCAGGTTAAACACCACAAGGGTATGTTCTGTAATGGTCAAAAATTTCGCGTCAAAGTGTTGGATGACACGAAGAAAACTTGTGATTCTGGAATAACTGCAGTCTTTCAAGTGACTAATATTTCATCTAGAAATGACTTAGATCCTCAAGAGTCTAAAAATCAATACTATGGCATTTTGGATGATATATTTGAGTGCGACTTTAGTTCCTTCAAATTAGTACTCTTCGTTGTCAAATGGTACAGGCTACGACTTAATCCAAATGATCCTAATAGAACTGTTATTGAACATGATAATGGATTTACAATGGTTAATACAAGGTCGTTTGAGCCAGTTGGGGATGAGCCCTATGTTCTTCCAAGCCAATGTGAACAGGTATTTTACTCAGAGGTTTCACATAAACCGGGTTGGTCATTTGTTGTTAGACATGAACCGAGAGGAAGGCCGATAAAGTATAATGCGATGGAAGAAGAAGATACCAAAGAAGTAGAAGATGATGTAGATGATGATCACGATCGACAATTATTGGATGATGTTCCTGAGACAAATTTTCATGAAAAAGAAGAAGAAGATGATGCTGCTACTGATGATGATGATGAAGATGATGTTGATGTTGATGATGATGATGTTGATGATGACGACAACGACGACGAGGACAAGGACGATGATGATGACGACGATGATGAGGATGATGATGATGATGATGATGATGATGATGAGGATGATGATGATGAAATTTAAAGGTATGCCATCAATCCTTAATGTATTTAATATTCATTTCTTGATAGAAATATATTTGTCTTAAATGGTTACATAGTTTATTCATTATCTATTTAAAAGCTATAAGTGTTATAATGTGTACGTTTTAATGTTTTTAATTTTTATGTGATGCTTATGATGGATGTGATTATGATTATGATGTGATTATGCTCACGATAATTGAATTACATTTGCAGGAAATTGAACCCCTTTCAAGAGCATCCCGCACAGTCTCATGGATCGACAGGTATAAGTCAATACACCTTATAGAAAGTCTATTTAATACACTTATCAACAGTAAGATTGATGTCTTCTAAGATCTCTCCCATTTGCAGGTACCAGCAAATAGGTATTTGTCAGAAGTGTCTTCCTCGAGTGAGGGAAATATAGGAATAGAAGAGGAAAGTGAGACATGCAGTTTATCTAGAATAGGGAGATTAACTAGAGGTCAAAGGACTAGAAGGAAATTCAATAAACACATAAAATTTTTCCTTGCTCAAGGGGGGTCATGTTCTTATGATGATGAGACGAAAGGCGACATCGAGGTGCCCTTGAGGTACCAACATCTATAGAAACATTGGGTACCCAAGGAACTTCCTCCAATAAACACTGATTTTTTTGTTAATGAGAGGATATATCGCATAGCACCATCATCATTACATGGTTTGGGCCTATTTTCTATGGATGGCATAAAGGTGTCTTACAACAAAGTTTCTGAATTGATGGAGTATGTTGGACCATGTTACGATTACAAAAGTTGGATGCATATTGTTCAATATAAAAAAAGTATGCGTAGGTATGCACTCTCGGCAAATTATATACAACAGCAAGACAATAATCAAAGTAAAAGTGTGGCTATATACATTGATGGAAGGCCAAAAGCAACAGGGAATATTGCGGGTTTTATAAATAGTACACGACCTAGGTCAACTATAAAGCAACCCAATTGCATATTTGAGGCGCGCGAGGAAAATCGTGTATTCATCTGTGCGATAAAATCAATACGTGCAGGGGAAGAGCTGCTTATTGATTACAATTTGAACCGCATAGATACAAACGAGGCTACTATCATGGGGGTGGTACATACTATTAAACCAACTTCTAATCAATGACTCCAACATACCATTTAGTTATTAAATTTTTGGCTAACATTTTTATACTTGATCTTTGACACAGGGGCACAATATGGAGCAACCGCCCGAAGGTGATGGTGACGATATTCCTAGCTCATCTACACATGAGCAGGTAAAACTCATTGTAATTGTGCAAACTAGATAGAAGCAAAATGTTATTTTTTTTAATGTTATTTTCTTCATTATTTTGGAGTAATTTTGATAATACTAATACTATTGTTGTCACAGAGGGCCGATGGTCGGAGAGAGTAAAAGCAACCTGGAGTCCCTCAGGAGTCCCCCCTTGTGGACCCTTTTTTTATTGATTTAGCAGAGACCGATGACCCGATCGGTTCCATTAAAAAGCTGCTAAAGAAAATTGGGAAAGAACTTCTACGTTTGGTATCCATACATCCTCAGACTCAGGAAATAAAAGACAGGGCAGCTGAGTTGTTGCGCACTTCTGAAAACTTTAAAGTAAGTATTAATGAAATTTTTAATTATTACAAGAGTTCAATAATGGTTTTTATGTTATGCTCTTTTATGACATTAATTAAAATATGGATGCATTGTCTTTACAGAGTTATTTGCGTAATTTTGAACCCCATTCCCATGATGAGGCCGGTATTGCAAGTGGTTCAGGTAGATCACATGTTCCATTCCCCACTTGTGTTTTCCACTGAATATATATAGGAATGATCATAATCATTGACAATACATGCTCGAACAATCTTTTTTTTTAATGCTCTAACAATCTTGTCCATGCTAGTCCACGCGTTCTATATTTATGCATGCTCTAACAATTTTATTCTTCAGCTCCTTTCCATGATGATATGACAACGCCGCCTCCATCTAGGACAGCCACAAATGTCTTGCCGACTGCCATGTCAACAACACACAGCCTAAATGCACCAATTGTTGCACCATCTATTGGTACACAAATCCCTCTTTTTCTCTCTTTTGTTATGTGTTTAAGTGTTATGTGTTTACGATGTAGATCCCTTGATTGTGTTTGTGCCATGGGTGCTCTGCACCAATTTATTTCCCTTGAAGTATTATTTCTTGGAGGCATTTGATAATGGTTTTCATTTTTTGCAATAGGAGATGCAACAAGTCCCGATGCAACATCATTTCCTGGATGTTCCCGTGTTCCTAGTACGGGAACGGTGAAGGATTGCGTATTGATCATCAGCGACGATGAAGGCGTTCCCTTAAAAGTATCCAAACTTCCAGGTACTTTAAAGTTATTATTATTCTATAGTGATATAATAGTAATTTAGTTTTTGATCACTCTTCATCGACTAATGATCCCATGATATTTTTTGACGAAAACTTGGTGACGAGTGTTTGCGGATATTCGGGCCCACCATACGTACATGGTGGAACATCATATCCTAACTAAAACCCCAAACCACTATTTTGATTTCATATCATTGCTAGAATAGTTTTCCTTTTCATCAATTTCTTGAACTATATTAAAGGTAGCTTCTCTTCATTTATGAGTCTAACATGTTTTTTTTTACTTAAAAGGTGGAATAACCAAGATAAAAAGTTGAAGGATGATCTTGTACATAGTATGACCCAGCTTTTTGGACCTCGTGCATTCGAGAGAAACAAGCTCCTTGAAAGAGCTGGTTTATGTTTGAAGTATATTAGGGACCAGTACAGGAAATATTTAGAGGTTAACCCAAGGCACGAGCGTCCGCCTTGTGTTCTTGAGGCTGAGTGGCAGGGTTTGATTTTGGATGGAAAGTATAAAGCCGACATGAAAAAAGGAATTACGCCAGTAGAGAGTAGAGCAAGGTATGTGATACTTTTGAGAATGTAATTATGTACTAATTAACCTCTAAATTTTTCCTATACTGGTCTCTAACATATTTCAAACTTTTCATAGATTGCCTGACACATCAAAGGCAACAAAGGCAAGATTAGAAAAGCACGGGACACACAAGCTTGGCTCTGGTGGTTTTTCCAAACTTCAAGCACGAGTTGTAAGTATTAGTAAATGAAAACTTGTATCAATTTTTTTATATATTGCAAGGAAATTTTTTTTGATCAAACAATGCAAGTAAAATTCACCATACCAAGAAAAAATGTAGGGGTCAGAGTTCAATAGATGCCTCACAGAAGAGGACAAGAGAATTGGCTTCCAACAAGGCTATAGAGCCGTGGCTGAACGGCTACGAGCTGAAATCAGTGTGCAAGGTTCAAATAATGATGCATCTGAGCCACAGGTAAATAAGCTAAATGAAATTTATTTCAAATTGAATACTTTACCAATTAGTCTATTTGATGTTAAGTTCTAATATAAAGTGAGTATATCTGTTTTAAGAAAGCAATGATAACAATGTGTAGGATATTGGAATGCAGCCTGACAATCCTTCTACACAATCTATGCATAATGAAGGTTCGCATGATGTGCATCCTAGTGGTGGAGGTATACATTTGCTATTAAAATTTTTATATGTAATTACAATTGGTGTTTGGATTAATGTAACATTTTGTATAGCAACTGTAGAGGATCGAGGGGTCGGTGCTCATGAGCATGTTGAGGTTGAGTCTAGACAAAATGATGTGGCCAGATCAGGTAATTAAAGAGCGCCACAGTTATGTTCTTTAAAATAATTAAATACTTGTAACAATTATAATTAAATATTTTAAATTTAACTCTTTTATTTGTTATTGTAGAGGACCCCCCTTTGCAGCAGTATAGGAATTTGAGATCATCAAGAACAAAGAACAAAACAACTGATGAGGGGGGTATTGATGATAACACTGATGCTCCTCTTAGAGCTTACATAGAAAAAAAAATTAGAAAGAGAAAAAAGAAATGATTGTCATCTAAATACCTTAATTGATAATGACTGAATTTTATGTCTCAATGAATTTAATTATGTGCTAATGAATGTTCATGAATTATGTGTTTATTTTCATATTGATGAATGTTGTGTGTTAACGAATCTAATGTGTTAATGAATGTTATCATGTGATATTGATTGAATGTTACATTTTATTAATAATTGAAAGAATGAATGAATGTTAGATGTTAACGGGGAATGTAGAGTGATGTTAGGGGGAGGGGGGTGGGGCCAAATGAGCTTCCACCTTCACGTGGTTGGCCCTGTTTAGTAGAGAATATTAAACTATATTCTCGAAACAAAGTGAAGCTCAATAAGATACTAAATGAGTCAAAATGGTTATCAAGGTCCTCTATCCATAAGATACTTGTAGTCAAAATGGTTATTAATAAGATACTTGTAGTCAAAATGGTTATCTAGGTCCTCTATCCATTCCATAAGTTCTTCACCATTCAAACTTCCTCCATAACAAGGAATGTGCTCTAGGTTAGTCATGAAGCCTAGCATGGACTCTCTGTCAGATAGAGCCACTATTTCAGAGCCTTTTTTGTGCATTTCCTTCAAGCACTGTACAGTGTACGGATGTGAAAGGGAGGGCAGACCAGTGTGGAAGTTAGAGTATTTATATCTTATGCTTTGAGAGTTTATTTGGTAGATTCAAGACACCTTATATCAAAGTTATTCCTTTTTCTTATCTGTTGTTCTGTCAAACCCTCATTTTTTGGGTTATTGCATTCAAATGGCCTTAACTTGCAAATAAACCATAGGATATCCTCTGTTCTTTGTAAAATGCAAGTTAAGGGGGTTTATTTTCATATTTTAAAAGCTTTGGAACAGGATACTAAGCCAGAGAATTTCAAGAGCAAGCCCTAGGTCAAGAATCTCAATGTTCTTGACTAGGAGTTGATGGATTATGCAAGATCAGAGGGTAGCGGCAAGTAAAGGACCTCAAACCTTGTTGAATCTAGATCTTTAGAGCATGGTGGACATCTTCAAACTCTGATCTTGGTTTCATGCACCCATTTTCAATGCCTTGTTTTGGAACCCACACCCAAAGGCATGCATTAGGTCTGCGGACTCAATAAGGACATTGATATGCTGGAGTGGAGTCAAGGTCTGGGAGTTGGAGGATTGTTAGAACATCAAAAAGGGTACTCAAAAAACATATAAGTTCATAAGGTCCTTTGTCAAATTGAAGAGTTATTGCTGCAGAACAGGTTTTGGAGACCTACTAGAGTCACTAGGTCTATTTGGACCCGTTTGGACCACGACACACAGTAGCATCTACAGAGAAGAAGTTTGGTATGCAATGGTCTTGAAACCTCCTGAGAAATTCTTGGTATGCATTTGTGTGGTGCAAAAGCTTCGTTGAAAGAGAAAAAGAAGAAAAGAATAGAAATGATTTTTTTTCTTTTTATGTCATATACTGTAACCAGCTACTTATAACTTGCAAAAATTATTATAACCATTTGAAATTGAAACTTAGTTTAATGTGAAACTGAGAACTGCTTTATTAGAGCTTTCTGTGATTTAGATTCAGACATCAAGAACATTGTTTGCCTAATATTGTGATTAATGTTTATTTATTAATATCTCATACTGACAAACAATTGATAATTGTAGGGAAAACGTCATTGGGGGTCTTTGAGGATCCACCAGAAGCCAAGGAGAAAATGTATTCAAATGCTAAAGATGGTGTAACAG
The DNA here is from genome assembly GCA_027943335.1 of Chamaecyparis obtusa. Lineage (NCBI taxonomy): Eukaryota > Viridiplantae > Streptophyta > Pinopsida > Cupressales > Cupressaceae > Chamaecyparis > Chamaecyparis obtusa. Next base: position 464,166 of record BSBK01008107.1, on the reverse strand, counting down.
TCCTTACAGCTGTTGAACCTTGCTGTGTAGATCATCTCCGATTCTCCAAGTTCAACAGTACTGTGGTATTCCTTTGGATACTTCTAATGGTAAATTTCAGACATCAAGTTCTTTTCGTATGAAACTACTACATTTGTAATCTGTAGTTTTAAACTTTTAGTTTATAAATGTTCATCAGCTTTAGTTCATATGCTGCCATTTCAAGTATGATTAATGAAGTTACCTTTATCACAGGATGAAAGTGAGCAGTCAGCATACTGGTACGGAGCTGGCAGCATTGATACGGTGACTAGGGCATCGTTTAATGGTGGTATTGTGTTTTCCTGTATTTAGGGCATCGGCCTTTTGAAGCATTGCCTTCATCTTTCTTAAGTCTGAGTTTTAAGTTTGTTTATCTCTCTCGGCGCTGTTGAAAATACAAATGACAACATTCTTGTTTGTTTTGCCCTTATATCCCGATGTGATTTCGCGGAGGGTTACGACGCTGTTGAAAACACAAATGAAAACACAAATCCCTTGTGTAATTGCCACTTGAAGGAGGACAGTCACTGTAAAGACAACATGATAATGTACACTTACAGCCCGTGTACATTATCATTGTGTCTTTAGAGTGACTATCCTCATTTGTTGAAGAAGAAAAGCATTAATGTGGCTGAATAGCAATACATTCAAGTGGCAATCACACAAGGGACAGTCACTGTGAGATGTCCTCATTTGTGACTGTCCTTACAGTGAGTGTACATTATCATGTTGTCTTTAGAGTGACTGTCCTCATTTGTTGAAGAAGAAAAGCATTAATGTGGTTCAATAGCAATACATTCAAGTGGCAATTACACAAGGGACAATCGATCACTGTGAGATGTCCTCATGTGTGACTATCCTTGTCACAAATGACTATCCTTGTAAAGACAACATGATAATGTACACATACAATGAGTGTACATTATCATGTTGTCTTTACAGTGGCTGCCCTCATGTTGTATATTCTTCTCTGTAGATGCTACTATGTGCTAGGGAACTTCTTAGAACTGTTGGTATATTCTTACAACTTGTTACACCTGGGATATTCTTCTCTGTAGATGCTATTGTGTGCCGTGGTCCAAACAGGCCCATAAATGTGGTTGAATAGCAATACATTCAAGTGGCAATTACACAAGGGACAGTCATTGTGAGATGTCCTCATGTGTGACTGTCCTTGTCACAAATGAGGACATCTCACAGTGACTGTCCCTTGTGTAATTGCCACTTGAAGGAAAAAAGCATTAATGTGGTTCAATAGCAATGTATTCAAGCGGCAATTACACAAGGGATAATCACTCTGAGATTTCCTCATTTGTGACTATCCTTACAGTGAGTGTACATTATCATGTTGTCTTTACAGTGACTGTCCTCATTTGTTGAAGGAAAAAAGCATTAATGTGGTTCAATAGTGATGCAGAGTAGTCAGGGCTTTTAGAATATACAAATATACATCCTTAACTCTCATTTCACCAAGGAAGAAGGAATTCCAATGGTTGAAACGTGAGTTAAGGTCTTTACATCAGTCAAACCCTGAAAATGAGGGTTTGTAAACAATGCACAGAAAATTTGAAATAACTTAGATATAAAACAAAGAGAATCAATCAAACCAACTTCCAAAGCATCAGATGTCACTATTACAACTTCCAGGCAAATTTTATCATCCAACCACCATCCGTACAGCCGTACAGAGTTCGTTTTTCACCAGAAATGCACTAAAACAGGGTTATTTTTATTTTTTATGAAAGCAAAATGATTACAATACTGGTTCTCTGTCTGTCTTCGACCATTTGAAGCCTAAAATAGGCTCTCCAAACATTGGTTCAACCATCTAGGTGGTTAGAACAGTTTATCCAACAAATGTCAACTTTGCTAAGCAACTTTTAAAGTTGCATTACAACTTTGCAAACAACTTTGCCGAGAAGGTTAAAAATGTGTTGTGAAACTTTAGGAACCTTATTAAAGTTATTTTGGACCTTCAAACTTCTTAACAACATCTAAAAGACACCTAATAAACACTTACTATGCTCATTTCATCCAAGGACTCAAAAGATGCCCAAGGTTTATAAGTCACCAAGGGGTCTTGTGTCCAACAAGTGGATGTTTATAAGGAGATAAAATCAATCCTTAATATTTATTACAAACCAAGAAAACATCTAAAACTCCTATTCTAATTTATTGTCATTCAAAAAGACTCTGATTTGTCATTCAAAAAGACTCTGATTTGTCAATCAAAAGGACCTTTCACCAGTCAATCCTTCAAAGCTCCAAGGTGAAAATCTTATGTTCCAATTGATAGGATTTGACTCCTTGGCTTCATGGCAACTTCCTTCAATCATGGTGTCTTTGGCTTGCATTAGGGATGCCCCTGCATCAAATAGCAATGCATTCAAGTGGCAATTACACAAGGGACAGTACATGCCCATTAAAGTTGGTGTTTTGTTATCCAGCATGACAATGGAGACAACATACTCTGTGTCAATTTTACTGATCAAATTTCCCTCCGCCAGGCAAAGCAACAATCTGGGTATGATAAGGTGAAATTTTGTAGTCCTTTTGGGTATGATAACAGTTCCAGTTTCCAATAAGATGGTTCATTTTTATAATCTAGCTTCAATTTCTCTTGTGAAAATCTTTTTTTCATTTTATGGGTGGTAAAATATAATTATTATGCTAGAGGTGTGTACTTATGGATGATAATGAAACAAAATGATAAGATTTAAGACTCTTGTTTTTTTTTTAAATAGCAATTTAAGTTTCCTTCTATTATAAATTACTGTTTTTCTATTTTTTAATGTATCTTTCCAAATCTTTTATATCAATTTTATTTATGAAATATAAATATATTAATAATGTTTTAGTGTTTTTAGGATTAGTTTATATCAATTCTATGTATCATCATTCGTCATTCAATTGTCAGTATTATTAATTTAGACTGTGCAATTGTAGAACTACTCGAATATGGGTTGGATGGATACTCAAGCAGGGGAACCCTCCTCAAATATCTCAAGCAGTGAACTTGGAAAAATGTGTCCTGAAGGAACCCTTTCCATCAGAGAGATAAAAGTACAAACAAGTAAAAGAAGCAGGCTCTGCAAATATGTTTTTGAGAAGAAAAATGATAGATTATTCGAGTATGGTTCATGAGGTATATCTAAAAAGACATTTTTTTTCTTATTATAATAAAAGAGGAAGTTGTGAATGTCAAAGTTGAGTGAAACAAAAATTATTTTCATCAAATTTTATTAGGCTTGCTTTTGGGAATAGTTTCTTACAATATTGCTATTAAGATTTTTATTGTGTAGTTTTTAGATTAGGTTTATAAAATTATATTTCATGAGTAGTGATTCATATTAATCAATTAACGATACTTTTGGAAGGTATTTTCAATGTGTCAAATTTTGATATTTTTACAAGAATTAGATTGTGTAATTTTTTTAATTAAAGTCATTGACTCATATTTCATAAATAATAGTTCTCATGAATCCATCTCTTATAAGATTGAATAGTCTATTTAGGAAGTATTTCTGATAGTATGTCAAATTATGATATTACTATTACCATTAGATTGCATGGCTTTGAAGTCAACCTCGTTGACCCATATTCTTCTCTGTAGATGCTACTATGTGCTAGGGAACTTCTTAGAACTGTTGGTATATTCTTACAACTTGTTACACCTGGGATATTCTTCTCTGTAGATGCTACTATGTGCCGCGGTCCAAACGGGCCCATAAATGTGGTTGAATAGCAATACATTCAAGTGGCAATTACACAAGGGACAGTCACTGTGAGATGTCCTCATGTGTGACTGTCCTTGTCACAAATGAGGACATCTCACAGTGACTGTCCCTTGTGTAATTTCCACTTGAATGAGGACAGTCACTGTAAAGACAACATGATAATGTACACTTACAGCCCGTGTACATTATCATGTTGTCTTTAGAGTGACTATCCTCATTTGTTGAAGAAGAAAAGCATTAATGTGGCTGAATAGCAATACATTCAAGTGGCAATCACACAAGGGACAGTCACTGTGAGATGTCCTCATTTGTGACTGTCCTTACAGTGAGTGTACATTATCATGTTGTCTTTAGAGTGACTGTCCTCATTTGTTGAAGAAGAAAAGCATTAATGTGGTTCAATAGCAATACATTCAAGTGGCAATTACACAAGGGACAATCGATCACTGTGAGATGTCCTCATGTGTGACTATCCTTGTCACAAATGAGGACATCTCACAATGACTGTCCCTTGTGTAATTCAAGTGGCAATTACACAAGGGACAGTCACTGTGAGATGTCCTCATTTGTGACTGTCCTTACAATGAGTGTACATTATCATGTTGTCTTTAGAGTGACTGTCCTCATTTGTTGAAGAAGAAAAGCATTAATGTGGTTCAATAGCAATACATTCAAGTGGCAATTACACAAGGGACAATCGATCACTGTGAGATGTCCTCATGTGTGACTATCCTTGTCACAAATGAGGACATCTCACAATGACTGTCCCTTCTGTAATTGCCACTTGAATGAGGACAGTCACTGTAAAGACAACATGATAATGTACACATACAATGAGTGTACATTATCATGTTGTCTTTACAGTGGCTGCCCTCATGTTGTATATTCTTCTCTGTAGATGCTACTATGTGCTAGGGAACTTCTTAGAACTGTTGGTATATTCTTACAACTTGTTACACCTGGGATATTCTTCTCTGTAGATGCTACTGTGTGCTGGGGTCCAAACGGGCCCATAAATGTGGTTGAATAGCAATACATTCAAGTGGCAATTACACAAGGGACAGTCACTGTGAGATGTCCTCATGTGTGACTGTCCTTGTCACAAATGAGGACATCTCACAGTGACTGTCCCTTGTGTAATTGCCACTTGAATGAGGACAGTCACTGTAAAGACAACATGATAATGTACACAAGTGCCGTGAAGGTAGTTGCAAGTTACGGCTGTTTCATTGCATACCCGAAACAATGAAGATGTTACGGTCCATAAAACGTTTGTGCTTGAAAGATGAACAAATAAAATTAAACTTCTAAATAACCAGAGCCGCTAACAATAAATTCAACACAGATATGTCCTCATTTCTGGGTATTTTAGCTCTGTAACAGCTGAATACCAGATTACATAATAATGGCAAAAGAAAAATAAACCCAACGTACTCAGAAATTGTAGCTGTGATTTCGCGGAGGGAATCTCTCTCGGCACTGTTGAAAATACAAATGACAACGTTTCTCTACATTATCATGTTGCCTTTACAGTGACTGTCCCTTGTGTAATTGCCACTTGAAGGAGGACAGTCACTGTAAAGACAACATGATAATGTACACTTACAGCCCGTGTACATTATCATGTTGTCTTTAGAGTGACTATCCTCATTTGTTGAAGAAGAAAAGCATTAATGTGGCTGAATAGCAATACATTCAAGTGGCAATTACACAAGGGATAGTCACTGTGAGATGTTGTCATTTGTGACTATCCTTACAGTGAGTGTACATTATCATGTTGTCTTTAAAGTGACTGTCCTCATTTGTTGAAGGAAAAAAGCATTAATGTGGTTCATTAGCAATGTATTCCCAGCATCTGTACCTGCATCTCTCTTATATACTACAAGTTACTTGCCATCAGAAATTGCAGTTCCCTCACGTGACATTGATGGTGAAGTGTTCTTTTCAAAACCATCATCTGTGGTTACCAATGCTCCTGTTTTAGGCAATAAGTTTGTTGCATTCCATGAGCCATTGGTCAAGTTTCTTCTACGAGCTTCTGATGCCTCAAAATCTAAGCAGCGCCTACGCATGCCTCGTTGTGGTTGATTATCATTCTGTACATGAATTATAATGAGTAATCAGTTTTGGGCCTTGGAATCTTGTATGTAACATGCACAGGCATTTCATGGCTAAATGAATCTATTTAAAAGCATCAACTTTTCTTACATGATGCTGGATACATAAGTAGAACAAGCGTATATCAAATTGGAAGCAATCAGAACTCCACAATGACATATTATTTAGAGTACTCTTCAGTTTAAGTAATAATGCATATATTGACACTGTAAAGACAACATGATAATGTACACTCACTGTAAAGACAACATGATAATGTACACTCACTGTAAGGACAGTCACAAATGAGGACATCTCACAGTGACTGTCCCTAGTGTAATTGCCACTTGAATGTATTGCTATTCAGCCACATTAATGCTTTTCTTCTTCAACAAATGAGGATAGTCACTGTAAAGACAACATGATAATGTACACTCACAGTGAGTGTACATTATCATGTTGTCTTTACAGTGACTATCCTCATTTGTTGAAGAAGAAAAGCATTAATGTGGCTGAATAGCAATACATTCAAGTGGCAATTACACTAGGGACAGTCACTGTGAGATGTCCTCATTTGTGACTGTCCTTACAGTGAGTGTACATTATCATGTTGTCTTTACAGTGGCTGTCCTCATTTGTTGAAAGAAAAAAGCATTAATGCGGTTCATTAGCAATGTATTAAATTAAATTTTTTTTTTTAATCCACCCACGGGCGTCGCAATTGCGACGGAAACCCGTCGCAATGCGATGCAGGCGCCCGTCGCAATTGCTTGGGAGGTCCGTCGCGATTGCGACGGCCCTCCGAAGCCATGCGACGGGGGGGCGACGGCCATGCCGCTTCTTAAATCTTAGTCACATTGCGACGGATATGTGTCGCAATTGCGACGACTACCCATAGACGTCGCAATTTGCGACTAAAAAACAGCGACGTCTATGGGTGTTGCTATTGCGACACATAGCTGTCGCAATTGCGACACATAGCCGTCGCAAAATGACCCCAAATGTATTAGTGCACCTATCGTGTATTAATGCCTCAGGAAACTAATATATTTGAGACATCTCCTTACTAGACTTCTAATATGGTTAATTAACACCCTGCCCTTCATATGTCAAAGTGTATCTCCCGTATGAGAAATTGATTATAATATATACGAAGTGTAGATATGAATAATTACGATCGATGCCTTCTATTATATATTCCCGTATTTCCGATGCTATTCCCAAACGATTTGATTCCTTATAAATACCCTTGATAGTTTGAAGGGCCAATATTATTTCAATACCCATGAGACGTGCCTTAACAATACAATCCTTCTCTTAAATACTTCTGAATATTATGATTCGTATTTACCAATCTATTTATAAAATTAATTGTTTACTCTAATCATTCTTGTGATGTTCGTATTCTATTTGTCTTCTACAATAATCCATGTTTGCTCTCCACTGCACCCCCCTATGTTGGGATAAGGTGACTCAACCTTATCATGATTTATTATTTTATTTATTCTTTTTGGAAAGATGCTAAATGAAGACAAAATCTTCCACAAGGATGGACTTGGAGAAGAAAATAGAATGTTTCCCTGTTTCTCTAATTTATTCTCTTTGCTTTGTTTTTAAGGCAAGAGTTGTGCATAAAAAAAGTTTCTAAATAATTTGTAGATGCGTTGAATGTAGACGCTTTAGAAACTGTTTCTTCTTGTACGAAAACTCTATAAGTACAAGGCATTGTTGTAGAGAATTGTGAGTGAGAGAGAGAGAGAGAGAATTATTTGAAGAGCGTTGTTATGCTGCCAAAATTATTCCGGATTTAAATATCACAGCTTATTACTCTTGGAGAGTTGTGGTTCTGGAGATTGTATTGTAACTTTGTTGCTGATAATACAATTGAGTTTGGCTTTGGAGTGGTGGGTTTTTTCCCGTAAGGGTTTCCCATGTATATCTGGTGTTATGTGTTTATGTGTATAATCCATTTTTTGTATGTGTTTATTTAGCTTGCAAAAGTCTAAGGTTTTGTGAGATAAATTTTAGCATCATCTCTCCTGTTAGAATTAGCATTTGGAAGTGTTTCCGCACTTTGGCTTCCTTTCAATTGGTATCAAAGCCTGGCCAGCTTTGTTATTGTTGTTGGGTAGATAGGTTTTTTTGTGCTGATCTAGTTTCAGTGGGAGTTTTGCAGAGGAGTTGTTTTTTCATAATCTTATTGCAGGTTAGATATGGCAAGCACATCCAATAGAGTAGAGATGCATAAATCTTCTCAAGATGATGTAGATGCTTTTGTTGCAGCCTTGGCAACACATGCATCAGAAGATGTGTGGTTGATAGATTCAGGTGCTTCTTTCCACATGACATTTCACAGAGATTGGTTTTCAAAGTATGAAGAGTTTGATGGTGGAAAGGTGTATTTGGGTGATAATTTTGGGTGATAACTCTCATTTGAATATTGTTGGATGTGGTAGAGTCAAGATTAGATTCCCTGATGGTAGAGTGAAGGGGATCGATGGTGTACTGCATATCCCTGGTTTGGCAAGAAACCTACTCTCAGTCAGCAAGCTTGGTGACGTGGGTGTGCAGGTTGTTGTCTTGAGTGTTGGATGCAAGATGACAAGATGCTCTATGGTGCTTTCTAAGGGTGTTGGGATGGGCACCTTGTATAAGCTAGATGCACGCACGATTCAGTGCAATAGTGCTTCTGTGAAGTCTAAGAAAAGGACTTTAGATTCTTCATCCTCACCAACAGATCAAGAAAAGAAGGAGACCATTGTTTCTACATTTGATGGTCATGCTTTCTGGGTACCTAAGGGTGCTAATACTTTGGAGATGAAGCTCCCTGTTGAGAAGACAATGTTATGGCACTAAAGACTTGGTCACATTGATGAGAAGGGTCTTAGAGCTCTGAAAAAGAAGAGCCTTGTTGAAGGCCTTGATGATTGTAATATGGAGTTTGACTTCTGTGAACATTGCATTTATGGTAAACATCATCGTGTTTCCTTTTATTCTAGTTCTCATAAGTCTTATGGGGTTTTGGATTATATTCATTCATATATGTTTGGTCCAGTTAATGTTCCTTCGATATCTAGATCTGTGTATTTTCTCTCATTCATAGATGATTATAGTAGAAGGACATTTGTGTATTTCCTCAGAAGTAAATCTGAAGTTTTTAGTCGATTTAAGGAATTTAAATCCTTGGTTGAAAATCAGACTAGAAGAAAAATTAAGTGTTTGAGGACTAATAATGGTGGTGAGTTTTGTTCATCAAAATTTGACAGGTTCTGTAAGGATCATGGAATTGAGAGACATAAAACAACTCCATACACTTCACAACAAAATAGAGTTGCAGAGAGGATGAATAGAACATTGATGGAGAGGGTTAGGAGTATGTTGAGTAGTGCTGGCCTTGAACAAAAGTTTTGGGCTGAAGCTATAGCCACTGCATGTTATTTAATTAACAGGTCTCCTACTTCAACACTTGTTGAGAAGATGCCCATGGAGGCATGGTCTAGCAAGAAGCCCTCTTTGAGACATATCATAGTCTTTGGTTGTGAGGCATATGCTCATGTGCCAAGTGAGAAAAGATCAAAGTTGGAGAACAAGGCAGTTAAGTGTATCTTCATTGGCTATGGTGTTAGTGTGAAAGGTTACAAGCTTTGGGATCCAATTGCAGAGAATGTTCTCTATAGTAGAAGTGTTATATTTCATGAGATGAAACCTTCCACAGTTGATTTGCAGCCAGATAAGGAAGAGAAGTAGAAAAAGGAAGTAGTTCATTTTCCTACTACCTCTAAGGAAGAAGAACTACGAGCTCCTGATGGACTTGATAATGAGGAGAGCCTAAACAGCTCTGAAAGTTCTGAAGAAGAGCAAGAACCTGAACCTCAAACTTTGAGGAGGTCTACTTATGATAGACATCGACCTGATAAATTTGGTTATTCACCTAAGAGGTTTGGATATTCTTTGTTGGATTCTAGCTGTATATTTGCTTTGATTTCTAACACTAATGAGCCAAGGACTGTTAGAGAGGCTATGGGTATGCATGATGCAGATTCCTGGATGGAAGCCATGGATGAAGAGATGGCAGCATTGAAGAAGAATGCTACATGGGATTTGGTACCTTTGCCTTAAGGACAGAAACCTGTTGGATGCAAATGGGTGTTCAAAAAGAAATTGGGTCTAGATGGCAGTGTTGAGAATTATAAGGCATGGTTGGTCACGAAGGGGTATTCACAGGTGGAGGGAATTGATTATGGTGAAATATTCTCTCATGTAGCTAAGTTGGCATCCATTCGATTCTTGTTATCACTTGCAACCACTCATGACTTTGAAGTTGAACAAATGGATGTGAAGACAACATTCCTTCATGGTGATTTGGAGGAGGAAATTTATGTCACAGCCAGAGCATTTCATTGAGAAAGGTAAAGAAAACCTTGTTTGTAAGTTGAAGAAATCTCTGTATGGTTTGAAACAGTCTCCTAGAATGTGGTATCAAAAGTTTGACACCTATGTGTTGTCTTTGGGATTTTTGAGATCTAAATCTGACCACTGTGTATATTATAAATCTGAAAATGGTCACATTCTTATCATAGTCTTGTATGTAGATGATATGTTGTTTATTGGGAATAGTAAAAGAATGATTTCAGATTTGAAGTCTCAGTTAGAAGCACAATTTGAAATGAAAGATCTAGGTGCAGCTAGATATATTCTTGGGTTTGAGATCATCAGAGATAGAGCTAGCAGAAAGTTTTGGATGAGCTAGAGGAAGTATGTTAACTCTGTGTTGGAAAAATTCAGCATGATAGCTTGCAGGCAGTTAGTTGTTCCAATATTACATGGGACGAAGCTTTCTATGGAGGATTGTCTAAAATCTCCTACTAAGATGGAGGACATGTCTAGAGTACCTTATGTGAGTGTTGTTGGTAGCTTGATGTATGCTATGGTTTGTAAGAGGCCAGACATTGCTCAAGTAGTGGGAGTCCTTAGTCGGTATATGGCTAATCCTGGAAGGGTGCATTGGGATGCAGTTAAGAGAGTGTTCGGATATTTAAGGGCACATCTAAGTATTGCTTATGTTTTCATGGTAATCCTACTGTATCTCAACTTTCTATTTGCATTCGTGGATATGTGGATTCAGATTGGGCAGGTGATATTGACACAAGAAGATCCACCAATGGATATGTTTTCGTGATGTTTGGTGGTGCAATTAGTTGGATGAGCAAGCGACAGGCTGTAGCTGCTTTGTCCACTATAGAAGCAGAGTACATGATAGCTACTCATGCTTCCAAAGAGGCCATTTGGCTTAAGAGATTGTGTTCTGATATTGGTTTTGATGCAGGACAAATTACTATCTGTTGTGACAGCCAGAGTGCTATTTGTTTAGCAAAGAATGCTAGTTTTCATGCCAGAACAAAGCACATTGGTGTACAATATCATTTTGTTTGTGATATGGTGGAAGATGGAAAGGTGAAGTTGGAAAAGGTTGCTACTTTGGAGAATGTTGCAGATGCATTGACAAAGCTAGTGAACACTAAAAAGTTTAGATGGTGTGTTGGTTCTATGGGCCTTGGGGCCTATGCCGTGATACAGTAACTCCTGTAAGGTCTTCATCAAGTGGGAGATTGTTGGGATAAGGTGACTCAACCTTATCATGATTTATTGTTTTATTTATTCTTTTTGGAAATATGCTAAATGAAGACAAAATCTTCCACAAGGATGGACTTGGAGAAGAAAACAGAATGTTTCCCTGTTTCTCTGATTTATTCTCTTTGCTTTGTTTTTAAGGCGAGAGTTGTGCATAAAGAAAGTTTCTAAATAATTTGTAGATGCGTTGAATGTAGATGCTTTAGAAATTGTTTCCTCTTGTATGAAAATTCTATAAGTACAAGACATTGTTGTAGAGAATTGTGAGTGAGAGAGAGAGAGAATTGTTTGAAGAGCATTGTTATGCTGCCGAAATCATTCTGGATTTAAATATCACAGCTGATTACTCTTGGAGAGTTGTGGCTCTAGAGATTGTATTATAACTTTGTTGCTGATAATACAATTGAGTCTGGCTTTGCAGTGGTGGCTTTTTTCCTGTAAGGGTTTCCCACATATATCTGGTGTTATGTGTATAATCCATTTTCTATATATGTTTATTTAGCTTGCAATAGTCTAAGGTTTTGTGAGATAAATTTTAGCATCATCTCTCCTGTTAGAATTAGCATTTGGAAGCATTTCCGCACTTTGGCTTCCTTTCACCCTCTTCAATTTGAATGATTGTAGTGTCTAGATACCAACACTTGCAACTGACTAGAATACCAAAATAAAATTTCACTTGTCGCCAAAACAAGAAGACATCAATTACACTGAGATCTTGAGTGTCCAGATAAGAAATTCTCACCACCAAAAAATATATTCTCATCATAGAATGCACATCATAGATATACACCAAACGATGCTACCGAAAGACATCTCTCGCATAGCGGTGACTCATCATACACTTGTCTGACTCAACCGCGTGAACATGTGTCTCTTCGATGAGTAGTCATTACAAAACATGAGATGCTTAAATTCCAAAAGTAAGACTGCCAAAAGCATGAACTCATAATAGTTAATAGAATGTGCCATTCCATATACTCATAGTTGTGGCACGTGAATTGATTGAGGTTATCGTAAGGGAGTCATTTCATGAGCTCAAGTAGAATACACTTTATTGCCATTACTTGTGACACCAAGGAATGCGATGGATAAGAAAAACCATTCTCAACAACAGTCACACTACATTTGATGTAGCTCTTCTAATAAAAACAACATCGCATACACACAATCTCTATGATGAAGCAATTATTTTAGCTAAGCAGATATCTCCTTCAGCTACAATCTTCAACTTATACCCCCAAACGTATCCAACAGAAGTTGCTCTCTTCGATCACATATATGATAGATTTTTAAAATCTGGTCTTGATCGTTTCTCAAACTTGGCTCTGATACCATGTTAAGATTTGATCAGATTTGATCTATCTATGACTTTTCAATTTTCAGAATATGATCTTAAAATCATTGTACTTTATTGATGATATTTGATCTACAAGAGCAAAACATCTATTGATTTCAATCTCTTCAATTGTGGATGAGATTTGCATTAAATATATAAGCAAGAGACACATCCCTTGAGCAGACATGTCCGTTCATGAGATGTCTCATGAATTGTGCCTTTTCATCTTAATTAAACACCCAATCTCTAATCGAGGTTTGTTATTTGATATATATTTATTTACACACACACACGCGCGCACACACACACATAATGTTTATATTCGACTGAAACTACAATGATATTAACAAAAATGAATGCTAAAAAACAAGTAGCAAAATTAGTAGCTACATGGGGCCACTAGCTCCACAAATTACTCTTAAAAAAATATGCATTGTCTGCTAGTCAAATTAATGAAAGCTTAAAAATAAGCAACACAATTAGTAGTTGCATGGAGCCACAAGCTCCCAAATTACTCCTAAAAAAGTTATGCATTGTATGCTAGTCAAATTAATCTAAGTACTTGCATCGGGCCTCGCCCTAAGTTGGCAATATCTTGGAAAATGGAAAACCAAACATGTGCTTTCTAATTTTGAGAAAAATAATTTTTTTAAAAAAAAGAATTCTTTAATGTACATAGAATGAAACATATAATTTGATTTTTTTAAAAAAATTGAGTAGTAAAATAAAATTTTATATAACAATTTTGGTAAAATGTGTTTTTGAAAAAAATAAAAGCAGGACTAAAAAGTAATTAGAGATCAAGACGTTAATATATTACAATTTAAAAATAAAAACCTGGTTAAAAAACTAGAGTTTGAAGTTGTGGCATTTTTAGATTTTTATCCTAAAATACATAAACTCATTAGATATCACACTCAAGACTTATTTATTTTGTATGTCTTATGTGAAATATACTTAAGTCACTTAAATTAAATGTCCAACTCTTAGGTTTGATCCTAAGCCTAAATAAAACATTTGATTTATTAAAACTAAAACATGTATGTGTTATAATGTGCTCATAATTATGAAATATGTGCATGACCTATAACATATGCCTCATGATTTGCACACATTACATTTTCCACATAACACAAGCATATATTGAAGAATTATGAATGTTTGGCCAATTTTGGTTCCCCATTTGTAAGTACATACCCCTTAAATTCTTGATTTGTAATTAATCTTTGTTGAATGGTGTCGTATTTGGGAGGATTTACAAGTTGAATCATTGTTTTGATTCCTTGACAACCTTGAAATAAAAAGGTATTGACTATAAGATAGGTGTCATAATTGAACAATTTACGAAAGGAGGGCTAAAGAATGGGTTAGCTTTTCTAATGATGTTTTCCTATGAGTTGTAGTTAGGATATTAAGGCCTTTGAAGAGTTTACTTGCATGTTGGTAGCTCAAGGATAGGTTGTATTTGAAGACTACAATTTTGCAAAAGCTTTTTTCACTATCTAATTTCAAGTTATGTAGTGTGGATGTTTCATAAGGGGTTTTTAATTTTAAGTCTTTAAGTCATGTTGGAAATGAATTAAATGTTTTTGTTTCTTTTTAGTGAATATATTTTTTGCATTTCAATTTATGAACAATTCACAAATATATTGATTATGGAAGATAATTTATGAATGCAAATCATAAAATAAGTGTCAGTTTTCATTAACCTGATCACAAGATTACATAATTGTCTATGAGAAATGCTGGAAAACATTTTCACTTACAAAACTGATCTCTAATATAGTACTACATATATAACAAGTGGTTGCTGGAATTGACCTAGAATTGAAAAACAAGAATTGGTTTCCCTTCTCAAAATTGAATTCTCAATTTGAATTCTATGTCTCAATTCTAATTCCAGGTTCTGAGGTGGAATTGCAGAATGCTCATTTTGGACCAAAATTAGAATTGGCCTATACTAATTCACCAATTCCCATTTTCCAATTCCAGATCAATTCCAGCAACCAAATGATTAAAAGGCTTAAAAAATAAATTAAAATGTAAAAAATATGTTCATTGAAAAGAAACACGAACATCTAATTTATTTCCAAAAATTAGTCTAAATCATGATTTATGTACTCTTATTCCAATGTTTGAGTGAAATTCATTGAAATATAGATCTTAGATCCCCCTAACAGTATCCAAATTTGACTTCTTTATGACTCAGGAGCTGGACAAGCTGCAATGCCTGCTGACAACTTATTAAACTATTCAAAGTGTGGTTGAAACTTGCTGCAAGAGAAAGATTAACATTGGTTTGGCTCTCTATCCTTGAATTCATCAAATGGCATTACAACTTGTTAAACTCGATGAGTTAAAGATTGTGTGTTGTCTAGCTAGATTGGTTAGAGTTTGGGTTGTTGGCGTGTGAGATATGTCTTTAGAAGATAAATTTGAAATCATGAATCAACTTGTGAAACAAAGCTGCATTGCGTGCTGCATCAGAATAGTTACTGAAGAAACCAGAGAAAACTATTTTTTTTGTTGGGGTTTTGTATGTGCTGTACTCTTCACTTCAAAGATTTTGACATGAGCGTCAACTGAGGGGAAGAAAAACATGGGTCTTCCCGTAATACTCACTTGGCTTTAAATGATTGTCCTTGAAATACAAACAAGGCTTAACTGAGAAAAACAGAAGTAGTCTGCAATTCAGTAGTCAATTTTCATTCCATTTACTTGCTTGCCTTGGACACCAAATTAATGCCAATTTGTAATTTAATAATGGGATTGATTAGCTTGCCCGCCATTCTCTACTAATGAGCATAAATACACAACACCAATGGATCTGAAAACATATCAGGAAGCCAAGAGCACTGTAAACTATAGCAGGGCTTCTTCTCCATGGCATTCAGTATCATGTCAGCCTTTGTCTGGCTTAACATGAATCTGCTGCTAATTTTATTGCTTAATATGGTAGATCAGTATGCTCCAGTTTTGGCTGCTGGTGGTAAGAATGATGGTATTCTTCAAGAGCCAACAGTGCCACTGCTCAAATATTTGAGAGTTTCCAAGTTTTCTGAAGGGTATGCCAATCTGTGGGGAGGCCAACACCAAAATGCTTCAGCTGATGATTACTCTGTTAGCATCAGAATAGATAGATCATCCGGTAAGACAGCATTAGTGATGCAATTTTTCCTTTTTTGGGGGGTTTGGCAGCTTTTATTAGAATTGAATTGAATGGAATGATGGTCGATGCAGGTAGTGGGTTCAAATCAAAAGAGCCTTACATGTATGGCTTCTTCAATGCTGCTGTAAAACTCCAGGGAGGGTATACTGCAGGGATCATCACTTCATTCTATGTATGTCTGTAAACCCCATATATGCAATTAGGGTAAACTGGACTATTTAGGGTTATTAGAGTTAGGTTTTTGGGACTTATCATTCCTGGCCCTAATTAGGAATAATGGGTGTTCAAACCCCAGGCCTAGGTTATGGTTCCAACTGACACAAATTTACTAAAACAGGGGATATAATGCAATTCTTCTTGTTTTAATCAGTGTGAATGTGAATGCAAGATTTTAATGGGTGATTTGTAATGATCAGCTTTCGAACAACCAAGTATATCAAGGATGGCACGATGAAATAGACATGGAGTTTTTGGGAACAATACCTGGAGAGCCGTACAAATTGCAGACCAATGTATATGGAAATGGTTCAGGGGACGGAACTCTGATCGGCAGAGAGCAACAATTTCATCTCTGGTTCGACCCAACTCAGGATTTCCACAACTACAGCATGCTCTGGACGCCTTCTCAAATCCTGTAAACTTTTTTCCCCTCCCTGATAATCCCACATCAGAGCTGACAAAAGATTTACAAGCTAATATGCTGCAATTTATAACTTATTGTTGTTTTGGTTACAGATTTCTGGTAGATGGTATCCCCATAAGGAGATTTCCCAAAACAGAGAGCCTTGGAGTGACATACCCATCAAAGCCAATGTCTGTGTATGCAACCATTTGGGATGCATCTTCATGGGCCACAGATGGAGGGAAATACAAGGCCAATTATAGCTATGAGCCCTTCCTTTCCACTTTCTCCAACTTCCAAACGATTGGATGCAATGACAAGGATGCCTACTGTTCCAAAGTGCTCATAGATAACTGTTTGGTTTCCCCGCATCTGAACAAAAAGCAAATCGTTGATCTGAAATATGTGAGGAAGAATTATATGACATATGACTACTGCCAAGATTTGCAGCGATATCCCAAGGGCACCATGCCTGAATGCGCAGCACAAGAAGGCCAATTAAAAGAACTCAATACTCTACAAAATCAACCAGAGATGCGAGGCTTTTAAAATAACATATACTGAGTGTTTATCCAGCATATTGGATTGTAAATAACTCTTGAATAAAGTTAAATAAAAGACCTTATATGAGGTTAAGTAAAAACTATTGGGAGTTATTATTTTTCTATTCTATTTACTTCATAAATCTAGTTTAAAATTGATTATAAAATTTTATTTTATTTTTCTCATTATTACAACATTTGATGCTTTTGTTTCTATTATTATTGTAGTATTTGATTTTTCTTTCATGATCACAACATTTGATGCTTCTCTTAGCTTGTTTCTTGGTATAAGAATTAATTAAATTTTAGAAATAATATATTTTAAAATTCTTAACATTTTAAATAATAATTATTTATGTTTAAAGTTGCATCTAGTATGTTGGATGGATAGCATGAAAAATATTTTAATTAGAAAGATTAATATAAAACATGAAAACACAATAATTTCTTATGCATTTTGATTTGGGCTTTTGTTTCATGTACTTGTGGAACATAAGTTTGAAGGAGAATTTCTTTTGATGTCTAGTTCTTCAACATAAAATTGTGATGTTGAAAGAATCTTATTCCTAGAGAAACAATCATAGTTTCTATATACAAATGATACACATGTGAGCTAGTATAACACGAGTCTCATGATGAAGTTGTGTGATAAATCTAGAAAAGAAAGCTTATCTCTATGAGAAACAAGCATATCAATAGAAATTAATTCATTTAAAAAATGAAGGGAACAAAAATAAGAAGATTCAAAGAAGAAAAACCTTTAAGGGTTATTTAGATTAATTAATGTAACAAGGTATTCACACATTCATAAATAATTTACATATAAGAATTGAATTTAAAAATGAATATTGAAGTATATTTCAAGATAGACAATAATACTGACAAAGAGAATCGAGGTTCTAGCTTTTGACTTGTGTTTAGTGATACAAATAAAAGCTCTACTATTACATTTGTGGTAGTGGAGCTCCAATAGACTAGGAAATGACCTACACTCTATCAAGTTAATAATCATGTGTACAACCTTTTCTAAAATCAATATCATTAGATCTCTTACAATGGCCTTAAGCTATACACTTCAAGTCTTTAGTTTTATTTTTCGTTCATGTATCTACAAAGGGTGGTTTTTAAAATCACTATACTTGCTTTGCTAGAGGTTATTGGTTTTGACATATCAAAAGATTGAGAGAAAGATATTCTCCTAATTAGAAGGTATTAACCTAGAAAGAGTCATTGAAGATATAGGAAAACATAAGGATGAAAAAAAAGATTCTAAAATGAATAATGGAACCATTTACCTTGTTTTTCTTTTCTCCTCTAGTTGAGAAGAAACGAAGAGCACCCAATGCTCCACTTGATGTGCTCTTTGTGATGGATTGATGGTAGAATGTGATTACTTAGAAAATTAGTAGCATAATTGTAGGATTGAATGGTCAAATGGATAACATTCAATGATAACATATAAAGAAATAATTAGAAAAATACATATCATATGAATATTTTTTTTTTTTGATGGAGGGTTCAGACCTGTGAGGCAGCCCAGCGAGGCACGAAGCCTGCGAGCTACCAACCAGCGAAGGCCACCACGAAGCCTGTTTAGAAACCCGATACGGGCCCACTCGTGCCTAAAACCTCTTCGGCTTAGAGCCAAGGACTGAGGAGCATCCACGCTGCCAAATTCGCCTGGGGCACGATCCCAACCTCATCCCTTATGATGTCGGAGCCTTGCACTCGACAAGACTTGATCCCTGGTGGGCTCATTGAGAACCATTCAACTTCACTAGCAGACCACGGGCCCATTGACCATATCATATGACTATTGTGAAGGTGAAGATGAGAAAATAGGATAGCATGTACTTGTAATATGGAAATATGTTGAAATAGGATAAAGGGCCCAATTTATAGATTTACCATGATGAAAATTAAGGTCCAAGATGCAATGTTGATGGAGGGACATGATTAAGGGGAATACAAGAATGGATTAAAGGGGTTTCCTCACACATGTGTGAGTAATATGACATGTATAAAAGGTAGGCTAGCTATGCATGTGTGAGCAAGGTAGTGGCCCTAGGTAAATAGGAGAAAGATGAGGTCAAGGCTTGAGAGGGTTCCAAGCTTACAAGATTGCATGCTCACACATCTATGAGCTAGGAGTGGGGTGAGTAATTGATCTCACACATGTATGAGCTAGGAGTGGGGTGACTAATTGATCTCACACATGTATGAGCTAGGAGTGGGGTGAGTAATTGACCTCACACATGTATGAGCTAGGAGTGGGGTGAGTAATTGATCTCACACATGTATGAGCACTAAGAGGAATTTAGGCACATGTTAGATGATGATGGATTGGAGGATAATATGGTATTAAAATTTGAATAAAATTTTAACAAAGTTTAATAAGCCTAAATTAATTAATTAAATAGTTATAAAATAATTGATTTACTTGGAGGGTTTAGGAGATAATATCAATATTTATTTAATGACAAACAATAAATAAAGATAAAGGATGAAAAAAGTAATTAAATAAATAATGATTATTTATTTAATTTTAATAGATAGGATAAATGAAGTCAAATGTGATGAGGTATAGATAAATTTATAGGTTCCTAAAATTTGTTTCTCTTTGATATGGCATCATGAATGTAATAAGTAGAATTGTATCAAAGAAAAATAAAACATAGTGGGTAGAAAGGGATGAAAACTAATGGCATGATACTCTAATAATTGAAAGGACAAGGAGGGATGACGAGGAAAAAATATAGTAGGACCCCTCAAAAGGAAAAGTGGGTTTGAAGAAAATGAGTCTACTCTTGAAATGATGGGAGGGTTAGAAGATAAATGATAAAAGGATCTAGGGGAAAAAATAGATTGAAGAAGATTGGAATGATTGAAAGATGGGAAGAGAGGCAAGATAGATGATGATAGTCATGTTGTAGTGGTGTAATCAACCTTGATTTGATATAATAGTTAACATTATACACAAAGGTATAATGAATCAAGTATGACATGCCAAGTATGTGATATAAAGGTCAAATAAAAACATTTACACATGTCCATGATATGGAAGATAATGATGCCACTTGTGGTAATATAACACAATTATTGTGATAAATTGATGTAATTAAAATGTATACAACCAACAAGAAATGACACACAACACACCAAAAATAAACTAATGTTTTTTCCCTTATGAAGCTGAAAATGCGATTGATTAATTAACAATAAGAATATTGCATATTATAAATATTGTATTGTTAATGATAAGAAAACCATGAGGTTTGGGAATAATTTGTATCCCTATGAATTTCATTGGATAAAATAAAATATTAATTAATTTGGGATCAAAATTGATGGATGCTTTTAGATGATAGGATAGATTACATAATTGGATTGTATACATTATGATTATTGCAGTGATATGGGGTGGAATAGGGTGGAAAGATAGAATTGAGATAGATGGAAGGATAAGATGGTGATAGGGTAGGTGAGATAGAAGAATGTGGATTGGGATGGAGAAGAACTTCCCCTAGGTTTAGAGTGCAATTAGAGTAGATAAGATGTGGATGATGTTGGTAAGTGGATATGGAAGACAATGGATGAAATCTACAAGGAGATGAAAGGACTCAAACATTTATTTTCATAAATTATATCTTGGGAAAAGTGATGCTTATTCATGGACCATAGAAATTATATTTATAACCATAGGCACTGCAAGAAGGTGAATGAAAGGGATGGAAAAATAGAGGGAAAATAGAGATCTATGAAATATAAGTGTTATTTTTAGAGGAGCTGAGCTGTCTTCTATTACATTGCAACCCCAAAAATTCAAAAAGTAAAATTTACTCGAGAAAGTTATGAATTGAGGCCCTTGGACAAACAAGATGTCAAAGAGGTTTCATATAGCCCCACATCTTTATAAGAGGAGGAAGAACCACCAACTTAGCTCGTTGAAGGATACAAGACATATATAACCATTTGAAAGGTATTCATTTGATGACTAGAGATGTAATTTTTCTTTGAATACTAATTCATGGATAAATCGATATCTATAGAAGAGAAATTAGGTACATGACTAATGTTGAATCTTGGAAAATTGCTATCAATGAAAAAATGACACTTTCAAAATGAATGATACATGGATTTATTATTGTTTCTCAAATGATGATAACTTATCGGTTACAAATGGGTGTTCAAAAAAAATTTGGTTTAGATGGAGGTATTGATAAATACAAAACACATTTGGTTGTAATTGTTTACTCACATGCTGATAATGTTGATAACAATGAAACATTTTCTCCTATTGCATAATTGACATACATTACATATGTTATTTCTATTTCTACTTATGATCTAGAAGTTGAGAAAATGGATGTGAAAATGAATTTTATTCCTAGTGATTTGGAGGAGGATATTTATATGACATAGCTAGAGAACATGACAAAAGGTAAAAGTATTTTTGTCTATAAATATAAGGAATATTTGTATGGCCTCAAATAGAATCATAAGATGTGGTACCAAAAATATTATATAATTACATTGAGTATCAAATTTTAGCATTCTAAATCAGATCATTATGTTAATTATAATTTTTATTGTGATCAATTCTTTTTTGTTACTAATATGTCATTTATTTGTAAAGAAGAAGAAATGATTTCAAAACTAAAGTCTCAACTTACAAGTAATTTTGAAATGAAATATCTTGATGTAGCTAAATACATTATTGGGATGGGAGTTGGAAGAGATATAGTGAATAAAAAGCTATGACTTGGCTATATTAAGTATGTCAGTTCAATTTTATAGAGATTTAACACGAAGGACTATAAACCATGACATATTCATTTTATAGTTTAAAATATTTTTTCTACTTTATATTTTCTAATATCACCATCAATGATGGAAGACATGAGAAAAGTATGTTACCAAATTGCAATAAGAAGTTTAATATTTAATATGGTCTATGCTAGACTTGACATTGCCTAAGTAGTGGGAGTTATTTACACATATATTTCTAATCCTATTAGAGTTCATTGGGATGTAGTTAAAATAATATTCATATATTAATGAGTTTCCATTGAGTGTTCTTCTATTATCATGGTTATTTAACAAGAGACAATATTTCCCTTTATATTCATGGTTATGTGCATTTAGACTAGGCATGTAATATTTTTTGGAAAATGATACACTAGTTCTTATTGGTAGGATTAAGGTGTCATCTACCTTGTAAATAATATGAAATGGCTCTAAAATTCTTGGAAAGTTCTCTAAGGCACTAAGTTTTGGGAAAATAAATTATAATATTTATTTCTCACTATTGTTTATAACACAAATATAAGGGTTGATGGGTTCCACTAGTAATGGTAAATGTGGGTTTTGAACCTAATTATTTAATACTTTTCTCCCTCTTATGGACATTTAGAATAAGATATTTAATGACCTAGGAAGTGGAAAAATGAGTGACTTATCATATTCTCCAAATGGGAGCTTGGACTTGAGACAACAAGTGCCTCTTTGTATTCTATCATTTGCTGCATTTAATGTAATGTTTATCTTGTAAGAATGGGCACCCAAGTTGGAGAGATTATTGGATCCAAAACCAATATCTTTCCAAGTTTTGTGGAGGCATTCCAAGGGTTAGGTTCATAAATAATGAATAGGATTATTTGGAAATCTTTATTGATAGTTTTGGAGCTCTTGTAACTCTATAAGTTTTGCCTTTTAAGTGTGGAACTAATAAGGAGTAACAACTGAATGCATAATTCTTTGAAAGAGAAAAGGATAGATGGAAGGCATAAGGAGGTTGTTCACATATACATAGGTGTTTCTATAGTTGGATGAAAAGAGTAAAATTTGAAAGTGATTGTATTGTAAGCACATTTATATTTGATAATGCAAGTTTGATCTCTCTTTAAAGTGGAATTGTTTCCCACAAGGGTTTCTCTATGTAAATCTTGTGTTATGTGTTGATCTTAAGTTGTTGATTTATGCCTTATTATTTGTATCTTATGTTGTTAATCATTATTTATTTTTGTTATAATTTGACAAAAGATAGATTTATTAAGGATGATATACATGATGATTTCTGGCATCATTAAGAAGAAGGATCTAATCATGGTTTTCCACATCAAGGAAACTTAATTTTTAAATTTTCATACAAGTTTTAAATATTTGTGTTGTAGCTATCCAAACCTTTCATCTCATCCTTTGGATAGTTTATTGGATGGAGATTGTGTAGTGTTGTAAGTTGTACTCCTTTAATTAATAAGGGGTAAGTGCACAAAGATGGGGGACCAAAAAGGGGGTATAAGATGCCACTTTTTTTCTGAAATAAGAAAACTCTGAACTTCAACAAGAAATTGAAGATAGTTAGACTCAAAATTTTAAGATGCGACAAAAACAAGAGTTGTAATACTCTGAATCTAGTTCCTAAACTACTAACTTATTTTGAAAATGGTGCAGATTAAAGCCCTCAAAAAGGGGGAGCACAAAAAGTGGTCCTATTTTTTGTCAAAAAACATAACATAGCGTTTGGTGTGCTCCCCCTAAAATGTTAACTTTTTTTTTTGAATTTTTTTAATCACTCCAGTGAGAAGTTAGCTAACACCACATAGTTTATCCCAGAATTTTTTGGTAATTTTTTGATGAATTTATGAAGTGCACACATCCTGAAAACATGAAATTTTTGTGTGCTCCCTCTAGAAATCATTTAAAACTAATTGAGAATCAAATTTAGTTTTTTTTTTAAAGTGTGTATAATGGAGTCTACTTTCTAAAAATGTAACTTGTTGCAAAATTCGATGAACGAGCCAAAATCTATGCCCAAAATACTACATGTTGGTTTTTTACAAAAAATGGACATACACACAAAATAAATTAGAGTTGAAAAACTTAACATAATCAGAATTCAAAATAAATTATATGCTTAGATAGCTAACAGAGAGATCTGCAATATCACGTCGTCTGATTTTTATGTTCTTGATCCACAAGTAAACCTGATGAGGAGCACATAAAAAAAGATGTCATTTTTTTGTATGTCTACTGGAAAACACGTCTCAGGCCTATTTCAATCGTCCAAGCCTTTGGGTTGGATCTCCAAGGCAAATCCAAGCCATCTCTTGCTACCAGAATGATGCTACCGAAAGACATTTCTTGCATAGTGGTGACTCATCATAAACTTGTCTGACTCAACTGCACGAACATTTGTCTCTTCGATGAGTAGCCGTTATAAAACATGAGACGCTTGAATTCCAAAAGTAAGATTGCCGAAAGCATGAATTGATGATAGTTAATAGAATGTGCCATTCCATATACTCATAGCCGTGGCACATGAATTGACTGAGGTTATCGTAAGGGAGTCATTTCATGAGCTGAGGTAGAATACACTTTATTGCCATTACTTGCGACACCAAGGAATGAGATGCATAAGAAGAACCATTCTCAACAACAATGCCACTACATTTGATGCAGCTCTTCTACGACAAACAACATCACATACTGACGCAAGGGTGGATGGGGAGAGGGGCCAAAGGCACACCCTAATCAGATCCACCTTGCAAAACAACATATGGAAGCAACAAGACACAACAATGAGAGAGAATGCAAAACTTTCATATATTATCTTCAATTTGATTCATATATGCTGGGCTTTAAGGCCTTCCCGGTTTAGGCAAGCTATTACAATCAAGTACAGAAGTCCTCGAACATGCGAGGATCTGTTCACAATCTCTGATTTTCTATCTTCTATCTTCTATCCCAAAAAATTGTCCCCCTAACTCTAACCAAATAACTATATTTATACAAGAGGCTACTGAGCCAAGTTGGCCTTCAAATCCACAATCAACGGAAGGAACGACTAGATCTAGGTCCACACACTTCCCAATGATGGATACCAACATTAAATCCACGACCCAAATTAAATGCACAAGTCGGCCTCAAAAGAAATCCAAAACAAACAACTTAGCAAGCAAGGAAACCGAGCACTAGACAAGCATGACTGAGCCAGGGAATTAACCGAGTGCTAGAGAGATAACCGACCAACTCGGTCAACAAAGGAAATCAAGCAACACCGAACCAACTCGGTCAAAGCAGGGACCGAGCAACACAGACAAACTTCAAATATGTTTTTGGTGACATAGGATTGCCAAGGACCTGAGATGCTCCTACACCACATACACACAATCTCTATGATGAAGCAATTATTTCAGGTAAGCAGATGTCTCCTACAGCTACAATCTTCAACTTATAGCCCCAAACGTATCCAACATAAGTTGCTCTCTCTGATCACATATACAATTGATTTTTAAAATTTGATCTTGATCATTTCTTAAACTTGGCTCTAATACCATGTTAAGGTTTGATCTATCGATATCTTTTCTATTTTCAGAATATGATTCTTAAAATCACTGTACTTTATTGATGGTATTCGATATACAAGAGAAGAACATTTATTAAATTCGATGTCTTCAATTGTGGATTGGATTTGCATTAAATATATAAGCAAGAGACACATCCTATGAACGGACATGTCTCCACAAAGTGGAGACATGTCCGTTCATGAGATGTCTCATGAATTGTGCCTTTTCATCTTAATTAAACACCCAATCTCTAATCGGGGTTTGTTACTTAATATATATTTATTCTCTCTCTCTCTCTCTCACACACACACACACACACACACACACACACACACACACAAGGGTTATATCCGACTGAAACTACAATGACATTAACAAAAATGAATACTTAAAAAATAAGCAACAAAATTAGTAGCTGCATGGGGCCACTAGCTCCACAAATTACTCTTAAAAAAATATGCATTGTCTGCTAGTCAAATTAATGAATGCTTAAAAATAAGCAACAAAATTAGTAGCTGCATGGGGCCACAAGCTCCCAAATTACTCCTAAAAAAGTTATGCATTGTATGCTAGTCAAATTACTCTAAGTACTTGCATGGGGCCTCGCCCTAAGTTGGCAATATCTTGGAAAATGGAAAACCAGACATGTGCTTTCTAATTTTGAGAAAAATAATTAAAATAAAAAAGAATTCTTTAATGTACATAGAATGAAACATATAATTTGATTTTTTTAAAAAAATTGAGCAATAAATAAAAGTAGGACTAAAAAGTAATTAGAGATCAAGACGTTAATGTATTACAATTTAAAAATAAAAAACATGGTTAGAAAACTAGAGTTTGAAGTTGTGGCATTTTTAGATTTTTATCCTAAAACACATAAACTCGTTAGATATCACATTCAAGACTTATTTATTTTGTATGTCTTATGTGAAATATACTTTAGTCACTTAAATCAAATGTCCAACTCTTAGGTTTGGTCCTAAGCCTAAATAAAGCATTGGATTTACTAAAACTAAAACATGTATGTGTTATAATGCGCTCATAAGGGGTTTTTTATTTTAAGTCTTTAAGTCATGTCGGAAATGAATTAGATTTCTTGTTTCTTTTTAATGAATATATTTTTTACATTTCAATTGATGAACAATTCACAAATATATTGATTATGGAAGATAATTTATGAATACAAATCATAAAATAAGTGTCAGTTTTCATTAACCTGATCACAAAATTACATAATTGCCTATGAGAAATGCTGGAAAATATTTTCACTTACAAAAATGGCATTACAACTTGTTAAATTCAACGAGTTAAAGATTGTGTGTTGTCTAGTTAGATTGGTTAGAGATTGGGTTGTTGGCGTGTGAGAGATGTCTTTTAGAAGATAAATTTGAAATAATGAATCAACTTGTGAAATCATGAAGATAGTTACTGAAGAAACCAGAGAAAACTATTTTTTTTGTTGGGGTTTTGTTTAAGTTAAAAGCTTGTATGTGTTGTAAGATTTTGACATGGGCGTCAACTGAGGGCAAGAAAAACATGGGTCTTCCCGTAATACTCACTTGGCTTTAAATGACTGTCCTTGAAATACAAACAAGGCTTAACTGAGAAAAACAGTAGTAGTCTGCAATTCAGTAGTCAATTTTCAGTCCATTTACTTGCTTGCCTTGGACACCAAATTAATGCCAATTTGTAATTTACTAATGGGATTGATTAGCTTGCCCGCCATTCTCTTCTTATGAGCATAAATACACAGCACCAGTGGATCTAAAAACATATCAGGAAGCCAAGCATACTGTAAACTATAGCAGAGCTTCCCCATGGCATTCAGTATCATGTCAGCCTTTGTCTGGCTTAACATGAATCTGCTGCTAATTTTAATGATAAAAATGGCAGATCAGTGTACTCCAATTTTAGCTGCTGGTGGTGAGAATGATGGCATTCTTCAAGAGCCAACAGTGCCACTGCTCAAATATTTGAGAGTTTCCAAGTTTTCTGAAGGGTATGCCAATCTGTGGGGAGGCCAACACCAAAATGCTTCAGCTGATGATTACTCTGTTAGCATCAGAATAGATAGATCATCAGGTAAGACAGCATTAGTGATGTAATTTTTCCTTTTTTGGGGGGTTTGCTAGCTTTTATTAGAATCGAATTGAATGCAATGATGGTCGATACAGGTAGTGGGTTCAAATCAAAAGAGCCTTACATGTATGGCTTCTTCAATGCTGCTGTAAAACTCCAGGGAGGGTATACTGCAGGGATCATCACTTCATTCTATGTATGTCTGTAAACCGCATACATGCAATTAGGGTAAACTGGACTATTTAGGGTTATTAGAGTTAGGTTTTTGGGACTTATCATTCCTGGCCCTAATTAGGAATAATGGGTGTTCAAACCCCAGGCCTAGGTTATGGTTCCAACTGACCCAAATTTACTAAAACAGGGGTTATAATACAATTCTTCTTGTTTTAATCAGTGTGAATGTGATGCAAGATTTTAATGGGTGATTTGTAATGATCAGCTTTCGAACAACCAAGTGTATCAAGGATGGCACGATGAAATAGACATGGAGTTTTTGGGAACAATACCTGGAGAGCCGTACAAATTGCAGACCAATGTATATGGAAATGGTTCAGGGGACGGAACTCTGATCGGCAGAGAGCAACAATTTCATCTCTGGTTCGATCCAACTCAGGATTTCCACAACTACAGCATGCTCTGGACGCCTTCTCAAATCCTGTAAACTTTTTTTCCCCTCCCTGATAATCTCCCATCAGAGCTGACAAAAGATTTACAAGCTAATATACTGCAACTTATAACTTATTGTTGTTTTGGTTACAGATTTCTGGTAGATGGTATCCCCATAAGGAGATTTCCCAAAACAGAGAGCCTTGGAGTGACATACCCATCAAAGCCAATGTCTGTGTATGCAACCATTTGGGATGCATCTTCATGGGCCACAGATGGAGGGAAATACAAGGCCAATTATAGCTATGAGCCCTTCCTTTCCACTTTCTCCAACTTCCAAACGATTGGATGCAATGACAAGGATGCCTACTGTTCCAAAATGCTCGTAGATAACTGTTTGGTTTCCCCGCATCTGAACAAAAAGCAAATAGTTGATCTGAAATATGTGAGGAAGAATTATATGACATATGACTACTGCCAAGATTTGCAGCGATATCCCAAGGGCACCATGCCTGAATGCGCAGCACAACAAGGCCAATTAAAAGAACTGAATATTCTACAAAATCAACCAGAGATACGAGGGTTTTAAAATAACATATACTGAGTGTTTGTCCAGCATATTGGATTGTAAATAAGTCTTGAATAAAGTTAAACAAAAGACATTATATAAGGTTAAGTAAAAACTATTGGGAGTTAATCTAGTTTAAAATTGAATATAAATTTTATTTGATTTTTCTTTCATGATTACAACTTTTGATGCTTTGCTTTCTATTATTATTGTAGTATTTAATTTTTCTTTCATGACCACAACATTTGATCCTTCTTTTAGGTTGTTTCTTGGTATATAAGAATTAATTAAATTTTAGAAATAATATATTTTAAAATTCTTAACATTTTAAATAATAATTATTTATGTTTAAAGTTGTATATAGTATGTTGGATGGATAGTATTAAAAATATTTTAATTAGAAAGGTTAATAACAAACATGAAAATACAATAATTTCTTATATATTTTGACTTGGAATTTTGTTTCATGTACTTATGGAACGTAAGTTTGAAGGAGAATTTCTTTTGATGTCTACTTCTTCAACATAAAATTGGGATGTTGAAAGAATCTTATTCCTAGAGAAGCAATCATAGTTTCTATATACAAATGATACACATGTGAGCTAGTATAACACGAGTCTCATGATGAAGTTGTGTGATAAATCTAGAAAAGAAAGGTTATCTCTATCAGAAACAAGATTATCAATAGAAATTAATTCATTTGAAAAAATGAAGGGAACAAAAATAAGAAGATTCAAAGAAGACAAACCTTTAAGGGTTATTTAGATTAATTAATGTAACAAGGTATTCACACATTCATAAATAATTTACATATAAGAATTGAATTTAAAAATGAATATTGAAGTATATTTCAAGATAGACAATAATATTGACAAAGAGAATCGAGGTTCTAGCTTTTTACTTGTGTTTAGTGATACAAATAAAATCTCTACTATTACATTTGTGGTAGTGGAGCCCCAATAGACTAGGAAATGACCTACACTCTATCAAATTAATAATCATGTGTACAAACTTTTCTAAAATCAATATCATTAGATCTCTTACAATGGCCTTAAGCTATGCACCTCAAGTCTTTAGTTTTATTTTTCCTTCATGTATCTACAAAGGGTGGTTTTTAAAATCACTATACTTGCTTTGCTAGTGGTTTTTAAAATCACTATACTATACTTGTTTTGACATATCAAAAGATTGAGAGAAAGATATTCTCCTAATCGGAAGGTATTAACCTAAAGAGTCATTGAAGATATAGGAAAACATAAGGATGAAAAAAAAAGATTCTAAAATGAATAATTGAACCATTTACCTTGTTTTTATTTTCTCCTCTAGTTGAGAAGAAATGAAGTGCACCCAATGCTCCACTTGATGTGCTCTTTGTGATGGATTGATGGTAGAATGTGATTACTTGGTAAATTAGTAGCATAATTGTAGGATTGAATGGTCAAATGGATAACATTCAATGATAATATATAAAGAAATAATTAGAAAAATACATATTATATGAATATTGTGAAGGTGAAGATGAGAAAATAGGATAGCATGTACTTATATAATATGGAAATATGTAGAAATAGGATAAAGGGCCCATAATTTATAGATTTACCATGATGAAAATTAAGGTCCAAGATGCAATGTTGATGGAGGGACATGATTAAGGGGAATAGAAGCATGGATTAAAGTGGTGTGCTCACACATGTGCGAGTAATATGACATGTATAAGAGGTAGGATGGCTATGCATGTGTGATCAAGGTAGTGGCCCTAGGTAAATAGGAGAAATATGAGGTCAAGGCTTGAGGGTTCCAAACTTACAAGATTGCATGCTCACACATGTATGAGCTAGGAGTGGGGTGAGTAATTGATCTCACACATGTATGAGCACTAAGAGGAATTTAGGCACATGTTAGATGATGGTGGATTTGAGGATATTGTGGCATTAAAATTTGAATAAAATGTTAACATAGTTTAATAAGCCTAAATTAATTAATTAAATAGTTATAAAATAATTGATTTAATTGGAGGGTTTAGGAGATAAGATCAATATTTATTTAATTACAAACAAGAAATAAAGATAAAGGATGAAAAAAGTAATTAAATAAATAATGATTATTTATTTAATTTTAATAGATAGGATAAATGAAGTCAAATGTGATCAGGTATGGATAAATTTATAGGTTCCTAAAATTTGTTTCTCTTTGATATGGCATCATGAATGTAAGAAGTGGAATTGTATCAAAGAAAAATAAAACATAGTGGGTAGAAAGGGATGAAAACTAATGGCATGACACTCTAATAATTGAAAGGACAAGGAGGGATGATGAGGAAAATATATAGTAGGACCCCTCAAAAGGAAAAGTGGGTTTGAAGAAAATGAGTCTACTCTTGAAATGATGGGAGGGTTAGAAGATAAATGATAAAAGGATCTAGGGGAAAAAATAGATTGAAGAAGATTGGGATGATTGAAAGATGGGAAGAGAGGCAAGATAGATGATGATAGTCATGTTGTAGTGGTGTAATCAACCTTGATTTGATATAATAGTTAAAATTATACACCAAGGTATAATGAATCAAGCATGACATGCCAAGTATGTGATATAAAGGTCAAATAAAAACATTTACACACCTCCATGATATGGAAGATAATGATGCCACTTGTGGCAATATGACACAATTATTGTGATAAATTGAATTAATTAAAATGTACACAACCAACAAGAAATGACGCACACCACACCAAAAATAAACTAATATTTTTTCCCTTATGAAGCTGAAAATTTGATTGATTAATTAACAATAAGAATAATGCATATTAAAAAATATTGTATTGCTAATGATAAGAAAACCATGAGGTTTGGGAATAATTTGTATCCTTATAAATTTCATTGGATAAAATAAAATATTAATTAATTTGGGATCAAAATTGATGGATGCTTTTAGATGATAGGATAGATTACATAATCGGATTGTATAAATTATGATTATTGTAGTTATATGGGGTGGAATAGGGTGGGAAGATAGAATTGAGATAGATGGAAGGATAAGATGGTGATAGGATAGGTGAGATAGAAGGATGTGGATTGGGATGGAGAAGAACTTCCCCTAGGTTTAGAGTGCAATTAGAGTAGATAATGATAGAGGATAAGATGTGGATGATGTTGGTAAGTGGATATGGAAGATAATGGATGAAATCTACAAGGAGATGAAAGGACTCAAACATTTATTTTCATAAATTATATCTTGGGAAAAGTGATGCTTATTCATGGACCATAGCAATTATCTTTATAATCATAGGCACTACAAGAAGGTGAATGAAAGGGATGGAAAAATGGAGGAATAATAGAGATTTATGAAATATACGTGTTATTTTTAGAGGAGCTGAGTTGTCTTCTATTACATTGCAACCCAAAAAATTCAAAAAATAAAATTTACTTGAGAAAGTTGTGAATTGAGGCCCTTGGACAAACAAGATGTCAAAGAGGTCTCATATAACCCCAAATATTTATAAGAGGAGGAAGAACCACCAAATTATCTTGTTCAAAGGATACAAGACATATATAACCATTTGAAAGGTATTCATTTGATGACTAGAGATGTAATTTTTCTTTGAATACTAATTCATGGATAAATTGATATCTATAGAAGAGAAACTAGGTATGAATAATGTTGAATCTTGGAAAATTGCTATCAATGAAAAAATGCCACTTTCAAAATGAATGATAGATGGATTTATTATCGTTTCTCGAACGATGATAACTTATTGGTTACAAATGGGTGTTAAAAAAAAATTGGTTTAGATGGAGGTATTGATAAATAAAAAACATATTTTGGTTGTAATTGTTTACTCACATGTTGATAATGTTGATTACAATGAAATATTTTCTCCTATTGCATAATTGACATACATTACATATCTTATTTCTATTGCTACTTATGATCTAGAAGTTGAGAAAATGGATGTGAAAATGAATTTTATTCCTGGTAATTTGGAGGAGGATATTTATATGACATAGCTAGAGAACATGATAAAAGGTAAAAGTATTTTTGTCTATAAATTGAAGTAATATTTGTATGGCCTCAAATAGAATCGTAAGATGTGGTACCAAAAATATTATATAAATATGTTGAGTATCAAATTTTAGCATTCTAAATCAGGTCATTGTGTTAATTATCATTTTTATCAAGTGATCAATTCTTTTTTGTTACTAATATGTCATTTATTGTTAAAGAAGGAGAAATGATTTCAAAACTAAAGTCTCAACTTATAAGTAATTTTGAAATGAAATATCTTGATGTAGCTAAATACATTATTGGGATGGGAGTTGGAAAAGATGTACTGAACAAAAAGCTATGACTTGGCTATATTAAATGTCAATTCAATTTTATAGAGATTTAACACGAAGGACTATAAACCATGACATGTTCATTTTATAGTTTAAAATAATTTTTCTACTTTATATTTTCTAATATCACCATCAATGATGGAAGACATGAGAAAAGTAACTTACCAAATTGCAATAAGAAGTTTAATGTTTGTTATGGTCTATGCTAGACTTGACATTGCCAAAGTAGTGGGAGTTATTTACGCATATATTTCTAATCGTATTAGAGTTCATTGGGATGTAGTTAAAATAATATTCATATATTAATGAGTTTCCATAGAGTGTTCTTGTGTTATTATGGTAATTTAACAAGAGACAATATTTCCCTTTTTATTCATGGTAATGTGCATTCGGACTAGGCAGGTAATATTTTTTGGAAAAAGATACACTAGTGCTTATTGGTAGGATTAAGGTGTCATCTACCTTGTAAATAATATGAAATGGTTGTAAAATTCTTGGAAAGTTCTCTAAGGAACTAAGTTTTGGGAAAATAAATAATAATATTTATTTCTCACTATTGTTTATAATACATTCATAAGGGTTGATGGGTTCCACTAGTAATTGTAAATGTGGGTTTTGAACCTAATTATTTAATATTTTTCTCCCTCTTATGGACATTTAGAATAAGATGTTTAATGACCTAGGACTTATGGAAAAATGAGTGACCTATCATATTCTCCAAATGGGAGCTTGGACTTGAGACAAGCAGCATCTCTTGGTATTCTATCATTTGTTGCATTTAATGTAATGTTTATCTTGTAAGAATGGGCACCCAAGTTGGAGAGGTTATTGGATCCAAAAAAAATATCTTTCCAAATTTTGTGGAGGCATTCCAAGGGTTAGGTTCATAAATAATCAATAGGATTATTTGGAAATCTTTATTGATAGTTTTGGAGCTCCTGTAACTCTATAAATTTGGCATTTTAAGTGTGGAACTAATAAGGAGTAACAGTTGAATGCATAATTCTTTGAAAGAGAAAAGGATAGATGGAAGGAATAAGGAGGTTGTTCACATGTACATAGATGTTTCTATAGTTGGATGAAAAGAGGAAAATGGAAGTGATTGTATTGTAAGAAAATTTATCTTTGATAATGCAAGTTTGACCTCTCTTCATAGTGGAATTTTTTCCCACAAGGGTTTCTCCACGTAAATCTTGTGTTATGTGTTGATCTTATGTTGTTGATTTATGCCTTATTATTGCTATCTTATGTTTTTGTTAATCATTATTTAATTTTGTTATAATTTGACAAAAGATAGATTTATTAAGGATGATATACATGATGATTTCTGGCATCATTAAGAAGAAGGATCTAATCATGGTTTTCCACATTAAGGAAACTTAAATTTTAAATTTTCATACAAGTTTCAAATCTTTGTGTTGTAGCTATCCAAACCTTGCATCTCATCCTTTTAATAGTTTATTGGATGGAGATTGTGTAGTGTTGTAAGTTGTACTCCTTTAATTAATGAATCCAATTTTGCATCCTCCAAGTACTCATTTTAGCTTTCCACTTCTCTAAATAATTTTGGAACCATTTTTAGCTTTAAACTAATATTTGATTCAAGAACATGAGTCCTATTCTATTTTAAATCCCACCAAATTCCTCTTTGGGCCCTTATTTTAGTATGCCATTTTTCTATATCCTCTCAAGCTCATATGGGGTGCTAACCCATTTTTAATTTTAATTCACTTAATTTCCCACTTCAATGTTATAAATCTCACTATCATTATATATATATGATATCAGGGCCTTTTTATCTCACTTCCCTTAAAACTCAAGCCTATTTTGCATAAAATCTGTCAATTATTGACATATTATGTGGTAACTAGAATAGTCTATCATTTTTTGGCTCAAATTTTGCAAGTAATGTGTTGGCCTTGGAATTTCTAGATATAGCCTCAAAGTTGGGATATGACCATTAGAATTTGGCCAAAATGAAAAAGTTCCATGAGAACCCTATATAAGTTATCACTCCTAGTTCATTTTATATATCTCATTCACAAGTTCATTACAAGAGTAAATATTCTTGTCAAGAGAAGATTTAAGAGCAAGGAGCATCAAGCTACGTCAAAAATCTTCAATTATTTGTTCTTGATGGATTTTGTGATGATTTATCATGTTATTGCATCAAAATTAGGAGGACATATCCTAAGAGTATTATATCATCAATCAATGTATAACAATTTTATTTAAGCACTTCAATTCAATTCCTTCAGATTTAGTCTCTCCCGTAGAAAGGGTAACATTTTATTTTCATCATCTTTGTTGTAGGATTGATTCTCAACCTCAAGTTTGACTTAGACAAGCCCCTATACACCCCATTACCATTTTTATCCCCTTTTGTGTATACATAAACCCAAAAATAGGTTTCAGGTCTAGTTGGAAGTCCAAGAGCATATTATAAATAGATACATAAGCAATTAATAAAAAAACATCTAAGAGACTAGGATGCCTAAAACTATAGTCCTAGTGGTTTGGCCTAAAACTTGATCTAGAGGTAGTTTGGAGGCTCCTGAGAATAGGTTGGCCCCTATTTTGCACCTGGATTGGCTATAGGTTCCTTTGGAAAAGTGGCCTAATTGGCCTTGTAGGACAACAAATTAGTCCCTAGTTGACATAGTGTTGGTCCAAAGTAACATATTTTTATTTTTAGATATGTTTTAAGAATCCATAAAGGGTGTCTAAAAAACTATTGGTTTTGTGGGTTTGATCTAGTTATAAGAAGCTACGATCAGTTTTGTCTCTAGACAGGGCTAGTAGATAATAGTATTGATTCTGTGTAAGGAATAATAGATGATGAATTTAGTGTTCTTGAAGGTTTTCAAGGGTGTGAACAAGTTATCTTTAGCTGATCTAACATTCCTTTAAGGTTAGTTGATTCTTGAGAAGCATAGAATTCATATTTGATTAGTGTAGCCTATAAGGAAGGGTGTTCTTGTGAAAGGCACCATGGGGTTGGTAGGGTTTCATGATGATGTGGTATTCTAAAATAAACCTCATGAGGATCTATATTCATCTTGAGATATTGAAGATTCAAGAAGGTTATCATAGTTGTATGATTAGGTCATTGAGCCCACTGTTGTGAAATATACCCATTTGGCATTGATATGCTTGTCTGCCAGAGATTTTTTGATTGTATAAGGTTTCGGGGTGCCTTTAAAAACCTAACAAACTTTCTTATCTTTGGATGAGCCTTTCTTTAGCTCATGACCCTCTTTTTGAGGGAGACTTTTTCTAGTTTTGAGATCTATTTTTCAGATGGTTTTCATTACCACCATGTTGCAGACTCTTTTATACCCTTCTCCTTTTCTATAGACTATCTAGTCCATAGTGGTTTCAATTATAAAAGGTTCCAAGGTTCCTTTCAAAACCAATCTCTTCTTTTGAGGCACAAACTCTTTCCTTGCATAAGAGTTACTAATCGAAGGTTCAAGGTTCTTGCAAAACCCCTCTATGTTTAAAATGTAATCTTTAGCAAGGTTGATATTTTTGTCTCATTGGTTTTTAACTCCAGACAAAATATTTCTCTTCAATAGGGGTTTGTTCCTTACTATCTTTTGGTGGGCTCATTTCTTATGAGTTCCATCCCCTTCTTCCACCTTTTAGCTTGATGTTATGGGGTTCAGGTTGGTCCTCACTTTCTCTTGTGTCCTTTTTCTATTCTATGGGTTCATGCCCTTTCCCACTTGAATTTAATCAAAAATTTTTAAAACTTCAACTAGGCCTACTCCAAGCTAACATATAAGTAAAAAATGAAGCTTTATAATTAAGCCTCAAAAAACATATACTTTTCATACATGGTGGATTGAAATGGAGAAAGAGGCTCAATTTTTAGGCAAGAGGAGGGTGGAATGAACAATCAAGATGAAAACCTGAGGAAGGGCGAAGATGCATTTGAGAGAGAGCACATTGATTGTGCTTTCTCAAATGCCTCTCATTGTGACAAATGTCACAAGGAGAGAGGTTTGGAAGAATGGGGGGATGTGACCATTTTGGGTGATGTGAGAGGGGACAAAGGTGTAAGAAATGAGTGGAGTGTGTAAGAGGAATGCAAGAGCATTTAAGGTTGACATGAGGTGATAGAGTTGGGAGATGTGAGGATGTGACATGAGGGCTGACTTGGGTTGGGCTAGGATTTCTTAATCTATGGATTATGATTTTGCAAATATTTAGTTCGTGATTAGGCTTGGATTAGAAGGCAAGTCGGAGAATTAGGAGGATGTGATGGAAGGAGAGGGAATGAGTGGAGGGTT
This sequence comes from Chamaecyparis obtusa, assembly GCA_027943335.1. Classification (NCBI taxonomy): domain Eukaryota; kingdom Viridiplantae; phylum Streptophyta; class Pinopsida; order Cupressales; family Cupressaceae; genus Chamaecyparis; species Chamaecyparis obtusa. Next base: position 426,780 of record BSBK01008107.1, on the reverse strand, counting down.
GGATTAAATAATCATGGATCATTAGCTAATTAAGAAGGTTTAGTATGTGTGAATAGGTTGGGTTGAGTTGGAGCTAGGGGTTTAGTACTTGGGATAGGTTAGGTTATGGGTCAAAGTTAGGAGACATGTGCTTAAATTGAATTAAATGCATTTTTAATTCTAAGTGAAAGGAAAAATAGATTTATGAGTTAATTTAAATAGATGAAGGCATTTATTTAAATTAATAGAGGAAAGAGATTTAATTAATTATTAGACTATGTGTTGCTATTTAGATAATTAATTGGACTATAGTTAATTAATTAAATTCATTAACTAGGGGGTTACATAAATTAAATAAATATTTAATATTTAATTGATTAATGTCCTAGGAGTGAAATAAATAGGATTAATTAATTGTGTAATCAAATTTAGGTGTCTACATTTTGACCCTCTTCGACATAGTGTTAAAATAATACTATTTCGAAGACGTGTTTAAAATAATAGATGGCACAAAGAATTACCAGGCAACAAAGTTTCTCCAGAATATAGAAAAAGGAAGTTAGAATGGGTAATGCCCCCTCGAGAGGGCAACATGGAAAGAAAAAGAGGCCTAGGCAACGTCTCGAAAGAAAGAAAGGGTTTGGCAAAACTAGAGGGAAATAAGAGATAAGGAGTGAAAAGGCAGTGAAATAGGCACATAAATGAGGGGTGAGAGGGAAAATAGGAAAATGGGGATGGTGGGGGGTTATAGGAGGAAACAACAGGTCACAGGATAACCTTAATAAGGGTCAGAAGGGCCAGAAAGGGGTTATTTGCGCATATCCAAGCTTAGAGATTTGTTGATATTTTGAGCTCTGATATAGCATAGTGTAATGTCAAGAGGAGGGAGACTGAGGCACATGGAAGAGATCATGAGGGGAGTTTGATAGTACCGGTCACCTGATAGACATGTAGGGTAAAAACCCTAGGTTTGTGTTTTGTCATTCTGCATTTATTTCAATTTATGTATTGCAAAATCACGATCCTACAGGCTTGAGATTGGCAGGATCACCCTCAAGGCCTGGGAGATCGTGATCCCACAAGAAATGTTAGGGATTAGGGGGTGGCTAGGGAGTTGGGGAAATTTTTGGCAGGAATGCCAATTTTTGGGGGATTTGGGTATTTCTCACAAGAATGCGATCCTGCAAAGGATTTTTAGTGGGATCACGTTCCCAGACCAAAACCTAGGTGGGAGGGAAAAAATTATGTGATCCTACAAGGGATTGTCAGGTATGGGAAAAGGAATCGTAGGAATGCATTCCTGTGATGATATGAATAGAATTAGGTTATGTAATTCCATGACTGTAGAATCATGAGAATTGACAGTTTTACGAGAATGAGGGTTAAAGATGTGGGATCATAGGAATGGGGTTAAAAAAGAAATTTTAGGAAGGGACATGACACGTGGATGAATGGTTAGGGTTTATAGGTTAGAATTTGGTAGGAAAGGAAACTGACATAGCTGAATTAGATTGGTTGTAGTGGTCTGTGGATCGATTGATGTTGAGGGAGAGACAGGCTGTTGTGTTGTAGATAATAGATCAGTTTATACCCACTGATTGGGTGCTCGTTGATGACATTGGATTAGGATACTTGGTGTGAATGCCCTATAGGTAGGCGTATATGGAAATGGTCACTGCACTATGTGAGAGATTGCATTTAGAGATGACCACCTTCCATCTTTCGACAGGGGAGATGACAGTGACTTGGAGGATGTATACTGGATATTTCACCTCCTGATCTGGGGGACCAAGATCATAGCAGGAGACACGACCCATCAATAGGCATTAACAATGTTGGTGGGGCTTGGCATTTTTTCGATGTTACCCCATAGATAGTTATCAATGGCTCATCATTTGGGGGTGGCGCTGACAGTGTGCTGAGTATACTTTTATGTGTGCAGTTTAGTCTTGGGATATATTATCATCCCTGACATGGGAGGGACTAGTGTTACATTAGAACTTATCCCAGTGATCATGAGGATAGTGGGTTCTGCTCAGGTTCCTGATGCATGGGGAACTCTCATGCTGGAAGAGCTCTACAAGGACCTCCACTAGATAGTTTACCATGATGGGGAGGGGTAGGGGAGTAGCATAGGTTTTGCTATTTTTCTCCAAGTATGAGGCTGGGAGCACATTGCAGTGCTGAGGTCCATAGGGAGGAGAGATAGGAAGGCCAATAATCTTGTGGTCTACAACTGGGGAGAGCCTATGACGTATCATGATGTTGATGATACAAACTATTAGAGGGAGGTTTTGGATAGCATCAGAAATGGGATTACTTGGAGACCATATATGGGGGTGGGGCCTGTTGATTCAAAGTTTTCTAAGTCTTGTCTTGGTTCTATCTTTTGAATTTTGACCTTGAAAGTAGCCATTTGCCTTTGCAAATAGCTCCCATCTTTTAAATCTTTAAGCACGTATCTTTGAAAGTGACTAACTCTAAGTTTTAATGAAGGTTATATTTTTCACTTAGTCACTAAATTGCTAACCTAACAGGTTGTTAGTTGCAAGCTTACAATCCCTTTTGTTAAAGTCTTGTTAACCATCATGAGTGGGTGAGAAATTAAGATTCCCCTTATTGTTAGCTTGCTGGGAGTTTAGATGCTTAGAGGATAACTTTTGTGACCCTGCAAGTGACTAGTCCAAACCCTTTATTGATAAGTCGCACATCCTTTTAGAACTTTGTCACTAACCCCTGTGACCTAATGATGGTTATGTTTTTCCTTCAGTCGCTAGATCACATACATGTTTGGTGGTTAGTGAAATCCTTGGCGACCTGGCGAGTGTTAGTTTTTGATGTTTTTCACTAGCTCGTGGTTTCTTCTCATGACCCGGTTGTTTTCTTTGCGAGCTAGAGAGGTGATGCCAGGTGTCCACACTACAATGAAAGGAAAGCTTTTATATCAATGATGGTCGTTAAATCATGGAGCATCAAAGAATAGTCCATAATCTCTTGGAAAGTTAATGGGCGAGTGCCACGTGGTGAATGGTGGGGCCGAGGTCATAGATTTGGATATAGATTAAAGGAAAGTTTGATCAAGATTGATCCAATGATCGACACATTACCACTATGTAGAAATGAATGAAAGATATCCATCAAGGGATCGTGCCTATATCCCACATTTCCTTGGTGATGTCATGTTGCTCGGACCTAGAGGAAGTTAAAGAAATATATGATCTAATAGATCCTACGGTCGGTGTAATGCCTTGATGAGAAATTGTAAGGTTGTTAGTGATTGCAGGATCATGCCTAGGCGATGCATGGTAGTTGTTTATAAAAAGGAGAGTTTCTTTGATCACTAGCTCAAGAGGGTTTTGAGGGATTAAGGTTAAAAGTTGGTGAGCATGTGATTGGTGGAAAATGCTAAAAGAAAACCTTTGGTTGCTAGCTCACAGGAGTTCTGAGCAGAGAAAAAAAATGTTAGTGATTTGGCAAGAAGCTTTTGCAGTCAATGAAGTTTATTTGGTCATCAGGTCACATAGATCTATAATAGTTAGTAAGGAATTCTTGCGACTTCGTGAGTGTGTATTTTAAAGGCTTAGTCACCAACTCATTGCAGTCTGGACAGTTTGTCAAAAGTGTTGGTGATTTGGTGAAGCACATGCATAAAGCATAAAAGTTGTATCAGTTCAACCAATTAGTGATTGACATCTGAAGATATCCATTTGAAATGCACGGTATGGTCCAAAAATGTAACAAAAAATAGAAGTTATTACAGTATACCAGCTTGGTGAAAATTTATGAAGCAACGATCGTTGTGAAGATTGCATGATCATGATTGTAGTTCTCTAAGGTGATGGCATGAAAGTGACTCTATTTAAAAAGTTGGAGGCAGTGCAACAGTATAGGCCTGATTCGCCAGAGACCATCACTGACACCAGAGAGATGATTGATGCTGTCAATGCATCCTTATCATTCTTCAAGGGTAAGGCTAATTTCATAAAGATAAAGCTAGGCATGTTCACCTCTGAGTACAACACTTTTGTGCCCTCCATTTTCAATGATGACATGAGTATAAAGGAAATAAGTACTTGGAGTGGGGAATTTGATGCCAAGATGGAAATGAGAGAGTACTAGGTTATTGTAGGCATGATTAGACGTAGTGGTCTTGGCATGCCATTTTGTGAAAGTGATGTTTTTGTAACCAATTTTTGTCCTATCCTAGCCATCTATAGCTTGTTACATCCTGACTCATAACATGATTCCAAGATGGCTAGAGATATATATTGCAAGTTGTAATTCTTATAGAGGACCTTCTTCCAACATTCTAATACTTTTGGAAGAAAGGGCAATACGATTCTAGTTTGGGATCTGTTGTTTTACTTACTGAATGTTTTGAGTTCTCTTAAGTGTATTGAAACTGAACATATTAATGAAAATGTCATTTTGAATCTCATTTTGGTAGTTAATTGTCTTTTTTCACTACTTTTATTCTTTATGAATTAGGACTATAAGACAGTTTAGATTCATCAATTTAAAAGGTAGATTGAGACATAGTTGGAGGTTGTTTTTAAGGAAAACATAAGTCCTGTGGGTTATTTTTGAGGGTCTAGAGAGGGTTTACAAATTTCATGATTACGTACTAATTTGTTAAAAGCTCTATGTAGGGCATGGAAGTTTTAAGAGGGTTTGAAATTTATTTCCAGTAAGTGTGTTCATATGGATGTACATTTATCAAACTCTGTACCCTAGGATTGAAAGCACTGGTCATATTCTAGAGTTGTTTGAAATATCAAAATAACTAAAATCTTTTATGTATAAATGTTGTCCTATTAATGTTTGAATCTATGTCAAGAGGACACTAATCCACTGTGTGATTTACTAAGGTGGTAAATCAGAGAGGTATACCTGCCTGAGTTTGTGGAGCTCAAATTAAAGGAGGATTTCTCATCATCATTAAGTTAGATATTTTTCATGGAAGATTTTGAAGTGGGCATAGAGAGTCATAGGCATGTTTTGTCAATATATTTGATCTATAGGAAATATCTCCAACAAAATTAGTGACTACATTGGGGAACCGAGCCTTAAAAGCATTAAAACTTATTGAGAGTCTTTGGTTTTCCATATTATTATCTCAATTTTACCTAGATTGATTCAACCCATCCGAGTAGCCAATAAAATTGGTGACTCTATTGGGGAATGAAGCATTAAAATCATTAAAGCTTATCGAGAGTCTCTGGTTTTCCATTTTATTAACTTGATAAAGTGAAATATAATTGAATCTCTATCTAAGGGTCTCGCATGTTTCATGGTACTAAAACCCTTTAGAAGTTTGTTTTTCCCTTGATTTTCTTTGGGTGGCAACTCTATATTCACCATTATACTAGTGTCAAAGTTTAGTGATAGGTTTTCCCTATATTGACATAAATGAAGCCTCAAAAGAACACCAGGTCTTATTTGAAGAAGCATCTCAAGGTTGTTTTGGAAAGTGAACTTCCTAGAAATAATAGAAGGGAATGGTCAAGTCGGGCTGAGTCAGGACTTGGCATGTCATGGGTGCCTAAGAACAACAATTTGACATCAGTACCTAAAAAATATTCATCATCTTCCACAAGCTCCAAGTCAGATAGTCAATCGTTACTAAGTCTTATGTTTGATACTCCCGAGGATATGCCTCAAAGTAATGGTGTAACTCATATCCAATATAGGATACTTGACACAAATAGAGTTAGAAATCAAGGTCATGTATGTAGTAGTGTGTTAAATCCAAGTGATGCATCCCTCAATTTAATGGATCAACCTTGTTATCCAGCGGGTAGCCAGGGTCTTCAAGACTTGATTAACTTGGATGATGCTGAAAATTCCAACTCTACACAATATGATGCTAAGGTCCTTCGAGAGGAGGTCTTGGCCTTGAGGAAAAGAGAACAAGAACAAAGATTCGAGATGAAAAATAAACAAAAGGAATGAGAGAAAGAGATTTGTGATTTGTTGCTCAAAAGGGAAAGACTATTGAGAGTCATTGCACAACATCAGGCCAGTGATAAAGCTTTGAGAGAAAAATATAAAGGCCTAAATAGGGAGGTTTTTGGTGACATGAATGCACTAAGAGAAAGGTCACAACAAGATGAATCTCAGCTAAGGGGAGATGAATTTGAGGGTGAAGGTCAGGTGTTGAGATAGTTACAAAGTTGGGAGGTTGAAAGGCTTGCTAAGTTGCAACAAAACACTAATAAGGCAAGTGTGACTATCAAAGAAAAGGGAAAACAAAAGTTGTTTGGTATACATATTGAAGAGCCAAGACCTAAAGATAGTGTCCCTAGTGGAATGTAAAAACTAGATCAAGAGTTGGAGAAAGAAAGAAAGGCTAAAGAGGATCTTGCTAAAGATTTGGAGAAATCAAAATTACAAGGTGTAGCTACAGAAATGAAAAGGAAAATAACCTTCCTAAGTCATTCATCAAACAATAGCGCAGTGACCAATAACACACATACTACAACTAGACTAGTACTAGGAGCACAAGGAGTTGGTCCTAGTCAAGGTCCCCAAGTTATGGATCTACTGCAAAATGTAATGGAAAATGTTGCAAGCCAAAATATCCAAACCTCTAGCCCAACCCAAGTCTTTGTTGCTCATATGGCCAGTAGTGTGGCTAGGAATGTGACAAATTAGGCAGTTGCAGTTGGAACCAATGGAACTCAATCTTCTAGAAATTTTCAAAGGAGACCTATCCACTTGGATAGGTACCATCCTTTATTCTTTGATGGGATCCCTGGTCAACCTAATGTCATCCCAAATGAGGTAAGAGACAAGATCCCTAAATTTAGTGGAAAAAATGCCATTTCTTGTGAAGAACACCTTCAAGATTTCACTAACAAGATGAATGACTTTGAGATTGAGCATGAGGACATAGTAATAAAGTTGTTTGTTCAATCTATGAATGAAGATGGTAGAGATTGGTATAGAGGATATCCTGAGAATAGTATAGCATCATGGGATGAATTTTTTAGGTATTTTAAGGAGCAGTACGGAGAGCATGTTAACTCAAGCTTTATGCTAAATGATTTTAACAACATAAAAATGTTTCCAAATGAGAATGTGGCTGAATTTAACAATAGATTTCAAAAGGCCATGAATAAATTGTTTCAGGTTTTAAGACTTGATGAAGAGGTATGTTTGAAAACATATTTCAATGCAGTAGATGGGAAGATGTCATACCTCTTAAGAGATAAAAATCCATGAACCCTGAGGGAGGCTTTTAAAATGGCTATAAATATTGAGAGAAATAGAAAGGTCTTAGGAAAGATGGGAAAAAGAGAGGATGGAAGATTGTGGAAGGACACAAAAGGACAAGCCAATAGATCAAACAAAGAAGAGGATAAAGTTGATAAGTTAATGCATGTGGTAAAGGACCTTATTGTGAAGATTGAGAAAAATGACAAAGGGTCTTATGACAATAGGCATCAATACCAAAGAAATGACAGATTTCCAAATCTGTGTGACATGCTTTATAAAAAAAATTGGAAGGATGGTAGGCCTATCCCTGAGAATCAAGAAAATCAAAAGAATAAAGAGACTTCTGATCCTTTGAAGAGGAACAATTCTCATAATGTTGAGAATACTCCTTGGTGTGCTTCTTTCAACATGCCTCATTCTTCTTTCCAATGTGTTGTTGCTCAAGCATTATCAAAACAAATGGAAGATGCTGGTGAACAAGCTGCAACTGTAGAAATGAAAAGGATAATAGCCTTCCTAAGTCATTCAAAAAACAATAATGTAGTGACCAATAACACATAGACTACAACTGGACTAGTACTAGGAGCACAAGGAGTTGGTCCTAGTCAAGGTCCACAAGTTATGGGTCTAGTGCAAAATGTAATGGAAAATGTTGCTAGCCAAAATCTCCAAACCTCTGGCCTAGCCCAAGTCTCTGCTGCTCATATGGCTGGTGGTATGGCTAGGAATGCGACAAATTAGGTAGCTGTAGTTGGAACCAGTGGAACTCAATCTGCTAGAAATTTTCAAAGGAGATCTATCTACTTGGATAAGTATAGTCCTTTATTCTTTGATGGGATCCTTGGTCAACCTAATGTCATCCCAAATGAGGTAAGAGACAAGATCCCTAAATTTAGTGGAAAAAATGCCGTTTCTTGTGAATAACACCTTAAAGCTTTCACTAACAAGATGAATGACTTTGAGATTGAGTATGAGGACATAGTAATGAAGTTGTTTGTTCAATCTATGAATGAAGATGGTAGAGACTGGTATAGAGGATTTCCTGAGAATAGTATAGCATCATGGGATGAATTTGTTAGATGTTTTAAGGAGTAGTATGGAGAGCATGTTAACTCAAGCTTTATGACAAATGAGTTTAACAACATAAAAATGTCTCCAAATGAGAATATGGCTGAATTTAACAATAGATTTCAAAAGGCCATGAATAAATTGTTTCAGGTTTTAAGACTTGATGAAGAGGTATGTTTGACAACATATTTCAATGCAGTAGATGGGAAGATGTCATACCTCTTAAGAGATAAAAATCCACAAACCTTGAGGGAGGCTTTTAAAATGGCTATAAATATTGAGAGCAATAGAAAGGCCTCAGGAAAGATGGGAAAAAGAGAGGATGGTAGATTGTGGAAGGACACAAAAGGATAAGCCAATAGATCAAACAAAGAAGAGGATAAAGTTGATAAATTAATGCATGTGGTAAAGGACCTTATTGCAAAGATTGAGAAAAATGACAGAGGGTCTTATGACAATAGGCACCAATACCAAAGAAATGATAGATTTCTAAATGTGCATGACATGCCTTATAAAACAAATTGGAAGGATGGTAGGCCTATCCCTAATAATCAAGAAAATCAGAAGAATAAAGAGACTCCTGATCCTTTGAAGAGGAAAAATTCTCATAATGTTGAGAATACTCCTTGGTGTGCTTCTTTCAACATGCCTCATTATTCTTTCCAATGTGTTGTTGCTCAGGCATTATCAGAACAAATGGAAGATGCTAGTGAACAAGTGAGTTCAGAACAAGAAGACCTTGTTGTCAACATGTTCATTGTTGAAAGATATCATCAATTGTCTTCTTCTGATGGTGAGGAACCTGGAGTAGATGTGGCTATTTGGAGAAAAGAATACCAAGGTTACCAATAGCAAGTGTTCTCAGATTCTAAGGATGAGAGTGATCATCTGCTCCTCAACACCATAAATGTAGTGGGTAATGAAAAGAAACCTCCACATTTTAGATTGCCTAGTGAAGAGGTGATGAGATCTCTCACTATGGCAGCCATCAACCAAGTTGGGAATGCTTATAACTTGAGGAATAGAAGAGTGGAGCTTGATCAAGGGAATCCAAGATCAGTATTTATCAAATAAAATGCCTCTAAGGTTGATATTAGCTCCACTAGTAAAGGCAAAGAAAAGAAGGAAAACATTAAGCAAGAAGATCCTTCTTCTACTCAAGGAGAGAAGAAAGAAACAAGGTCTGACAAACAAGATGCACTTGACATAGGAAACAAAGGTAAGAGACTCACTGGCCCTATGTTAGAATTACCTGCCTTTGATATGAAATATGCTCTTACTTAGATGAAAGTTTTAGTTCCTTTAATAGAAATGTTGAAGATTAAAGAGCATAGGGAAGTGGCATGGTCATTATTGATAGCAATTGTAGATGTTCCAATTGATCATAGAAAGGAAAATAAAGGAAAGAGGAATGATTCTGATCAAGATGTCCCTATCATATATGTGGGAAATATAATTACTAGCGACCCCTCACAAATTAATCCCTTTTATGTGACCTTTCTCATAAATAATAAATTGGCAAAGAACTGGATGATTGATTCTGGTGCAGAAGATAATGTCACGCCCTATGTAGTAATAAAAGGATTGGGATTGGAAGTTGATACTTCCTTTGGAAGTTTCTATGCTATGGATAACAGGGAAGTCCCTATGATTGGTACTTTAAAGGGAATAGAAATTAAGATTACAGCATTCCCAGAGGCCACATACAAAATGGATATTGTTTTTGTGGATACATAACCACATTATGGCATGTTATTGTCAAGAAAATGGGCTGCAATAGTTGGGGTCCATGTAAAATTGGATTTATCTTATGCAACAATTCCAATAAATGGGAAGGAGGTGAAATTGTACAGGGAGCCTCGAGCACCAGTGATGGTTGAAAAGGTATAGGAGAATATACTCAACTACTATGTGGATGTTGACATGGAAAATTTTAGGGTTGAGAAAAAATTCCCACAATGAAAAAATACTGAACCATTGCTGGAGGAGCTGAGGTTATAGTAGTTTTGCTTGTGGCAAATGTACTTTGATGGAGCCTTCTCAAAACAAGGATTCGGGGCTGATATTTTATTCATTTCTCCATCAGGTAATACCTTTAAATAATCCTTATTGTTATCTTTTCAATGCACAAACAATACTGCTGAGTATGAAGCTTTGATTTTGGGTTTAGATATTGTAACTAGGCATTGTATCAAGCTTGTAAAGGTTTTTGGAGATTCTTAACTTGTGGTGATAGAAGTCAGATCTTAGTATATTCCAAACAATGATAGATTGAAGTTGTATAAGCATGCTATATGAGATAAAATTGAGTTATTTGATGCTTTTAACATTAAGTGGATTGAAAGATCAAAGAACATCATGGCTAATTTCTTAGTCAATGTGGCCTTAAAAATGATGATGCAACTTTAAGTGGAGTGTCTGTTTTGGAGGTTAAAAGTAGGCTAGTTGTACCTAATAACATTTATAACTGGAATTTTTTTGAGAATGACCAAGATATACTAAATTTTATCCAATGCCTAGACCATTATGAGGGCCAACAAGTTGATTGTAATAATTTAGTTGAGGTAATAGATGGCAAGGATACTATTTTTAAAAATGAGGCTGTGTAGTTAAATTCTAACCAGATTCCTAAAGGACCTGTAGAGTTAAAAGCATTGTCAAATAATCAGAATGAATACTCAAAAGTGTCTAGTTCTAAGATTGAGGATTTGGAGGAATTAAATTTGGGATTAGATACATCACCACAATTAGTATATATTGGAAACAAGTTAGATTCCCATGTTAGAGTCAATTTAATTAAATTGCTAAGAAGATATAAGCATGCCTTTGCCTGGTCATATGAAGACCTGAAAGCCTATAGGGAAGACTTGTTCCAACATGAGATTCCACTAAAACTAGATACCAAACCATTCAAACAAAAGCAAAGACCAATCAACCCATTATTAGCCCCCAAGATGCAACAAGAACTGATGAAGATGAGAGATGCATGGATAATCCAGCCCATAAGACATTCTACTTGGGTTTCCAATTTAGTCCCAGTCAAGAAGAAGAATGGTGATATAAGGCTTTGTGTTGATTTCATAAATTTGAATGTGGCATCTCTGAAGGATAACTATTCCTTGCCTAATATGGAGGCAATGTTACATAAGGTTACTGGCTATGATTTGTTATCAATGATGGAAGGATTCTTAGGCTATAACTAGGTGTTAGTGAAAAAATTAGAGCAATTTAAAACTACTTTCACTACACCGTGGAGAACTTATGTTTATGTTAGAATTCCTTTTGGTCTTATGAATGCAAGAGCCACTTTTTAAAGAGCCATTGATGTAGAATTTAAAGAATTTGTTGATGTTTTTATGGTCATTTATCAGGATGATTTAACTGCATATTCCAACTAGGCAGAGGACAATTGTGGTCATTTGGAAAATATTTTTAACAAGGCTTTGGAATATGGTGTGTCATTGAATCCTAGAAAGTGCCAGTTTTCAATAACAAAAGGAAAGTTGTTGGGGTATATTGAGTATAAAGAGGGGGTTATAATTGATCCAGAAAGAGTGGAATAAATCCAACGGGTTAATGCCCCAAAGAACATCGAAGGAGTGCAATCTTTCATAGGAAAGATCAATTTTGTGAAACGATTCATTGAAAATTTTTCTAAAGTTGTTAAGCCAATAATAAAACTTTTGAATAAGAGTACAAAGTTTGAATAGGGTGCTAAAGAAAAAGATGCCGTTGAGAAAATAAAGAAAGAAATTCAAGAAGCACTTGTCCTTAGGTCTCTTAATTATAGTAAGCCCTTTTCATTGTTTTCCTTTGCATCTTTTCATACAATTGCAGCGGTGTTGTTGCAAAAGGACCAAGAGGGGTTTGAACATCCTATTGCCTTTTTTAGTAAATCCTTGCAAGGAGCTGAACTAAATTATGAGATGATGGAAAAATAGGCATATGCATTAGTAAAAGTAGTCAAAGCATTCATAAATTATTTGGTATGTGCCAAGGTGATTGCATATGTCCCCCATGCAATAGTCAAGGATATTTTAACTCAATCAGAAGTTACTGGTAAGAGATGTAAGTGGATCAACTGGGTTCAAGAATTTAATTTAGAGATCCATATCACAAAAATGATATGAGGACAAGGCTTAGAAAATCTAATGATAGAAGAAAATATGGATTTGGTCTAGATTAATAATATTGAAATGAAAAGTCAGCTTGTTACCAGTATTGATATGTAGCCTTGATATTCAAACATTGTTTATTTTAGTAAAAATGCCAAGTGCCCTGAGAATTTAAATGATAATCAAAAGAGAACCCTTAGGCTGCAAGACCATAAGTACATATTGATACACGGTGATCTATATTGGAAGAATAGAGATGGTGTGCTTTTGTTATGCTTGGATGAATGGAAGGATGGAAAGGTATTGAAGGAGATGCATGTTGGTATTTGTGGAGGACATTATTCAGCTAGAAAAAATGCTCACAATATTTTGAGGGCTGGCTATTGTTAGCCTTCTATATTTAAGGACACATTTAGGTTTGTGCAAAATTGTGAATCATGCTAGATATTTTCTTGCAAATTGAAATATTTAGGTGCTTTATTGTTAAATACAATGATAGTGGAGGCACCCTTTGCTATGTGGGGGATAGACTTCATTGGAGAATTTTCAGAAAATTCTAGTGGTGGACATGGTTGGATTTTGGTTGCCATAGATTATTTTACAAAATGGGTTGAAGCAATCCCTACTAGGAAGGCAACCAACAAAGTGGTAATTGATTTTTTGATGGATAGCATACTTACCAAGTTTGGTGTCCCTTTTAAGTTGGTAGTGGATAATGCCATGTGCTTTAGGTATGATAAATTCAAGCATTTCTATGATGAGAATGGAATTGTCATGTCTTATTTCTCTCCTTATCACCCATAGGGTAATGGGTAGGTAGAATCTAGTAATAAGAGTATTTTGCAGATCTTGAAGAAAACCTTGGAGAGTAACAAAAGAGCCTGGCATTCAAAACTAATGCTAGCTTTATGGACTGATAGAATCACTATAAAGAAGGCTACTGGTAGTTCCCCTTTTGAATTAGTATATGGTCTTCAAGCCAGGTTGCCATTAAACAATCTGCTTCCTCTATACAAATTTATCAGTGAGCAAGATTTGGAAACAATTGATGCTATGCAAGAAAGGATGGTACAACTTGTGGAATTGGAGGAAACTAGAAGAGAAGGACAAAGGAGAAACTTGAAGGCTCAAAAAAATATGAAGTATTTATTTGATAAAAGAGCCAGTGACAGAAAATTTTAGCCTGATGATATGGTGCTGCAATGGAATGCTAGGATTGAAGATAATGGAAAGCACAAAAAGTTTGAATCCTTATGGTTGGGGCCATACATTGTCCATCAGATACATGGTAAGGATTCATACTTTTAAAATTTTTTGGGTAGTGAGGTACAGGAATTGCCAGTGCATGGACAATTTCTAAAACCTTTCTTTAATTAAATCTCTCTTCCATGCACAATAGGTTTGTATATTTGTATATATTTTAAGAATGTGTTTTCTTTTAGTTGTGTGTGGTCTGCATCATAGAGTCCTAGTTTCTTGTCTTGAACTTGCGTTCAAGCATCCTCAGTTAGAGCCACTATTGATTCAAAGTTTTTTGAGTCTTATCCCGGTTCTTCCTTTTGAATTTTGACCTTGAAAGTAGCCGTTTGCCTTTGACAATCTACCCTACCTTTAAAATATTTAAGTACGTATCTTTAAAAGTGACTAAGTCTAAGTTTTAGAGAAGGTTATATTTTTCACTTAGTCGCTAAATCACTAACCTCACAGGCTATTATTCACAATCTCATGATCCCTTTTGTTAAATTCTTGTTAACTGCGGTGAGTGGGCGAGAAGTTAAGTTGCCCCTTATCGCTAGCTCACTGGCAGTTTAGATGCTTAGAGGATAACCGCTGCGACCCCGAGAGTGCCTAGTCATAAACCCTTTATTGCTAAGTCACAGGCTATTTTAGAAATTTGTCACTAATCACTGCGACCTAGTGATGGTTATGTTTTTCCTTCAGTCGCCAGATCACATACATGTTTAGCAGTTAGTGAAATCCTTGGTGACTTGGTGAGTGTTAGTTTTTTATGTTTGTCATTAGGTCGCAGTTTCCTCTCATGACCCAGTTGTTTTCTTTGTGAACTAGCGAGGTGATTCCAGGTGTCCACACTACAATGAAGGGAAAGGTTTCAGATCAATGGTGGTCGTTGACTCATGGAGCATCAAAGAATAGTCCATAATCTCTTGGTGAGTTAATGAGTGAGTGCCATGTGGTGAATGGTGGGGCCGAGGTCATATCTTTGGAAAAAGATTAAAGGATGATTTGATCAAGATTGATTTGACGATCGATGCATTACCACTATGCAAAAATAAATGAAAGATATCCATCAAGGGATTACACCCGTGTGACATGTGTCCTTGGTGATGTCATGCTGTCTAGACCCAGGGGTAGTTAAAGAAATATATGATGTGATAGATCCTATGGTGGGTGTAATACCTTGATGAGAACTTGCAAGGTTGTTAGTGATTGCGAGATAATGCTTAGGTGACGCATGGTCATTGTTTATAAAAGGAGAGTTTCTTTGATCGCTATCCCATGAGGGTTTTGTGTGGTTAAGGCTAAAAGTTGGCAAGCCTGCGACTGGTGGAAAATGCTAAAAGAAAACCTTTGGTCACTAGCTTGCAGGAGTTCTGAGAAAAGATAAAAAATGTTAGTGATTTGGCAAGAAGATTTTATAGTCAATGAAGTTTCTTTGGTCACTAGGTCACAGAGATCTATAATGGTTAGCAGGGAGTGCTTGTGACTTGGTGAGTGTGTATTTTAAAGGCTTAGTTGCCAACTTGCTGCAGTCTAGATAATTTGTCAATTGTGTTGGTAATTTGGTGAAGCACCTGCATAAAGCGTAAAAAGTGTATTAGTTCAACCAATTAGTGATTGAAATATGAAGATATCTATTTGAAATGCACAGTATGGTCTGAAAATGAAACAAAAAATAGAAGTTATTATAGTATACCAGCCTGGTGAAAATTTATGTAGCAAAGATCATTGTGAAGATTGCATGCTCATGACTGCAGTCTTTTGAGGTGACGACATGAAAGAGGCTCTATTTGAAAAGTTGGAGGAAGTGAAACAATATAGGCCCAATTTTCCAGAGACCATCACTGATGCTAGAGAGATGATTGATGATGTCAATGCATCCTTATCATTCTTCAAGGGTAAGGCTAATTTCATAAAGATAAAGCTAGGCATGTTCACCTCTAACTATAACCCTTTTGTGCTCTCTATTTTCAATAATGAAATGAGTATAAAGGAAATCTTTACTTGGAGTGGGGAATTTGATGCCAAGATGGCAAAGAGAGAGTACTAGGTTATTGTAGGCATGATCAGGCGTAGTGGTTTCGACATGCCATTTTGTGAAAGTGATGTTTTTGTAACCAGTTTTTATCGTATCCTAGCCATCTGTAGCTTGTTACATCCTGACTCATAATAGGATTCCAAGATGGATAGAGATATATATTGCAAGTTGTAATTCTTGTAGAGGACCTTCTTCCCACATTCTGATACTTTTGGAAGAAAGGGGCAATACACTTTTGGTCTGGGAACTGTTGTTTTACTTATTGAATGTTTTGAGTTCTCTTAAGTGTATTGAAACTGAACATATTAATGAAAATGTCATTTTGAATCTCATTTTGGAACTTAATTATCTTTGTTCATTGCTTTGATTCTTTATGAATTAGGACTGTAAGTTAGTTTAGATTCATCAATTTATAAGGTAGATTGAGATATAGTTGCAAGTTGTTTTTAAGGAAAATATAAGTCTTGTGGGTTATTTCTGAGGGTTTAGAGAGGGTTTAAAAATTTGATGATTACGTGCTGATTTATTAAAAGCTCTGTGTAAGGTATGGAAGTTTTTAGAGGGTTGTAAATTCATTTCCAGTAAGTGTGTTCATGTGGATGTACATTTATCAGACTCTATGCCGTAGGATTGAAAGCACTAGTCATATTCTAGAGTTATTTGAAATATCAAAATAACTAAATTATTTTATGTAAAAATGTTGTCCTATAAATGTTTGAATCTATGTCAAGAGGACACTAATCCACTATGTGATTTACCAAGGTGGTAAATCAGAAAGGTATACCTTCCCGAGTCTGTGGAGCTCAAAGTGAAGGAGGATTGAACTCATCCTCATTAAGTTAGATATTTTTCCTGGTAGATTTCAAAGTGGGCATAGAGAGTCATAGACATGTTTTGTTAATATATTTATCTGCAAGAAATAGGTCCAATAGGGTCATGGTCGGAGGATCAGAAATAGTTACCATTTTCCATGACTCCCACATACCTAATAAGGTGATGGGAGTACATTGTTGAGCAATAATGGCCAGATCGGGTGGCTAGAAAGTTTGGATTTAGATGAGGAGCACTAGATGCAGAGCATTAGTATCAATGCACTACTTGAGAGAGGCACTTAGAGTTTGGAGGTTTGCTGGATAGGCATGGTTTATTTTCATGTGGAGGGTCCTTTAGGAAGTCCATTGGAATTAGGTAGGAGGAGAGGTAGATGTAGGCAACATAGTGGAGTACCAAGCCTAGTTTAGAAGGCCACAGGTAGTGGGGAGGACAGGGTTGCCTCCATAGGTAGAGATGATCATGGAGAAAATGGTCTGGGTGGCTATAGGGGGAGAGGGTGGGGAGTCATGGTAGCACCCCGAGTGAGGAGAGGAGTAGCCATAGTAGTACCAGGGAGGGTGACCCCGAGGAGGGTAGGAATAGGGGATGAGGGAGATGGGGGAGATAGAGGGGGGAGGAAGAGGAGGAGGATATGGAGGGGGGAGGAGACAAAGGGGGAGATGAAGGGGTAGGTGGAGGAGGCAAAGGGGATAGGGGAGGACAGATACCACAAGGTCCACCATCAATACCGGTACTAGTAGGTTCCCTAGGGTAGGATCATCTGCACATGGGGGAGGGGTAGATTTGGTAACACAACTAGCATCCTTACTAGCCACACATGCCATGACGAGCTAGATGCTATAGGATTTGTAGGGAGAGAGAGATAATCTCATTACTCAATCGGCACAGACATTACAAGATGGTCTAGAGACCATTGCTGAGCAGGAGTAGCTGTAGAGGGAGATGGATGGACTGTAGGCTGAGAGGGATAGGCTACATAGGGAGAGGGATTTATTGCTATGGTAGTTAACCACAACACAGTCTAGGGGAGGAGGGAGTGCAACAGGGGCATTCCAGGAGGTGGTGAGAGTGTAGAGGGAGGTCACATACCTTAGAGATTGTTATGAGTCCATTTTGATGCAAATTTATGGATGCATGATTTATGATGTAATAACATGCGTGATGCAGGATGTGATGGTTTTTTAGATGATTATGATATGTGACTGACACACTTGTAATGCAGGATGGGATGTACTTATGTATGCTTCGTTATATCTATGTGATGTGCATGATTAGTGATTTATGTAGGATACAACTACTAACGTTTGTGGATGCAGGGTGGATATGATGTGTGTGTCTATGGTTTATATTTGAATATTTAAACATGTGATGGATGGATGATCTATTTATGATATTTACGATGTTTATTTATGTATGGATGTATGATCTATTTTACCATGTCATAACAATGCAAGATAATTAAATGAATGTAAATGATTAATCAATGCAAGATAAATGAATGCAAACTAGATGAAATAATGCAAATGATTGTAACAATGCAAGATAAATGAATGCAAACTAAATGAATTAATAATGCAAACTTAATTAATGAATGCAAATGATTGTAATAATGCAATATAAATGAATGCAAACTAAATAACTTAATAATGAAAACTTAATTAATGAATGCAAATGATTCTAACAATGGAAGATAATAAATGCTTTAATATATCTTAAGATGAAAATGATTTTAGGATGATTTACCGATGCAAACTTAGTTAAAATGATTTAAAAGATGCAAACTAATTTGATGAAAGTGAATGAATAGTGTGACTAAATGAAAATGGCAATGCCATTAAATGATTGTGAAATGCAATTAAAATGACTTAGATGATGCAACTAAAGTGATTGAAAGGTGTAAGATTAAAATGATTTAACAAGTGAACACAAACTAAAATGATTTTGGAATGTAACTAAAATTACTTAGATGATGCAACTAAATGAAAATGATTTAACTAAAGCATTGTGATAATGTAATTAAAATGCAACTAAAGTGATTATGATTTAATGCAACTAAACAAAACTGATAATGCAAAAATGAAACTAAAATGGAAATGATGATGCAAAAATACAACTAAGATGATAATGATAATGCAACTAAGATGACAATGATAATGCAATTAAATGCAACTAAAATAAAAATGATAATGCAACTAAAATGAAAATGATGATGCAATTAAATGCAAATAAAATGAAAATGATGATGCAATTAAATTCAAATGATTTGATACAAGCTAAATGATTATAATACAATTTAAATACAACTAAAATGAAAATGATGATGCAATTAAATGCAAGCTAAATGATTACGATGAAAATGATAATGCAATGAAAATGAATTAATGCAAGCGAAATGATTATGATTTAATGATTTAATGATGCAAGATGAAAATGAAGATGATATAGTGCAAGCTAGTGGAAATGAACTATTCAATGCAGGTATGATTAACTTCTGACCTAAAAATGAACACTTTGGATGAACTAAATGAATGCAAAACTTATACTAAATGCAATTAAAGTGAGGCAGCTAAAAGAGAATGCAACTTAAAATGAATGCAAATGATGAATGAATGAAAGCAATGGTGGATGAAAATGAAGGTGAATGTAAGTGAGAAATAAATATGAATGCAGGGGGGATGACATATGTAGCATATCATGACTTGAATGAACCCTCACTGTAAGAGGATAAATAAGATGGGGAGGGGGAAACATTTGCACAATCAAATCTATGGTTTAGAGATAAGGAGGGGAGTAGTGCATGTTAGGTTTGCATCAGGATAAGGGATTCCATGTAGAAAGAGGATGGGTGCTAGAGGTAGGTGCGTAGGTGATGATTTAGATCAATGAGGATTTTTGTTTGAGGAATTTTGGATACTTTGTAGATTTATTAGGATTCATGATGTGAATTTAGTTGGGGATTGATGGGGGGATATTTCTTGAAGCTTGAGTGCGTGGTATTTTGGGATGAAATACCACCATGTAGTTTTGAGAACTTAGTTTGATTTAGCAACATTAGAGACTTGCCAAAGTTACTAGGAACTCAAGGCCGTGTCACCAATGTTGCATAGGAATGACACAAAAAATACGTGAGGGTTTCCCTAACATCACACATGGACCCAAGAGGAGCCATGGTGGAAATGATGTTGGAGAACCCACAAACAAATGATATTTCCTAAGTGCACCATGTAACCCAAAAGGATTAAATGTGGGATGTGCAAGGGTCACATCTAACTAACTCACATGTAGAAAGTGAAAAGATAAAAAATGTTGCCTCAGATTTCCCCCATTCATAGTGCACCATGATATAATGAGATCATGGCGACTTTGAGGAGAGGAACAATGAGAAGCCTTTTTAAGAAAGATTATCAAGAACCAAAGAAGAGTTTTAAAAATGAATGTGAGAAAATCCAAAAGATTCCCTTTACCAAAAGAGATCAATGAACTGAAAGATGGTGGGATTAGGTCAAACATGAGGAATGATGCATCCTTCAAGGACCTATTTGGTGGGTTTGGCTGCAAAATAGGTCTTGATGGAAAATGATGGCACTAGTATAACCACATAATTGAGAATTTTTGTTGAGGTACTTGTTGGGATATGAGACTTGATAGGGTAACACAATTGACCATGCTTCCGCAAGACAGATGAAGATATGTGCAATGAGACTTGACAATATAGTACAAGTGAGGGAGAGGACAATATATACAATGGGTTCTTAAAAAAGTTCAGGAATTAGGATAGGTCAACAAGTGACAGTTATATACAAAGCTCAAGATTTGAGGATGAGAGGTTCTTTACAATCAATATATACAAGAAGCTCAGGACATTGGATAGTAATTCAAATTCTTGATGTGATGATTGGAACACCCTATAAATAAGGATTTGTGAAAGAGGTTTTGGTGGGGAGATAGTGGGTGGATATGCATTTTTTGATGGAGGGGGATTTTGATAGATAATGATATGGTCC
Source organism: Chamaecyparis obtusa (assembly GCA_027943335.1). Taxonomy (NCBI): domain Eukaryota; kingdom Viridiplantae; phylum Streptophyta; class Pinopsida; order Cupressales; family Cupressaceae; genus Chamaecyparis; species Chamaecyparis obtusa. The sequence goes on along the minus strand of BSBK01008107.1, from coordinate 406,285 downwards.
ACTATGTATGGTGCCTATTTCCAGGTTTTCACCACCATACTTGCCCAAGGTGCTTGATTGCCAAGTTTTCACCATTGGGCGATTATTTCTCTTTGCTTTTTTTTATTTTTTTATTTTTTTTGCATTTTTTGATGTTTTTATTATCATCAAGGTGGCTGTTTACCAAGTTTTCACCAAGACAATAATTTTTTTCAGGATATTTTGCACTTTTTATGGATTTTTAAGATACATAGGGTATAGCTCAGGCATAGAACTTCTTTAGATGGATGATGTTGATGGGATCATTAGAGGCTCTCCTTTGGGTGTTGAAAACTAGTATATAACTGAACCAAAATAGGTGGTGCCAATATAGGGACCCAACCAAGTAGGTTCACATTTGCCCTTCTTTTATCAATTTGCTTGTACTTTCTAATTTTCCTTAAGAACCATGTCCCCCACCTGGAATTGTCTCCGGTGGACCTTTTTGTTGTAGCTTCTCTTAAGCCGGTCTTGGTACACAACAGATGATCATATGCTTGCTTCCTCTTCTCATCTAATAGGTCTAGCTGGGTGAGGTGTGCCACATGATAGTCTTCATCAGTGATATAGTTTTTTAGTGACACACACATCAAAGGTAAATTGTCCTCGATTGGTAAGACAAACTCAACATTATATACTAGAGAGTATGGGGTGGTTCTTGTGGGAGTGCAGAAGGAAGTGCGGTATGCCCAAAGAGTAGGATTGATTTGGATGTGCTAGTTACAACCATGATTATTGACAACCTTTTTGAGGATATTCAGAGTGATTTTGTTGGTTGCCTCATCTTGGCCATTCTCTTGGGGAAAATATGGACTAGAGAAATGGTGATGGATGTAGAATATGACACATAGATCTTGCATGTGTTGGTTTTAAAATGACATGCCATGATCTGTGAAGATGGTGGAGGGGATTCCATAGTGAAAAATAATGTGGTACATGATGAACTTAAATATCTGGATACCGGTAGTGAGGGTGAGAAGGATATCTTCAACCCATTTCTTAAAGTATTCAGTGGCTGTTATGATATACTTATGTCCATCTAAGGATAGTGGGGTTATCTTACTATTAACAAGGCTAAGATGTAAACAATGCCACTGAAATTGAGTTAATGAGAAGACAAAGATTGAATTCCTACCTCAAGTGCCAGTGTCCTCTTCCCACATGGTGCTGGCCTCTTTGTGCACACCAAACTCGAATGCCCTCTTCGTGCCATGCAAAAGTGCAGTGCTGTCTTCGCGATAGCTTTTCAAATTCATAAATTATAAATGGGTGTCACAATTATGACACCGTCGGGTGCACTTGCAAAAAGAACACAAAAAACAAACACAAAAAACAAACACAAATTGTAGTGGCGTCGCAAATTGGCATCGAAATTTGACCCCAAATGTTGTAGTGGAAGGGCCATGGTGGTGAGATCAAATGCAAGTCTTGTGCTTAGGCATGAATCAAATTCACATTTTGCTAACACAGTAGGCATTTCTATATGAAATCACAAGCATCATGTTCCATTGTTGGCCAATAGTACCCTTCTCTAAGAAGCTTCTTTTCTAGGACCATTCCACTTGTGTGGGCACCACAAATTCTAGTGTGGACCTCTTGTAAAGCTAGGGAGGCCTCACTTGAATCTAAACATTAAGAGAGGATGTTATGATATCCATGATGATATAAGGTATTAGCTATGAGAGTGTAGCAGGAAGCTTTGTGGATCAGGTTCTGGCGCTGGGTGTTTGTGAGGTGAGGGGACATGATACCATTTTTTAGATAAGTGTGGATGTCATGGTACCATGGGGACTAGGGAACAACCAAAACAAACATCATTTCTAAATCAATGCTCTTGTAAGCGGGCATGTGTAGCTGGTCAACTAAGAATTCATACCGTGTAGAATCTTGAGGGATTTATAGTAAAGATACGATGGTTTCCATTGTATTTATAGCTTTGTTTTGTAGCATGGGTACTTGCGTGAACTGTATACTTAGGAATTGTTCTTTCATCTTGTCCACTAATTCTTTATATGGTAACAACTTATCATCCTTAGTTTGGAACTCATCCAAGACCTTCTTGTTGATGAGCTGTGAATCTCTAAACACATGAAACTCTGTGATATTCCATTGGATAGCCATCTTGAGGCCTGAGATGAGTGCCTCATATTTCATAATATTCTTGGTACAAGGGAATCCTAATTTGAATGATTTTAGGATGTAGTCACCTTGGGGAGTGACAAAGATGATTTTTTCCCTTGATCCATGTGATGTGTAAGAACCATCAAAATACAACTTCCATGTCGGTTGTTCTTCGATCATGCATAGATGTTCATCAAGAAATTCTATTACCAAAGGATATAAATCTACCAAGGGTTCCTTAAGTAGTTGGTCTGTAATGACTTGCCCCTTTATTTCCTTTCTGTCTACATATTGGATGTCAAATTCACTCAACAACGCGCATGACCCATTTTTCCATTTGGCCTATAAGTGTTTTTCATGAAAGTAGGTACTTGAGTGGATCCACTTTGGAAATGAGTTTTGCAATATGGATGAAAATGTAATGTTGAAGATTTTGGGTGGAAAAAACCATTGCAAGACATGCCTTTTCCATGGGTGAATAATTCAACTCATAGCCCACAAGTTTGTGACCGATGTAGTAGATGGCTCGTTCTTTACCATTATCATCAAGCTGGGCCAACAATGACCCCAGTGTTGTAGTGGTTTCTAAAATGTACAAGATGAGAGGGTATCCTAGCATTGGTGGCACAAGGATAGGTGAGTTGGACAACTATTCCTTGATTTTCTAAAAACTTCTTTGACAAATTGGGTCGCACTTGAAACTGGTATCTTTGTGAAGAAGATGTGTGAATGGTTGAGATTTTTTGGCAAGTTGTGATATGAATATGTAGATAGATTGTAGTTTTCCTTGCAAGATCCTTAGCTACTTGAGTATTTAGAGAGGAGGCATATCCATTATGGCCTTGGCTTTCTTGGGATTAATCTTGATGCCTTACCATGATACAATGAACCGTAGTAGCTTTCTTGATGTTACCCTGATGATGCATTTATTTAGGTTAAGCTTTAACCCATAATGGTGCAGATGATTGAACACACACTCAATAATGTTGACATGATCCAACCGTGTCGTAGATTTTTCTAGAATGTCATCCACATAATCTTTGATTATCTCGTGTATCATGTCATAGAATATGGCCATCATTTCTCTTTGGTAGGTAGCTCATTCATTATTTAGGCCAAACAACATCATGTTATAATAGAAGGTACCCCACAGGGTTATAAACACCATCTTGTGTTGATCTTCTTCTGCTATGTAAATATGATTATATTCTAAGAAGCCATCCATGAGCAACAAAATCTCATGACTAGCTATGAGATCGATGATCATATCTATGTTTGGTAGGGGGAAATCATCTTTTGGGCATGCTTTGTTAAGGTCTCTGAAGTCTATGAAGATTCTTATTTCCCCCGATGGCTTGGAAACTAGTACCATGTTAGAGATCCATTTTGAATAATCAATGGCTCAAATGATCTTTTCTTGCATGAGTTTTTCAAGTTCTCCTTTGACCAATAGGGCTACCTTGGGGTGAATTTTGTGAAGCTTCTATTTAAGTGGTTTGGCACTTGGGTCTACTATGAGATAATGGACAACCAGGTTAGGATCCAATCCAGGCATGTGAGCATACAACTATGCAAAATTTATCGTAGCCTCCCAGAGAAGTACAGTGAAAGTCACTTCCTCTCCCTTAGACAATGATATTGTGATATATGTTATTCTCGGACATTCCTTAGCTCCTAGGTTGATAGGCTTGGTGTCTTCGATGAGTATGGGGAACTATTCTAATCTGTAATCATGGATAGGGGGAAGAGGAAAGTCTTCATCTTCTAGCACCTCAGAGAGGTTTTCACTAGAAGATACACCCTTTGTGTTTACTTTTTTGGAGTCAGAAGGTTCCCCAGAGGGGTTTTCACAAAAAGAATCATTCTTTTCATTTTCATTTTTATTTTTCTGGCTAAAGACTTCCTCTTTCCCAAAGTATCCCTTAGGGTCTAGCTTGTAGACATGCATTGAAGCATGCCCCTAGTCTTTTTTATTTTATTTTATGCTCCCATGAATATTAGGAGTGTGTCCTCACTTAAAAACTCATCGATATGTGCAACGCTTGGTTGGTACCAGTCTATGAGTTCAGGGTGGATGAGGGGGAGGTCAATGAGTTTGAGGGCTGGTTGGCAGAGGATAGAATTTACCAGGAAGGTTTCATCATTAAATATATTGTCATAGGATTTATTTACTTCTTCTTCAAGGATGTCTTCGATTTCCATGATTTTGTCTTGGATATTCAGGAGGGTAACATTGGGTGCATTATTTCCCCTAGTCATGGTATTACGGTCTTATATGTATAGGCAAGCAGTATTAAATCCAAGGCCTTGACATCTTTGGTTTTGTGAGGCTTCCAATGGGTCCTTCATGCCACCTTCTTTAGGTCCTAGACCTCCACCTTGATAGTTCCATTGTTCTGTAGCCCACTTGTGTGATGTGGGATATTTTCCCTTGAAGTATTTGAGAAGTTTAGTGTTAGGAGGTGGGGGAGATTTGTAAAACCATCTATTGATATCAAGATCTATTCCTTGAGTGTTTAGAATGCCATGTGATAGGAATGTGGATGAGCCCATTTTCTTTGTACTTAAGGTTCCTCTTGTGGAAGTGTTCTTTAGTGACATAGGCACCCTTGAGTATGTGGATCAAGTGGATCAAGTGGTAGGGCCCCTACTACAAAGGCATATGTTAAGTTGTATTCACCACAAACCCTATTGATATTGATAGTGGAAAGGGTGGAGGTGAGGATTGTCTCTAGATCACAATGGGATCAGGACAAACTGGTGACATAGGTGCCAACATCAATTTTGGGACAATGGGTGTAATGGGGAATGATGCTTCCAACACATGATAGTATGTGAAGGGTTGGAGATCAACATGGATGGTGATTTTAGTGCATTGATGAAGAAATTTGATGCACTAATGAAAGGTGAATGGAACAAATTTAATGGAATGAATCTAGGGTCAATCGAGGAGGATGTTGTAGAGGAGATCAAGATCAACAACATGGTAGATGGTTTCTTGAATTGATGGACCCATTTTTATGGGTAACAAAATAGTACCTTCTAAGGTACGCTCTAGATTATCATAGGCCTTGATGGTGATGACCTCATGTAATATGTTGGCCTCTATGTATCCTACCTATTGGATGAAATTCAATATACACAAGTTGAGGGCCGAACCATTATCTATCATGACCTACTTAACTGAAAACTCATTTACCATGACAATGATGCAGAGTGGGAGATTGTGGTCTCATTTGATTGATGGAATGTCAGAGGGTTTGAATGAGAGGGCACAAGATACAGATATATTCCCCACAAGGTTCTCAAATTGAATGGTGTTAATTTCCATGGGGACATGTGCCTCTTAGAAGGCTTTATTGAGAATTTATTGGTGGATGGGTGAGGTGCGGAGAAGGTTGAGGATGAAGATTTGGGTGGGGGTATTCCCAAGTTGTTCAAGGAGGTTATATTGCACATTGGATTTGGAAGCTACATTAGCACCAGAAACATATATCCTACCCTTACAAGTCATGGCTACACACTGACTATCTACACCTTTGATATGAATGACATGGACAATGGGTTCAACTTGGGAGATGCATCCAACAAATTTATCGTAATTGATATAGAAGGCTGTGTAGAATTTTCCATTAGAATGGTCACCTTACTTGCCTTTTCCTTGGTTATGGGGTGGTGGGTTAGCATTGGAATTTTTCTTGCAAAAATTGTGTTGAGGAAACACATTTTGGTAGATTTGGAGGTTTGCATTGGGTGATGCCTTGGCAGGTGCATCGACAGTGATCTATTTTTTGTTTATGAGATCATAGATATGATGCTTGAGCTTCATGTAATTTATGGTGGCATGTCCCTTGACACAATGATAGTTGCAGTACTCATTTACCTTGTACCATATAGGGTTTGGGTTTGACTCATCAAATGGATGAGTATGATGATAAATGCTCAAGTTGGCATTGGCCATTTGATGGAAGATTACATCTAGGGGCTCACCAAGAGGAGCGTGTACACACTAGATTGTGCACTTCTCTAAGTCATTACTTCCAAGAGAATCCATGAATGGGAAACCTTGAGAAAGTGACCTAGAGCTCCCTAGGTATGGATTCACAAGGATGTTCATGGTGCTCTCAGCTAGAGCTCCCTAGGTATGGATTCACAAGGATGTTCATGGTGCTCTTAGCTAGAGCTATTGAAGCATGCAACCTTGCTAGTAAACCACACAATGGGAGATTCAAAGAGACAAGGGAAAGAATGCCAATATCTTCAAGAATCAACAATGAAGATGCAGTGCAACTATGCTAAGAATGAAGATGCAAGCTAAGCTATGAAAGGAAAGTATTACAAGCCTTGCTAATTAATCTATGTGAGCTAATCTAAAGCATAAAGGAAACTAAGCTAGATCCCATGAAAGCTTAAGCTAAGAATGCAAGAATGAAGCTAAATGTATGAAGATCTCCAAAAGCTCCAAAGTCTCTAAGAAATCCTGCAACATAAGATTAGTATTCAAAGTTGGGATCCTAGAATGAGAACAGAGCTCCCCTTTTAAAAGAATTGAAAAGGAATGGACCATGGAGATTAAGAGGCAAAAGATTTAATCAAGGGTGGAGCTTGAAAGAGGAGCTATCCATGTGCAAAAATATCCTCCAATGAGAAAATAAGAGTTGACTTTTGTGTCCATATGAGACAAAAAGTGCTTTTCTTCTTTTTATAAAATAAGAATAATGCTTTATTTGTGCAACTTAGGATAAGAGGAAAAGTGGGGGCTTTTATTTAATAAAAGGGGAGGAAATTCCTTTTAAATAAATAAAGGCTTTAGGATAAAAATGGTTAGCCCATAGAAAATAATCAAAAAATGATAAAATAGGATTTGATCAAGGAAATTGATATAATTGAAAAATGTTGATTTTTGAAAATATTGATTCAAGGATTTGATAAATTGTTGAATGGGGGCCCAAAGTCTAGGTGACCATTTTAGGGTGCATACATTTGCCCCTCTTTGACTAATGTGAGATCGATTTGGGATCACATGTGGTCAAAGAATGGAATTAAAATGTGAGGTTGATTTGAGATCACAAAACAACCCAGACGTGTGTTCGACAGATGGGAACACATCAGGACAAAGATAAGCATAAGCTAACAAAGATAAGCTGAAAGACAAGACCAACACACCTATAAATAGGAAATTTTCAAGTCTCAAATAAGAGATGAGAATCTCAAGAAAGGTTTGATTGATAAGCTGAATCAAGGATTGAAGTTGATAGGTACTGCCCCCTCGGAATCAAAATCAAAATCATGTAGAGGAGAAATAGTAAATTGATAAACTTGATCAAGTCACTAGAAACCATAATAGAAGATGAAATATGATAGGATAACGATCAAGCAGTGAAGATATGCCCCAGTTTGACTAGGTTTGACTAGGAAAGATTTAGGATAAAAATAAAGTCAAACCTTAGAGAGATGAATCAAATGAAACACTAGGAGATTGAAAGAGATGAGCAAAGAGATGGGGATGAAGAAATGAAGATGCCCCAACAAAGATCGAATGATGAGGCCTCAAATGGTCAGCCAACTACGCAGAAGAAGGAGAAATTTTGAAATTCGATTTTCACTATCAAGATGAACTCAGATTTCAATTTTGATCTCAAAAATGGATCTAGGACGTCAACATTAACCAGGGGTGCAATTTTCACAAAATTTTGAGATGTTTTGAAAATTGGTCAAAAAGTCAAAATGCTATAAAAGGGGGTAAAAAGGTCATTTTCAAAATCATTTGTCTTATTGTGATTTGAGAATTTTGAGAGCTTAGAGAGAGAAAATGGCCTAGCAAGTAGTGATTCTGATTCACAGGCATCGATTCGAGAGCACCCAGTTGCATAACCGGCCTCCTCAGTATGGTGCCCTGGTATGTTTTCAAAAAAACTCGCCCTTTTGAGTCATTAATGAGCTTTTATGTCATTTTAAAATGTGTTTTTAATGATTTTAAAATATGTCAAATTTTACTTGTGCAAAATATCGTACGATACTTATAAAGCATCACACCCCTTTGATAATATTCATCATGCGATAGTTCTTGGGACCAAATAGTATCTCACGGGTGTTTTATCCAATATTGCACGATACCAGATGAAATATCGTGTGATCCTATGCAAACTATTGCACTTGAAGATATTATCACATTGCTATTGAGGAAAGCATCACATGATACTTAATCAAAAAATAGTATCGCACTAGTGAAATAGGAAATATTGCATGTTTTAAATTTTTAGCAAAATTACATGGGTCTAGACAATGTTTGCGTTTAAGATGTTTTGTATTGATTTTATACATCCATCATGATATGTTTTGACATCTGGTTTGGGTTATGGCTTGCAAGAGCACTTTCCAGTGTTGCTCATTAGAGCACTAAGAGTGACCGGGTTACGATGTGTCTGAGATCTTGATGATCTAGGATGAGCAGACTTGAGGGAGATGGCCTTTGGGTACTTGTTGCAAATGCCCCATATTTGAGTAGATCATGGGTTATTGACAACATTGGCTAAGAGGTGGCATAGTGAGCATAACACCTTTCACTTGCCGACTGAAGAGGCTACTATTACCTTGGAGGATGTCTATCGGATCCTTCAAGTGCCTAGCCACGGAGATCCAGTGAGTATAATCATGTTTATAGATATTCATAGATGTAAAGTTTCCATATGATAAAAATTGACATGATTGTTTGTTGGCACAGGTATACTATGATCAAGATCTGACCGAGGGATGACAGGTCATCCAGGACATGTTCTAGGATGTTACCATTATTGATAGACACCTCAGCTAGGATCGGTTGATGGAGGAGTTTGGCAGGGATTTCCTGGTTCCATGTATAGTGTGCTCTATAGTAGCACATGCACTAATTACCGATAGGAGCCAGAGAGGGTTCCCATTGGGTTGGGGTAGGTTGGTGGTAGATCTGATTGCACACCCCCGATGAATGGCATGGGGCCCAACCATCCTAGCGGACATGTACCATGAGCTCCATGAGATTGTCTATAGGGAGAGCAGGACTTGGGCATGTGGTGCTATCTTAGCACAGGTATGGGCATGGGAAGACATCATCATTGTGCACCCACATGTGCAGCCGAGGGAGTGGAGATGCCCCTATATATATAGATATATAGGTTTCATCAGCCAGCCACATAGTGGGGATGTGACATATTACCGCAGGTTACTAGACGAGCTCACATCATTTTAGTGGAGACCATATAGGGTTTGTGAGCATTGGGCTAATTGGGAGGGGGAGATAGGTTACATGTTATGCGACCAACCACTAGTAGGTTGGAACTTTGATATAGTAGAGCACTTCATGATCACCCAGGTTTGGAGACAGTTTTTGTGACAACAGAGGGTGCCCACAGAGACCAACACCTATGCTCGGGTTAGAGATGAGGAGGGACAGGGATGGCTGCCAATGTTGGACTACTAGCAAGTAGTACAGGATACTGTAGCTATACACAGGGAGCCATGGGACTATCTCCCAGATATGGTGGATGCAGGTGCGGATGCGGCCTATAGAGCAGAGCGATGGAGATTTCCATTCCCTCGGTTTACTATACCCGATGCATAGCTGACAACATAGGGTGATGATGGAGATGAAAGAGATGGAGGGGACATAGGAGGTATAGGGAGAGTTAGGGAGATAGGATAGTGGTCTCGATTAGGTGGCCAAAAATGGTCATGGAGATAGGCTTCCAAGGATGAGGGGGATGATGCAGCTAGACCATCTCATCGACAGGTGGATGCTGGGAAAGATCAACCTACAGGGGGAGAGAATCTCAGGGTGAGGATCCAGGTTTTGGAGATAGAGATGTAGTAGCTATAGATTACTATAGCCATGAGAGACCAGTAGCTGATTGATCTATGAGCTAAGATAGATCGGCAGGAGAGGGAAGCTCAGGTAGACGCAGCAGAGATCTGGTGAGAGGCAACATGAGCTGCTTATTATCATGGACTCTACATACAGGCTGTACCTAAGGGACAAAGAGTGCCACTCTACTCTTAGAGGGTAGGCATGTTGGACATGGTACCAAACAGGGTAGTGGCACCACCTCCACCACCACCACCACCTCATGATGGGGTGAGTCAGACTTAGGTTTAGGATGATAGATGTATTGAGACATACCTTGGGACATTATCTAGATTTTGGATTCCATATTATATTTGTATCATGACATTTATATATATGAGATTTACTAGATTTGTGATATATCTTGTGTACTTGTCCCACTTGTGATGGATGTTTCAGTTTTATATTGTCTTGTGATATTGCTCAAAATGTATGATATATATGTCATGTATAAGCTTTCTCATAGATGTATGTTTAGTTCTCATGTTTATGATATAGACTCATGTTTCTGAAAATGATCTTCTTGGGATACAAATATGATGATAAGATTAACCCCTTGTGATGATAGGAAAAAGGACGTGATGTGAAAGACAAGGAGCGAAAGACATGATCGAGAAAAGGAAAGGTGAGCACAGTTGACCAACAAGTCCACAAAAGATGAAAGGAGAGCTCTCTCCATATGCAAGATGCAAGACTAAACTAATCATGAACTTAAGAATGCAAGCTACTATGAAAATTGGTTTACTTGCAAGGCCATAGAGCTTTTAGACTCTAATATTCATCATCGAGTGTTATTGGTAGTGTCACAAGATCATACAATGCACACTAGTATGACTATGTGAATCTCAATATGATCTATATCAGATAGATATGTGGGAATCCCACCTAAGCACCAAAGACATATAAGTCAAGATGAATAGTGCAATGAGATTGCCTAAGTTTAATATGGCAAGATTATACTCACATCGAGACACAAGGAAAGTCAAGATGGCTATAAGTATGCACTTGTAAAAATAGTCAAGGATAATACCTTGTAGATCCTAGTGTCAAGTGGAGCTAGCATAAATGCTTCATGATAGTTAAGATCAAAAAAATATACCCACAAGTAGAAAAAGAAATATAACATGTCTTCATGCCCCTAGTCTTCTAGCTTGGCATCATCGAAAACTATTAGGGAGAGAACACTCATCAAAGAAATCATCATAGACAACACACAAAAAAAAAAGAGTCAAACAGGTCTCAGCGATTCGAGTGTTTAAGTGTGTGTGTGTAGGTCATAGAGTCAATCTTTGAGTATCACATCTGCCAGTGAGAGAAAATATCATATCATGCTAGATTGTGGGTAAGATATCTGATAAGTGTTGAGAAACACTTGACACTAGGGTAGTGTTGAAAAACACAATTGAGGTGGTCTTGAAAAACACCATTTGCAAGATGTCCTAAAGACCAACACATCCTAGAGACTGAAGCTAACACAATTATGCCCCCTAGACAAAGACAAAGACCAATTCCAAACCTAGGAAACAAGGTCAAGGCATGATGGAGAAAGGATAAGTGTCGAGGATGCATGCTAAGAAACAAGGGTGCACAGGCCTCAAGTAGCACCTATTTCCAGGTTTTCACCACTTGGAGATTTTTTTGATTTTTCAATTTTTTTGTATTTTTGCTACCAAGGTGCCTGTTTCCAGGTTTTCACCAAGGCACTTTTTCTATTTTTTGTTTTGAATTTTTTGCAATTTTGATTTTTTTGTATTTTTTCAGGACTTTATATGCTTTTTAGAATTTTTCAGCATCATATATCAATTATGAGTATAATTGTTTTTTTGGAATTTTTTTTTTAGGATCAATAAATATATACAAACGATGCCCCCAGATAGAATAGGCATCATGTATAGAACTTCTTTAGGTGCAAGACATTGATAGGATCAGGGAGCTACTCTCCCTCTGGATCAGATAGTAAATAAGCACCTATCCCAAAAGTAGCAGTAATGATGTATGGTCCAAGCCAATTAGGTTTGAATTTCCCCTTTTGCTCTCTATGTTGTTGGTTCTTAGGTATTTCTCATAGGACAAGATCTCCCACTTGAAATTCTCTAGGGTGAGCCTTCTTGTTGAATGCTTTGGACATACGCTTTTGGTAGACCCTCATGTGATCAAATGATGCTTTAAGCTTTTCATCTAGAATTTCTAGTTCTTGGAGTCTCATGGCGCGTTAGTCTTCATCTGTCACTAGACCTTTAAGGGAAACTCTAAGTGAAGGAATCTCCACCTCTAAAGGTAAGACTGCTTCAACACCATAAGTAAGGGCAAAAGGAGTAGCCCCTATTAGAGTATGAATACTCATTCTATAGGCCCACAAGGCTGAATTTATCTGTAGATGCCAATCTCTACCATTCTTGTGAACTATTCTATGGAGAATTTTAAGAATGGTCTTATTCGAAGCCTCTGCTTGTCCATTTCCTTGTGGGAAGTAAATGGAGGACCAATGCTGTTTTATCTTGAATTTTTTGCAGAGATGTTTAAGGTCCTTGTTTTTAAACTGACCTCCATTGTCAGTGATTATTTTAGAAGGCACTCCATACCGACAGATGATATGGTTTAAAATAAACAGAGAAACTATCTTGCCCGAGGCAACAGAAAGTGGGACAACTTCTACCCATTTGGTAAAGTAATCAGTAGTAGTGATGATAAATTTGTGTCCACCTGATGAGTTGGGATGAATCTGCCTAGCAAGGTCAAAGGCCCAGTGCTAAAATGACCAATGAGAAATAGATGGAATAAGCTCCCTACCTGGAGTATGTATCAAGTTACCGTGTTTCTGACACTTTTCACATGATTTAGCAAAAGCTACTGCATCTGTCTACATGGTAGACCAATAATACCCAGCCCTAAGGAACCTTCGGGCCAGGGCAAGACCATTGGAATGTCCTCCAAAAATGCCCTCGTGAATGTCAGCTAACGCTCGATCAGACTCATCTTTTTCCAAGCACCTAAGAAGTGTCCCATCTAAACCCCTCCTATACAGATCACTAGAGATAAGGGTGTGGTGAGAGATATTTTAGGTTAAGTTTCTTCATTCAGAGTAGTTGAATGTTTCAGGAATAATGCCATCATGGAGATATGAGTAAATGGCACCATAACGGGATGACTCATGGCCAACAAGGGTACAAACAACTTGTCTTTCTTGGGAGCCATAGATAGGATAGTGTAGCTCTTCCACTAGGAATTCAAATCTGGACTCATGCTATTCTAGATGGAGTGAAGCCAATGTAGCCATAGCATCAGCTGCTTTATTCTCTACTCTAGGGATTTGTTGAAATGTAACAAAGGTGAAATATTGTCTCAATGAATTAACCATTTTCTTGTAGGGTACTAGTTTTTCATCCTTTATTTGGTATTCTTCATTAACTTGGTTGACGATTAATTATGAATCCCCATAGATATGCAGCTCTGTGATTCTCCACTCTATAGCTATTTTTAGTCCATTTGTCAAGGCCTCATATTCAGCAATGTTATTTGTACATGGGAATAATAGTTTGTAGGACTTAGGGATCATGTACCCATGAGGAGAAATAAATAATATCCTGCTCCTAAACCATTTTGCATGAAAGAGCCATCAAAGAACATCTTCCATGTTCTTGAAGTCATGTACATTATGTGCTCATCTAGAAATTCAAGTTGAATTGGCACTTTATCCTAAATTGGGAAATCAGCCAATTGGTCAGCTATGGCTTGTCCTTTTATAGCCTTACACTCAACATACTCTATGTCAAATTTTGATAAGACCATCATCCACTTAGCAAGTCTACCTATGAGAGCAGCCTTACCAAGAAAATATTTGAGAGGATCAATCTTTGCAATGAGGTGTATTGTATGCGGAAGCATGTAATGTCACAACTTTTGGGAAGCAAACACCACTACAAGGCAAGATTTTTCAATACTAGTGTAATTAACCTCATATGACAAAAGAGTATGACTAATGTAATATATAGCTCTTTCTTTTCCAGTATCATCAAGTTGAGCCAATAATGCCCCTAGGGAAGATTCTATTGCTGACACATATAATATGAGTGGTTTTCCAGGGATAGGAGGCATTAAGATTGGAGGATTGGCCAAGTATTGCTTGATTTGGTCCATGCTTTGCTGACAATCCTCATTCCAGACACATTTAACCCCTTTATGCAATGTCTTATTAAAGGGTTGAGCTCTATCGGCCAGTTGTGAAATAAACCTCCTAATTGATTGAAGGTGTCCTTGGAGACTCCTCATTTGGCTGATGTTTTTGGGAGGCGGCACATCCAAGATTGCTTGAACTTTCTTTGGGTCCACCTCTATTCCTTTGGCTGAAATGATAAACCCTAGGAGTTTTCCAGAGGTGACTCCAAATGCACACTTTTTGGGATTTAATCTTAATTGAAACTGTTCCATATGATCTAGAATGACTTCTAAATCTCCTAGGTGTGTATCCCTTTTTTTTGATTTTTCCAAGGTGTCATCCACATAATCTTCCATATTCTTATGCATCATGTCATGGAAGATAGTTGTCATAGCTCTTTGTTAAGTAGCTCCTGCATTTTTTAAGCCAAATGGTATGACGTTCCAGCAATAGGTTCCCCATGCACAATTAAATGTAGTCTTTTCCTAGTCTTTAGGAGCTATCTTGATTTGATTATACCCAGAAAAACCATCCATCAATGAATAGATCTCATAACCCACGGTCATGTCCACTATCATGTCTATGTTTGGAAGTGGAAAATCATCCTTTGGGCATGCTTTATTAAGATCTCTAAAATCTATGCAGACACAAATGGACTTGTCATGCTTTGAAATTGGTACAATATTGGAAATCCATTTGACATAATCAATGGCTCTTATAAATCTTGCACAGAGGAGTTTTTCTAGTTCAGCTTTGATGAGAAGAGCTATGTGAGGATGCATTTTCCTTAATTTTTGTTTCACTGGTTTTATACTTGGAGCTATGGACAAGTGATGTATAATGAGACTAGTGTCTAACCCTGGCATGTTTAAGTAAGTCCAAGAAAAATTAATTTTCTTGCTCTGTAGGAACTTGGTATATGCTTCTTTTTCCTGTGTTGATAAAGACTGAGATGAATGCACAATTTGTGGAGCCTCTTGTGTACCCAAATTAACTGGATGTGTAGGCTCAACAAGCACTGAAGATCTGTCCTGAAAGTAACTTGGGAGATGATCAAATACCTCATCCTTAGGTGCCTTGGAGAGGTTTTCACCCTTGTATACATCCTTTATTTTTACTTTTTTAGGTTCTGACACCGCCACATAGTGGTTTTCACCATCAGAACTCTTATTCTTTTCATTTTGTGACTAAGGTCCTTGATATCTGGTTCTGTCATGCTTGTAGTTGGTTCACTGGTGGAAGAGACTACGAGCTCAAGGGCATTTAGGTAACATGTTATCTCATAGTCATTCTAGAAAGTTAAGAGCTGAGGCTCTTGATAGCACTAAGACCAATCAATTAGGTGAGGATTAGCAAGGGGTAGGTCAATGACGGGTTCAATATTGTGTATATGAATAGTGTCAGCTCTGGTGATCGCAAAGTTAGGGTCTGTCAAGTATCCCTCTAAGGTACCCAAATCAGGATTTATCCTACCAAGCGAAGCATCATCCACTAAAGTGACTCATGGATTCCAATTCTCTAATCCTACACTAGACTCATTAGCTACCTCAGGTTGGGAACCATATGTATGAACAACATCAATGTCCAAGTCAATTGTAGAAGAATCAGAGAGAGATTCCCACCCATGCTCATGTGAGTTAGTATCTGAATCCCGGCTGGGATGTTTACACCAAGAATATTTACGATGTTTAGATGTGGAAGCTCCATTGTCACCAAGGGTGACACCTTCTTGAATGCATTTTGTGTATGGAAGTTCTTGAATAGGATCCTCAACATGGTATTTAATAGCAGACTCTTCTTGTTTTAGGTCTGAATTTGTTGGATTAGCAACTGGAGTATTTGAATCTCCCCAAAGGAGATTGGTGGAAGGGACCCAATCTTCACACCTATCTTGTTGATTTTTCAAATTAGGTATGTAATTTGATTCATCATCACTATCTATCGCAGCAAGGATAGGAGTAGTTTTCTTGTCATGACTTTCAAAACCTAGGCCAACTGTCTTCTTAGACCTGCATCCAAAAAGAGCATGATTGAGTGGTTCAGCCTTAGCATCTAATCTTTAACTGAGAGGACCATGTCGTGGGTAGCCCATATTTTTGACCAAAGTGTATCCTCTCCCATAAGCCTTAGGAGATGGGGAGAAGTTTTCATTGTGCTTGTATTTTTCCTCTTTGTAAATCCAATCTCTAATAGCCACCTCTTCTTTTTCATCCTGTATGGGCATTGAGGAATCTACAAATGTACCAAATAGAGTCATGGCTGAAGATGAAGGATGCATCTCTTGTGACGGTTTTCCATAGGACCTAGGTGAGACTGGTAGTTTAGTAAAAGAGTCAATTTGATACCCCCCCATACCAAGGTCTATGGATTTGAACTCATTCTTGCATTGTTCTAGAGTTGCATCAAAATCCTCTGCTTCTTTGTTGAGAGGAACATGATGTCATGAGCCATAATCAATGTATGTACAAATATATTATTATCTAATGTGTATGTATAATTGATGCAAATGTCATCTTAAATATGTGTCATATATATTAATCCATATATAATTAATATAATTGCTAGAAATAATGATATAATGTATTATTAGACTATTATTAAATAAATTAATAAATAATTTATATATTAAAATAATAATAATTATTTAATTTTAAATTAATAATTAAATGTGTCTCTTATATTATCTCCTATTAATATTAATTATATTAATAAATTATTAGATTCCCTATATTAATAATTAAAATAGTTTCCTAATTAATAAATAATTAATATTAAAGTCTCCTACATTGTAAACAAGGTTGCAAAGGAACTAAGTTCCTGCCAAAATTTTGGTGTAGTTGAAAAATGTAGAAATATGTAATGTTAATGCTAAATAAAGATACATGTTAGTATTTATCACAAATATAATTATTTGTCTTCAATTAAATTATTTTAATATTTGATTCATTGTTATTTTTACATTGTAAATCAATTATACATGATAGAATTGACATTGTCATATTTGTATAAGTTTTTATAAATATGATTTTTAATTTAATATATATATATATAATTAATATTATTTTACTATACATAATTCACAGTTAATAATAAATAATTTTATATAAAATAATAATAAATTAATAAGTATAAATAATATTCATATATTACAAATAACTTGATATTAATAATTATTATTTTATCTTATTTAATTTTTTTTAAAGTTTAGAAAGATAAAAATATATCAAAAAATAAATGCATTACAATGTGAATAATAAATTTCCATTTAGACAAAGTGCACAAATTTTACATTTTAAATATTATATTAATATTTTATGTCATAAAATATATATATTTTATAAATATATAAAATAAAAAATATAGTATAAATATATAATTACTATAATATAAAAATAATAGTTTATATAAAAAATATATGTAATGTAATATGTAGTATTATAATATATATTATAAAACTTTTATCATAAATATTGTAAATTACAGAAAATAAAAAATTATAGTACAAAAATTTATGAAATATAATAAATTTAACTCAAAGATAATAAATTTCAGACAAATCTATCTTATCCCTTATTAAAATAAGCCAATGAGATGGATTGCCTACAAAACTATTATATAAATATTAGAATATCTAAATCTTAGGACAAAAATAAATAATTTGACATGGTAGCTAATGTTGGTGACATAAATTTCCGAAAAAAGGGCTCATAATTTTATAAATTGAAAAAGTTAAATATAGTGCATTTTACTTTATCAAATATTAGAATTTGACATGACAAAAAGAAATAATGAAATTTGATTGGCTGGAATTTACTAGTTTAATAACTAGTTAAAAACAGGTCGCTGCCTATAGTTCTACAGCCTGCGGCAGGAACTAATAAGGGGAAAGTTATAATTTACAAATATCACCATGAATAATTATAATTGATAATAATACCACCAATAAAGAGTTTTATAATAATAAAATATAAATTGTTAATACTAATACTATAATTCAAAAGATGTGACTAGTCATGTTTATATATATATATTGAATCGGCAAAGAATTATATCACCGAGGGAAAAGGAATAAATATAAAGAAATAATATGGAAAAGTTGGGAGATAATAATATAGGAGAAAATGAAGGAGAAAATATAGGAGAAAATGAAAGAGAAAATAAAGGAGAAAAATAAGGAGGAAACGTAGGAGGAAATGTAGGAGGAACTTAAGGGAAGAAAATAAATAAATATATTCCCAGGAAAAAGATGAATAGTCAGGGAATGAAAGATAAAATAATATTATAATATAAAATGAATAGCTTCAAAAGACTAAGTAATATATATTATATCAAGGAGGGAATACTATATATAATAAATATTAAAATGATACAATTATTTATGTTGTATAATAAATATATTTAAAGTAAAATTTATGTATTTTGAATATGTTTAATTATTAATAATGAGAATTCTATATATATTTTATTATTGACAATCAAAATTATATATATAGTTTATATATGTTAATAAGACTAAAATTATATATTAGTTGTGTTATATATATATATATATTTATTTATATTTTTGTAATATAAATTATTTAGATATACTTGGTCAATTCCTTAATAACTCACTAATCACTATTGAGGGGATAGGGAGTGTGTATAGGAAGAGGCGTGTAAATCGGTCACATGATGGAAAGATCCCGAGAGAGGTAGAACCTTGAGGGAATCCACTTGTAGATTGTGCATGGGTCCTAACACAATAAATCTACCATCTTTCTTAAGATCTGTGGTTAGAAGTGAAGGAATTAGAGTTTAAGTATATATTATGATTTAGAGATTATTATTAACATAATATGATTTGAATGCTTAAAGATGCATGATATTTGTTGATTAAAATCTCTAAGTATGATTCAAACCCAAAAAGGGGAATTTTAGAAGAAATCAAGAAAGGGTCCAAAAAGGGATCATTACACATGAGTCCCTGCTGAAATTGCATTTATAGATAATGTGCTATCTCCAGGTATATAGACTTCTACTCCATTATAGGGGAACTTAACACATTGGTGGTAGGTGTATGGCACTGCTTGCATGTCATGTATCCACGGTCTACCAAGTAGGATATTATATGCTAGAGGACCAGTGTCAACAATTTGGAACAAAATGTCCTTTTCAACAGGGCCAATCCTGACAGGAAGGATGGCCAACCCTTTAGAACTTCTCTCTACCTCATTATAGGCTTTAATGGTAATTTTCTTCTGGGTATCAATAACTTTATCAGAATAACCCAGTATCTTCAACAAACTTAAAGAACCAATGTTGAGCCCAGCACCCCCATCAATCAACACACACCTGACATGGGTCTTGTGAATCATGACTTTGATATGAAGGGAAAGATTATGCAGATGGCTCAAAGCTTTGTCATCTTCTTCTGAGAATGTTAGGTAATGAGGGCTGGCAAGGTGGTTAACCATATTTTGGAATTGGTCAACATATATGTTGTTAAGAACATTGGCTACATGCAAAGCATCCTCAAGGATACACTTATGTCTTGGAGACAATTCCAAGAGTTCAAAGATTGAGATTTGAGCTGGCATTCTTTGTAATTGGTCAACAATATTATAGCTCATTTCAAGGTTGACTGTTGATTTGGTGGTGACATTCTTGGATGTCACTTGCTTGGGTTTCCTGGACTAGTTGGAACTAGGACCTTTAATAACCATAGGACCTTGGCTTTGGCTTCTAGTGACAGCGTTGAGAGCTTGGGATGACCTTCGAGAGTGAGGACCTCTAAGCACAATCACAAGTTCTTCATCAAATATAGGAGGAGAGCCCACATCATAACCATAAGGATCTTTGTCTCTCATCATGTTGACACTTTCTTCGACAACCTCAAGCATATTGACCATGTTTTTTGCACCTGTGTAGGTATAGTTGATTGCGGCCTTACCATTCTTGGGTCAAAAGGTTTCCCCCTTTTCATATCTGGGCAAAGGCTCCTTGAATGCCTTATGGTCTACATTGGTATTCAACCCATCAATCTGAAGTTTTCCATTCTCAATAAGATCCTGAATAAGATGCTTAAGTTTCCAGCAATGTTCAATGTCATGTCCAATGCCATTGTGGAATTTGCAGAAAGCTTTTTCATTCCACCAATGAGGTTTAACATTAGTTATGCAAATTTTTTTTGGATCTTGTGGTCGTGTAAGGTTATTGGCAATAAGCATCTTGAAAACATCCTCATAGGAGTCACCCAGTTTATAAAATTGTCATCTCTCCTTTTTAGGCTTATCTTGGTACTTTGCTTTATGCTCTTGTTGGTTGGAGGATGTGTTGAGCTTCATAGCTTGGACTGCACTAGACAAATGGAGGACTCCTTGATCCTTGGGTTGGGAAGAGTCCACAACTCAGTTGTTGACTACTTTCTTTTTCTTGTTCCAGTGCGAGTGCTTGCCTTTGTCCTTATTAGCATTGTGATTGTTTTGACCATTGTTGTTATTGCTATGTTTGGTCAAAATGCCTTGTTCTTTCAAGACATCCTCAATTCGACATGCGGTTTCAACCATAGTGTCGAAAGAATCAAAGACCATCTTCCGAACCTCATACTGCATTTCAGGCACCAAATTGCTAACAATGATATCAATCCTTTCATGCTCAGGAATAGTCCTAGAATAGTGAGAGCACAATCATCTCCACCTTTGTAAAAAGGTAACAAAGGATTCCCCTTGGTTTTGTTTCAAATTGCACAAGTATAACATAGTGACTAATGTTGACAAGTTGTATGCAAAATGTTGAGCAAATATGTGGACAAGTTCCTTGAAAGTTTTGACGGGAGGGGTTATGTTGGTAAACCGTTCCATGGCTTGGCCCTTGAGACTCCTTGGAAATAATCTCATAAGATAAGAGTCATCTTGGTGAAATTCAAAACTCATGATGTAGAATTGATGCACATGATCATGTGGGTCACCATTTCCGTCATACTTGTCATACTGGGGGATTTCAACTTTTCCAGGAAAATCCATCATACTCACACTTCTATCAAAAGGATTGGGACAAATAGCATCAAGTGAAAAGGAACTTTTAGGCACTAATACCTTTTCCATCATATGCTTGAGTTGTTTAATCTCCTCTTCTTGAGAGGGTCCTTGCTTCTTGATTTTCCTATCCACATCAAAGTTGTAAGGGACTCTGGCACCCTTGTTAATCAAGCTCTCTAGGAACCTATCCTTGTTTTGATCAAGATACTTCTCCACATATTTTTGGAATAGTGGTTCTTGTTGCATTCTCATAAAATCTTGATCATCAAAACTTACACTACTTCCTCCATGTTGAGAGCCAAGATGAGCTCGTTGGGAGGGTTGTCTTGAGTTACTAGGAGGTGTTTGTCTCCTATGTTGTGAAATCCTCCTTCCTCTAGGACTAGGAGATCTTGAAGGGGTCCTTGACCACCTTCTACTTCTTAGGGTTCTTGAGGGAGTAGATGGTGGAGAGTTTTTTCCACTGTTGGTACCCCTATTGTTGAATTGGTCATTGAGTTGTTGGGCTAAAAGCCTATCTTGTTCCTCTTGGAATGCTTTTCTTTTCAACTCTAACAAGGCTTGTTGCTTCACCTCTAGGTGTCTAAACCTTTCTTCTTTAGCGGCTTGTTTGTCCAAAAAGGCTTTCTTTTCGTACTCAATCCTTTTAAGCCTTTCATTTGCATATCTTGAGGTTGTTTTGAGCGGAGAGTTGGGCCTTGAATGTTTGAACAAGTCATTAGTGAATGCTGCATTGACATGAGCATCACCAGATTCATTGTTTTGGTCTTCATGTTGTGACCATTCATCTTGGTGAGCTCGTCCATAATGTCTTTCAACTCTTTGATGGGCGTCTAAATATCTTGAGTTAATAGGGGGTGATTCAGGTTGATTGTCATCACCAAACAACATGTTATCCCTATGTCTTTGGAAAATTTCATCAAGATTTTGATCCATCGCTTCTCTCTCCTTTCTAGTCATGGTGTAGCTCATGTCCATATCTGATTGAGAAGGTGCTAAAGAGGTACTCAACTCACTAGGATTTCTCTTTGGGTCAAACCAAGCTTCAGACTCGCTCCTGGGTGATTGATCAAAGATGGGTTCCTTTCCCTTTCGCTTTTGATGAGTTTGGACTAAGGATAACTGATCAAAGACAACTTGAGGTCATTTTCCTTGACTAACTTGGTACCTTTTCATAATTGACATGAAAGAAAAAGACCCTTGGTGATAAGATGACCCTACAAAACGTCAATACCAAACTAGGATAGTAAAACTATTCAATTGTCCAAAAAGAGATGGTGAGATAGAAAGCTGAAAAAGGTGTAAACCAACACTGCCATAGAGGTGTATAATAAAAGGATGAGTATCCTAACATGTATGGACCAGGAGGATGGATTTAACCAAATATATAATTTCAATTGAAATTGAATTTTGATGGAAGTGATTTGGACAAAAGAGTACTAAAACTCTCCAAGTGTGCTACCAAAGAATCTAAAGGTGTACTTTCTCAACAAGGATAATTCCTAACTTATTGATGCCAAGCAAGACTACTTTGTAAAATAAAAGAACACTAATTCAAGGGATCTAAAAATAGGAACCCAAGGTACAAATAGATTTCTAGTGGTAGAGTAAGTCACCTTACTAAAATTTGGTCAACCAAGGAAAGACTGAAAATTGCATAAACCAGATAGACTACAAAAAGACTCTATGTGACAGTTTCTAGGAAAATAGTATGACAGTTTCTGACCAGGTGATATTTCTCAGGAAGTAGTGCGATAGTTTCTAGGCAGCCTGTGCGAGACTTTCCAAGCAAGCAGTGTGATAGTTTTCCAGTAACAAACTATCGCATGATAAATCTCAGAACAGTGCACGATAAAGTTTCAGGATCATACGACTCTTGACCAATGAGTGCTAAAAATTTTAGTTTTGAGGGCAATTCAGTCAAAGTTTCAGTTCGAAGGTTGGATTTTTTGATTTCATGCATAGTACTAGCAGTAATCAGACAAGTTTGCAAATAGTAGGTGATCAAACATGTCATAAAACACTTGCACAAGGGCAAAAGCAACCTTGTGAAGACAAGCAATTGTGATATAAAAGTAATAAAATCCCATGAATGCTACCGTGATGTTTGATGTTTGAGAATGTTTACATAGGTAGATCACAATGAGAACACTTCAAGTACTTTCTAGCCTAAAAAGACAATGGCTCAATACTTAACAACTTGGCCCACACTTGATGTCCCATTGCCTCACACAAAGTGGTTGCCCACAATAGATATTGGCTTTGTCATGGAAGTGCCAATGACACAACCAAAGGAACACATATGGTGAGTAATCTTGGGGTGATCCGGGTTAGTCCACTAGGATCAATCCTTGCACCAAGAAGCTAAGCAGCAAAATAGGGTGGCTTCTATCTATGATTCTTAGTAAGGGCTTCCGTTCGTAATACCCCTCTTGCTCCCCAAAGGGACTCCTTACCTTGTGGCAAGTAACGGACCTCACGGCCACAAGAGTACCTTAAGCATTCTTGCTCAACATTTTCCTCATGGTCATAATCCCACAAGTACTCACATCAAGCGAAGACAAGTACTATGTCTACCAAGGTTTTGTGTCCTTGATAGCCTTGAGTTTATAGTGGGTCGGAATAGCTGGTAAAAGGCTTGTCCCCACTTGGGTTGTTCCTCTTGATTTCTCAAGAGTAGGCCTACTAAAGGATTCTAAAACTAAACAAAGAGTGGATCAACTTTTGAGTTTCAAGATTTCTGTTTCACCTCAAGGGTGAAGAGCATATTTTCCTAGCTCAAAAATTTCTCCAAAACACACCAAGCAAAGGTTCAATTACCCTCTTGCTTTCAAAATCCAAAGATGGGTCAAGATTTCTGTTTCACCACAAGGGTGAAGAGCATACTCTCCTACCACCAAAAGATTCCTACATCAAGATATTAAGTGCCTATGAAAAGAAACAACTAGTATATGTTGCACTCAAAATGAAAGCAATTAAACAAGCACTTGATTGAATTTTATGCTTTGGGCAGCCCTGCAAAATGTACATGGTGGGCACCAAAAATGTACACACTAGATTGTGCACTTCTCTAAGTCATTACTTCCAAGAGAATCCATGAATGGGAAACCTTGAGAAAGTGACCTAGAGCTCCCTAGGTATGGATTCACAAGGATGTTCATGGTGCTCCTAGCTAGAGCTCCCTAGGTATGGATTCACAAGGATGTTCATGGTGCTCTCAGCTAGAGCTATTGAAGCATGCAACCTTGCTAGTAAACCACACAATGGGAGATTCAAAGAGACAAGGGAAAGAATGCCAATATCTTCAAGAATCAACAACGAAGATGCAATGAAACTATGCTAAGAATGAAGATGCAAGCTAAGCTATGAAAGGAAAGTATTACAAGCCTTGCTTATTAATCTATGTGAGCTAATCTAAAGCATAAAGGAAACTAAGCTAGATGCCATGAAAGCTTAAGCTAAGAATGCAAGAATGAAGCTAAATGTATGAAGATCTCCAAAAGCTCCAAAGTCTCCAAGAAATCCTGCAGCATAAGATTAGTATTCAAAGTTGGGATCCTAGAATGAGAAAAGAGCTCTCCTTTTAAAGGAATTGAAAAGGAATGGACCATGGAGATTAAGAGGAAAAAGATTTAATCAAGGGTGGAGCTTGAAAGAGGAGCTATCCATGTGCACAAATATCCTCCAATGAGAAAATAAGAGTTGACTTTTGTGTCCATATGAGACAAAAAGTGCTTTTCTTCTTTTTATAAAATAAGAATAATGCTTTATTTGTGCAACTTAGGTTAAGAGGAAAAGTGGGGGCTTTTATTTAATAAAAGGGGAGGAAATTCCTTTTAAATAAATAAAGACTTTAGGATAAAAATGGTTAGCCCATAGAAAATAATCAAAAAATGATAAAATAGGATTTGATCAAGGAAATTGATATAATTGAAAAATGTTGATTTTTGAAAATATTGATTCAGGGATTTTATAAATTGCTGAATGGGGGCCCAAAATCTAGGCAACCATTTTAGGGTGCATACAAAGCGAATGTGCACTTTTGATTAGTTTGGATACATGGCTTATTTTGTCTTGGGGTGATTGATATAACATTCATTTGATTCACTAAATTTTGACAATGCTGCATGGAATGTTGGTAGGCTAGTGTTTGTTGTTGACATGAAGGCATAGGTGGTTTAGGACCAGCCACAACAACTTGAATGTGCTTCATATCAGTGGCCCCATCAATGACCATATTCTTGTTTTTATTCTAGTAGCGTGGTTGATTATTGCTGGGTTTGTCTTGTTGGTTCTCCATATAATACCTAATGGTATCTTCCTCTAAGAGGCCCTTCACAATGTCCATGCATTTGTATTTGATATCTTGATAGGTTTGTATGAAATTCATTCACATGAAGTGAGATAATTTTGGATGCAGATTGTCGATGAAGATTTTCATGAGATGTTTCTTTGGCGGTTGATATGATAGCCTCATAGTGATGATTTTCCATCTTTGCAAATAGTTAGCCAGGCTCTCACCTCCCTTTTGTTTTGAATTGCAGAGATCCAAAAGAGATAGTTCATTCTTGATGTTATGTGTGTATTGTGCTACAAAATTTTCAGATTCTACAAAGGTTGATAATGATCCATAGGGTATCTTATAGAACCACTCAATGGAGGTTCCCGCTAGGCTTTTTGGAAAAAGGTGCAGGAGGTTCTGAGTTAGCAGGTGCTAGAGTGGGTACTCCCATTAGGAAGGGATCAGATGGTGTAGGTGAATACATATGATTTTGAGGGGGATATTAAGGGATTTGGAAAAGGGATTGCCCTACTATGTAGGCAGATTGGTCTGGGTTTTGCGGTGGTGGTTGGGGAAGGTATTTATGCTAGAGTGTGGAGGCGTATTTCTGTGTGGGGTATGTTGGTGTCTATTTCTACTGAGGGATGGAAGGATATTGATGCTGTGTAGGGAAGCATTTCTTTTATGGAGGAGGTTTATAAAATGGTGTGGACTTTTGATATGTTTGGCCTTGTGCTTGGATGAAGTATGTGGGGTACATTCCCATGTTGCTGAGGGGTGGAATGGGTCCTTGGATGATGGTGATAGGAGGTGGTTGTGCAAAGATATTTTTTTGTTGTGGTGGTGGTATAGATTGAGGGATGGAGGATGGCATGGCTAGATAGTTGGTGAACATGCAGATAGATGCAGTTTGAGGAGGTGGTAGTGGTGGTTGTACTGTAAATGGGATAGTTGTTTGTGGGATGATGGGATTGGAGATGTGTGATTGTGTTTGTATTCGTAGAGCATGAATCATGCTCAAGTAAGGCCCTAAGAAGAGCCTATCCTTGCAGTAGGTTGGGATGTGGAGATGAATGGGAACACGGATGTGATGGTCTGGATTTGTGATACGAATGGTTGGTTTTGGGGTCCCGTAAGTGGCATTCCTATTATGTAAAATGGTTGTTGGGCTTGCGTATTAGTGATGAAAGGTGGGAGGGACACTTGTGTAGAGGCAAGCTGGGTGACAAGTGAAACAAGTGCTTGGATGAAGGCTTACTGGGCGGTGCACAGAGGTGTTTGTGCAACTCCTTGAAAAGGAAGCACTGAAGTGGAGCTTTGGGTTATGAAAGGTGGAGGGACCGTTTGCGTGGAACTTTGCATGGGAGGTGGAGGTGTGCTTGTATAGAACTCTATGCTTGAGATGTCATAGTTGGAGGTGGTGGTCCCATGATGGAAAAATGAGTGAATTGTGCCATTGTTTACACTATGGGTAAGGTGGCACTAGATTGAAAAAGATGAGGAATATGTGAGGCCACTTGGGTCACTTTAAGGATGGGGTTGACAATTTATTGGACAATGGTGTGGAAGGCATTAGTAGGGATGTGTATGAGAATTGTAGGGTTGAAAGGGTTGAAGTTTTGGTGGAATGGGAGTACCCTCCTGCGTGTAGTTGGCCAAGATGGTGAGACAATTTTGGGATATAATTGTACTAACCATTTGTGCATGGCTAGGATGACACATGAATGCTTCCATATAACTCATGGTGGGTGTTTCATCTAGATCTTCCCATACATTCTTGATTTATAGTGGTGGATGTGGATCATACATTACCATAACATAGTTAGGATCATTGGGGTCAGATGAACTAGTGGCGAGATTAGGATCCACATCCTTTCTCTTCTTTGATTGTGTCTTGTCAGGCATGAAATAAACATCCTAAGATGGGGGATGAAGATGCAATGATGGATGAATGCAAGATGATTTTGAGGAAACCTAAAGATGGGGATGGGACAGACCTAAGGAAATATAAGAGTAAATGAAAGACTTAGGATGAACCTAAAGATTTCTTGATTAATGGTGATTGATTGGTACACTAGGGATGTGCTTAAGGATCTAAGGATTACCTAGTGTCAAAAGGGGAATGAGTTTCCTTTCCTGGTGTAGGATCAAAATGGATGGGATTGTCAACCGTAGATAGACTTGTAATCTTTGGAAGACATGATCCTTGTCAATGCGAGCTAATATTTGGATCAAGATGATGAGGCCTACAAGGACAAGTAGTAACTACTCTAGAAAATGCTTAGTCGAGAGGGTGAAGCTATAAGATGGTTTTGATTTAGGATAGGGATTTGAGAAACTCAAAAGGATGTTACACTAAGTGGAGGTTTGGATGGCTTGATTGATTTTTGGATTTAGATTTGGAACAAGGATGATTGGTTTGATTTAAGTGAGGTTACCTAAAAGGGATGACATAAATGTACCTAAAGGATGATCTAAAATTCAAGGATGCTGAGACAATTTTGTGAGCATTAAAATAATATGTCACACGATAAGCCAACCAGTCTTCTCTTTCAAAGATAACAAAGGCATGATTTATTTGAAAGCATGCTCCAAACTGCATGATTTTTGCATTGTAGGTTACTCTATCGAGTTTCTCTTGATACTTGGTCTTTTCATTGATTGTTGTTACGAGAGGTTGATGATATTTAAGTTTGTGTTTTGCACCTTTCTTCTCTTGTTATACATAGAAAATTAGTAATTTCTCTTTCTTGTGCTTTGCTGAATTGGTCATGTGTCCAAGTTTCTCAATCTTTGAAGGTGATGATGTACACAAAGTTAGGATCTTGCCAAGCTAGGTAGTGACTGTAGTAAGTGTACCTTGACTTAGGTTTTGAAAAATCTCTGGAGCTTTATAAAATGGTGAGATAACAATCCCACAAGAGACAAAGCAATCTTGTGGGAACAACACATTATGGTTTGATCTCTTTGGAAAAGGACTTTGTGACTTTGATTGTGTATGTTTGAACAAATTTTTTTTACAGGTTCTTTAACATCGAAGACATGCACAAATAGTTTCTACCCTAAGGAATTGGATTAACTTGAAAACCTTTTTTCATAGACTTAGGCACACGCCCAAGAGCTAATCAGAATATAACCACTTCTAACCATGTAATGGATCAACAATGTCATATTAGCTGACTCCAAATTATCAAGGATGGCACGATATGGTGAGTGCCTTGGGGAGGTGCTATCATCCTTGCACAAATATTATCAAGCCTTTGGGAATAGATCGGGTGGGCCTCTGAATTAATGGTGTCTAGTAAGATCTACGATGTCCTCCCAATCAGTTTGTATGTGCATGACTCACTTAAGAGCCCAGTTGACCATGCCAAAATTATAGGGATATTCACCTACCTTAGATTACCATCAACATGCATTTCCTGAGCTTGAGAAGATAATGAGAGATTTTTCTCAACACCTTGTTTATATACCGATCGGGGAATTATCAGTTTGAGGTTGTTCTCTAAAGGGGAGTCTCTTCCCTCTAGACAGGTCTCACTAGAAGAAAAACCAATTAAGTTTGATCTTTCTCTTCACCCAAGTTCTATAAAGGTAAGGGGAGAGTATACAGATACAAACTAATTATTTCTATGTCACTTACTTAACAAGGATTTTGCAATAAATGAAAAGCTCTAAGGAAGTGTTAAAAAACACTCCTTCAAACACACCAAGAAGAGTTCATTTCCAAATTGAACCTAAATTAGGCTAAGTGTTTTTCTATCCTAGAACATCAAACACTCATGTTTAACATGCAAGGTTCTTTTTGAGAACAAATGAAAGTTTTATTTCACACGAGAAAACAATAAGTGTTACTTCTCTTTAGAATTCAAGAATTGTGTGATTTTGTTTTAAGCCCAATTCAAAGTGTTTCATTGCATTGTTCATTAAATTTTAGGCATTTAAGAGTTTGTGCTAATTCTTTTTAAACCCAAACTTGAAGTGTGAAGATTGATTTGTTAATTTTAACCTTTGTTTGTTTTAAGCCCAAATTGAAAAGATGAAGTGTTGTGAGGCATACATTGTTCCTTTTAAGCACCCAAGTTAAACATTTATTAATTCAGTTATTTAATTTTTTTTATCTGTGATCTCACCGACAAAGCCTTCAATCTTGTAGGTCTACACACACACTAAAAATATAGACTGGTGAACCGTGATCCTGCAAGTTGTAAACGCAATCCCACAGGTCTATTAGAATAAAAGTGGACCAAAATAAATGTCTGATACAAAATAATTAATGAACCATACTTGCATGATCCTGCAAGGTCACCCTTCGATCCCACTGGGTCAAACAATGATCCCATAGATTGTCATAACTATAGATGGATAGACAAAATATTGAAGAAGATAGAAAGTGATTTTCTGCGGGAACGTGATCCCATTAGTTTATTCTATGATCTCGACAAATGTTGAAGAAAATAAAATAAGATAGATAAGAAGGGGGACATACAGAGATGGAAGTTTCTATGGGAATGCGATCCCACGAGTCTAGATCCCACCGACTATGCCAGTGATCATGCTAGAGGGTGTTTTTGATGCTGCATAAGTTTTGATGATGGGATTGATGGTGCAAATGCTTCTTCTTCATTCCTCCAACCCACAAATAACCAAGAAAACCTTGCAACACACTCAAACTACAAAAAATGTTAATATTTTATTAGTTTTACAAGATAAAAAGGATGAGATAGATGAGAAAATGACCCTAGAAGTGGTTCGCATCAAGTGTGCCAAATTGTATACAACAAAATAGTGGTTAAGGGAATACCTAAACTAGTTAAGCACTCAAACAACTAAAATTTTTATAACCTTTAAGATTAGACAAAATAAATAAATAAATAAGAGGATGCAAACCATAAACACCCAAAGAGGCTCCTTGATATGTAGTTTTGTCCAAGTTGATGAATGTGTACTAAAAAATACTTGCTCAAGCTTCAAAGGATAGAGTTTGATTAAAAATGGGGATGGAAGAGGATTTTAGCTATGAGATGGTTGAGTGATTTTGTCATAGTACAATGGTAATTTGATAGTTTTTTGGCTCTCAAATTAGCATTATAACTTTGCATAGATGGTGGATGAAAATTAAGGAGGCTCAATTTATAGGCAAGAGGAGGGTGGAATGAACGGTCAAGATGCAAACTTGAGGAAGGGTGGAGATGCACTTGAGAGAGAGCACATGGATTATACTTTCTCAAATGCCTCTCATTGTGACAAGTGTCACAAGGAGAGAGGTTTGGAAGAATGGGGGAATGTGACCATTTTGGGAGATGTGAGAGGGGAAAAGGGTGTAAGAAATGGGTGGAGTGTGTAAGAGGGAATGTAGGAGCATTTAAGGTTGACATGAGGTGATGGAGTTGGGATATGTGAGGATGTGACATGAGGGTTGACTTGGGTTGGGTTAGGATTTATTAATCCATGGACTATGATTATGAAAATGTTTAGTGGGTGATTAGGCTTGGATTAGAAGGCAAGTGGAAGAATTAGGAGGATGTGATGGGAGGAGAGAGAATGAGTTGAGAGTTGGATTAGATAATCATGTGCCATTATCTAATTAAGAAGGTTTAGTATGTGTGAATGGGTTGGGTTGAGTTGGAACTAAGGGTTTGGTAGTTGGGATAGGTTAGGTTAGGGGTCAAAGTTAGGAGCCATGTGTTTAAATTGAATTAAATGCATTATTTAATTCCAAGTGGAAGGAAAAAAGGATTAATGAATTAATTTAAATAGATGAATAGATTGATTTAAATTAATAGAGGAAAAGGATTTAATTAATTATCAGACTATGAGTTTCCATTTAGATAATTAATTGGACTATAGTTAATTAATTAAATTAATTAACTAGGGGGTGGCATAAATTAAATTAATATTTAATATTTAATCGATTAATATCTTAGGAGTGAACTAAATAGGATTACTTAATTGTGTAATAAAATTTAGGTGTCTACAATAACATGTTGCAAACAAACACAAGCTCAATAGGGCCTAAAAACCTCCCAATACATCCTCCAAAGCAAGCACAAATAATCAAAATCATGGCACAAGGAAGAGAACATGCCCCTATTGGTTTAATAATAGCGAAAAACCAAAACCAACAACTTCTATCACCTCATGCTACTAGAGAGAGACAAATATCATCACGTGGATTACGATGTGTACATTGAACTAGCCTTTCCAAGTGCCACTATAAACTTATTTTATAATATCTGAATGTTACATGTTGGTGCACACATAAGGACATTGATGTCAATTAGTCCTTCAAGTTCGCAGAGTGCAACACACTATTGCCAATAGAATAATCAATATTGAAATAGATTAAAAAAACTTCACCAAAACAATTGATGAGAGCTAATTATGTCCTATTTTATCTCATATTTTAATCCATTTCACGTGCCTTCATAGTCACTTCCATATTTCATTTTCGTTCCATTTCATCCCATTTTACCATTTTATGTTGCATATGGTTAAATATGTACATAAGTGATATTTAATATGGTTTTTGGATAAATTAATAAAAATTTATTATTGATTGACTTTACTAATGAGCATTGTTATTTCATGCCTTGGAACATATAGCTTGTAGTATGCTAATTTGTGGGTGTAGATCTTCTCGTTGCCTATATTATAGAACTTCTTGTCAGATTTTGGATATGAACTGATGTGTATGGCATTTCATTATCATGACAAAAACTTTATTAAGTTACCACATAAAATCATATTTTTATTGTTCATGTAGTTGTTTGATGATGCCATCATTTAATTTATTACTGTGTACTCAAACCTACGGAGGAAGATGTGCTTTCCATTCAGAGAAACCTATAGATTTATACATGCTATCTTTGACTCATGTTTCACCAACTGTATGGAGGAAAAACCATAGACTTTTATCTATTGTTATAACCAATCTAGTGCCAGCTGTTGTTTGGGAGAAACTAAAATATGCATATTTAATATGTGGCCAACAACCACAAATTTTCAATAGTCACTAGTTTGTTGGCCACATAACCAGTGGTTGAAGTGTATTGCTAGATCACATGGGGAGAAAATAAAATCTTGTTGTTTTCTATTTCCTATTGCTGTTATAACAAATTTGTAACAACTCAGTTGTTACAGCTCAAATTCATTGACAGTAGCATTGGTCTTACATAGACTACTAGGTTATTTAGTTTTTTTGTGATAGTAAGGAAAAAAAAAAAAAAAATTCTCGTGTAGGTTGTGTATATATAAGTAGCATAAGGTAGACTTGAAGGGAGAGTAGATTATTTAGCATAGATTGTTGTAAGAAGATTATTCTATACAAATTATTATGCATAGACTTTGTAATATTTGTAGGCTTATTTTGATCAAAGTAGTGTAGAAAGAAGTTCGTTTTCACTCACTAGATGTATTGAGGGGGTAGGATCCACTTCTCAGGATGTTTGGTGATTTCTTTTAGAATAGATGTGTGTTTATTTATTGTGTATTATGATTGCAATTGATTACACACTTACATTGTTTGTATTAGTTTAGATGTTGTAATTTATGTAATTGTACATAATTCTAATTGATTCTTATGTGCTTCAGATTTAATTATGAATTCAGATTTATGTGGCTTTTTTTAATTTCTTATGAGATCATTTTATAGATTAAGTATTCAAACTTTATATTGTTTTCTAATTTTTAGAATAGTTTTCTTTGGATTTGAGAGTTTAATTTCAGTTCCTGTCACCGTGAAGTGATATTTCTTGTTGCCAGAGTTATTTTGGTTTACAATAGGTTTACTTTCATAATTGCATTCATCCCCTCTCAACTCATGACTTTCACCCCTTGATGGCATATTTCTTAGACACCTTTCACAATCTTATGCCCTAGATCAACAAGTATAAACCAAGCTGAATTCCATTATTAAGCATCAAATTTCATTCCATTTCAGAGCCCAGTGTTGGCCTATCAACAATCATGATATGTAAATTAGTGTGGATCGATAACTGCAAAGGAAAAATACATGATGTAGAGGATTGCATAGACATATTGCCCTTCCCTAGGTAACCATTCACAAGAACCTAACTTGTTATAAATTTTTTGCATTGGAAGGTTTTGTATTAGCCTTTAAGATTTGTAACTTAGAACGTATATACCTAATAATGGTGTCAACTTATCCCTCCAACCGTAAGACTATATTTGCATGCACAAATATATGTAGAGAGATCTATTCACCTTTTGTGAAGCCAAATTTTGTACCTTGGTCATTCTAAGGACTTTTGCATTTCTCTTGATGACACAAATAAATTCTAAGAATCAGATACTTAACTAAAATTCTTTTAGTTGCTTGCAACATTTAAGAACCAAATGACATAGTTACACCACTGAAGACACTCATAGCATAAATATGTTCATCATGAACTTTAGAAGATAAGGAGCAATTAGCTTAACTATGTGTAACTAACTCATCCAAATGAACATTAGAAAATAAGGTACAATTGATACTTACTACACTTCTAGATTGCTTAATTATATATTTATTATATGGTTGACATCAATAATAACATGCTAACATCGTCTCTACACCTGCACCAATCCCCCTTTATCTTACAAGTGTATCACATTTTGACATCATTAAGAATGCATTGCTCCTATATTTGTAACAAAATTCTCCAATTAATTTATTAGGTAATCTTGTTTTGATCACAATAAATTTTAAAAATGATAAAGAGCATCAAGAAAGCATTCAATACATGCCGCAAAGGATAATGCAAGTAGTAGATATAGTAATATTAAAAAGAATAGGTTAGTACTTATTTTCAACTGCAAATTTGATAAGTTTAATGTTTCATTCTTTGACTTGTTAGACAATAACTACTTCATAGACTTAGGTTAGAGGTATATTCTAACTTAAAAATAATAAGTTGAGACATCATTCTTTAAATCATGAGATCAATTTAGCTCAACCTTATAACTTGCAAATTGGACCCAAGGTTGAAAAAATGGAAACTACGAATCACAAGAGTTAGTAGAAAAATATGCCACTTGTACCATTATAATTGGATAAGAAATCAATAGTTTAACCTAAGTCCATAATAAAAAGTCAAAGTGCAAAGCAAACAATTTTCATCATTAGAGTTATATATGTAACGATTACATGTGCTTATTTTTCTTATTAGTATTAAAAATATGTATTATAATTTAACCATTAATATTAATACAATAATTTCAATGGTACAAATAAAAAGTAAATTATCACTATAATAGAAACCATTAATATGAAATTGTTGTAAAAATAAAATAAAAATTAATAATAAATTTGTACACAATTCATTTGATAAGAATGTCAAGAAAGAAAAAAAAGTGATTTAAAAAATATTACTCAATTTAAGTAGTCATAACAATGTTATACAATAAAAAGAACTAGACAAACAACAAATCCACAATCAACTTGCCTAGTTATGCTAATTTTATTTAATTAATAAACAAAACATCTAGTTCATTGCAAAACTAATACAAGTTTTACGTGATCTTATCTGAATGACTAGATGAGTGCCATTTTTTTGAAAGTTGAAAATTCAAAATTAATTTATTAAAATTCTCGGTAGACTATTAGAAATGTGTGATTATTAAGACTTAATACAAGAGTCAGCATTAAATTGGCTGCCTACTCTTTGACTTTATGAAATGATTAGATTGAAAAGTCAAATGTTGGGTGTTATTTGGTTAAATTAGTTGGCGGTGTGTGAGTGGGTGTAAAATGATAACTTTGAAATCATGAACTGACATTTGATACAAGCTGCTTTACTTGCGTTATCAGAACTTTTACAGAAGAAACCATTTGGCTTGGTTATCAACTCTGAGGAACAAAAACATTGGTCTTCCCCACTGGTCAACTGCTATTATTTCCCGTAATACTCGCTTGACTCTGAATGATTAAACCTTCAAATACAAGCACGGCCTAACTTTTATCAGAAACTATGTGCAATTTTGTATGAATTTTCATTCCACTTGCTAGCTTGCCTTACACACAAAATCAATGCAGGTTTTGAATTGAATAAACAATCTGATTGATTAGCTTGCCGGCCATTCTCTTCTAATGGGTATTTAAATACACAACACCAATGGAGACCAACCATATCTAAACAGTCACTATAGCAGAGCTTCCACATGGCATTCTGTCTCATTTCACCCTTCCTCTGCATTGATATGAATGTACTGATGTTGCTACTTTTAATGCTAAAAATGGCAGATCACTGTACACCAGTTTTGGCAGCTGTTGGTGAGAATGATAGCATTCTTCAAGAGCCAACAGTGCCCCTGCTCAATTATCTGAGAGTTTCCAAGTTTTCCGAAGGGTATGCCAATCTCTGGGGAGGCCAACACCAAAATGTTTCAGAAGACGGTTACTCTGTTACACTCACATTAGACAGCTCATCTGGTAAGACACTATTAGAAATGCAATTCTTTTTCATTTTGTTTGAGAAGATTTTATGTGAATTGAATTGAATTGGATGATGGGGAATGCAGGAAGTGGGTTCAAGTCGAAAGAGGCTTACATGTATGGCTTCTTCAACGCTGCTGTTAAACTCCAGGCAGGATATACTGCGGGGATCATCACTTCATTCTATGTATGTAGGGTAAATTCCTTAAATGCAATTATGGTTAAACTGGATCATTAGAAATAAGTTTTCGAGACCATTACTCATAATGCAACTCTTCTTGTTTTCCATCGGCGTGAATGTGATTCTAATTCTTAATAGGTGATTTGTAATGACCAGCTTTCGAACAGCCAAGTTTATGAAGGATGGCATGATGAAATAGACATAGAGTTCTTGGGAACAATACCAGGAGAGCCGTACAAATTGCAGACCAATGTTTATGGCAATGGTACCGGAGACGGAAATCTGATCGGCAGAGAGCAACAATTTCATCTCTGGTTCGACCCAATTCAGGATTTTCACAACTACGGCATTCTCTGGACGCCTTCTCAAATCCTGTAATTTTCTCTTTCTCCCTGATAATCTCACATCGAAGCTAACAGTAGATTTTACAATCTAACATTTTGCAATTTATGATTTACTGTTGTTTTGGTTACAGATTTTTGGTGGACGGTATCCCCATAAGGAGGTTTCCAAAGACAAAGAGGCTTGGAGTGATATACCCATCAAAACCAATGTCTGTGTATGCAACCATTTGGGATGCGTCTTCATGGGCCACAGATGGAGGCAAGTACAAGGCCAATTATACTTATGAGCCATTTCTTTCGAGTTACACCAACTTCCAAATGATTGGATGCAATGAGAAGGATAAGTACTGCTCCAAAGTACTCTTAGATGGCTGTTTGGTTTCTCCACATTTGAAGAAAAAGCAAATCGTTGATCTGAAATATGTGAGGAAGAATTATATGACATATGATTATTGTCAGGATTTTCAGCGATATCCCAAGGGCTCCATGCCTGAATGCCCACCATAATCATCCCATTCATATTAATTTATCCTCCAAAGTTTACTAAAAGGGGAAGCGGTATTCGAATTAGCCAGACAAAATTGTATTTCTCATCTTTATGTTTTATTCTCATGTATAACGGTTGAGAGTCCTTTCAAAATCTTTTTCCAATTCATAATTTTATGTAAAAATCTTTATCTGATCAAATTATAAACATTGCATGATACAAAATTGATTTTATATTTTACCCTATCTCATCTTGTCTCTTTCATGAAATAATTATAGACTTGTTTCTTCTTTCCATGTTAAAGTTTCAAATTAACTTTTATGTAAACAATAAGTTAAGTGACATTGCCATCAAACCTTCACTTGATATATAAGAATACAATCAAACTTTGTAAGAAAACTATAAAGATTAATATAGAGTATAAATATCTTAAAAATAACAAAAAAATCAAAGCTTTTTATTGATTTTTAATAAATAGTGTTATATGTAATAGTGACATTTTTAGAGTTCATACAACTAGGTTATAATTTGAGAAAATAAAAATACAAAATATAACAATAATAAATATAAACTTTTAAATCGTAAGAATACAAGTATAAGGAGTCCAACTTCCTCTACACATTAGGGAGGTCCAAAGTTTCTACAAGAAATTCTTAAATATCATCATCATCTTTAACATTATCTTCTTGATTATTATTTTTATGTGTATTCTTCTTCACTAATGTGATATATTTAAACATTTAAATAAATGACGAAAATAAAGAATCATACAAATGACCACGTCTCTTCAAGCTTTTTGAGGAGGTCTTTGGAAATTTAAATATAAATATTTTCCTTGCATTTGGAAATTTAACTTAAATAGTTAGAATTTTCTAAGAGCTCATTTCCACTTGTTCACTTTTTTTGGCATCTAATAGAAGTTACTTACATCTTGTAATGGTGGGTAACTTACATGCTCTTTATTTAATTTGTATGTTGGAATTTTGTTGTAATTCATTCTTGTCGATGTTGATGGTTTTTATGCCTATGACTTAGTCTCCAAACTCTCACTACTCTAGTATTCTTGTAGGCTACTATACTTGTAAGTTTGAACTATTCAAATTGATACTATGTATTCATGTTGGTTGTAAGGTATCTCATTTATGGTCTCACCTAATTTAGAACAGGCTAAAAATATCAAATTCATTGATAAAAAATAAATAACTTTATAAGTTGGTATAAAGTCATGGTTTATGTGGTCTTATTTTGATGACTAGGTGAGTAGTTTCTTTTACATTTGGATCTTCTTATATAGTCTTCAAATCCATTTTCCTTGGTTTCAACCAAACCTTATTGGACTATTAGAGGTGTATGATCAAGCCTTTACATTAGGGGAATTCCTCCATTTAGTTTCCCACTTAACCTTGCTTTCATCACAATAAATTTTAAAAATGATTATGAACAACATGAAAGCATACACATGTCATGGACGATGATGTGAGTAGTAAATATAGTAATGTTAAAATTAATTAGGCTTTTTTTATATTCAAATTCAAATTTGGAGAGAGCAATGTCTCATTCTTTGAGCTAGCAAACAAAAACTAGCTGATGAGGTTTTTATTAGTTGTAAATTCTTATTTAAAAATATGTTGAGGGAAAGTGTTCTAAAAATTGTGAGATCAATCAGGTTTAATATTTTAAATTTTAAACATAACATAGGGTCAATGGAAAAAATAAAATTATTAATCATGATAATTCTTTGGGAGGGAGTACAAATGAAATCATACAATATTTTTATTGTGTGCCATATTAGAGAAGAAAAGTATGACACTTGTACTATTATAATTGCATAATAAATAACTAGGGTAGATTATGTCTAAAATAAATGAATAAAGTGTTACGCATGCAATTTCCATCATTATACTCAAGTATATGACACTTATATATGTGCTTAATTTTTTGGTTATTAATAAAAATAAATTATTATAAAGTTTAACCATAAACTTTGTTATGATGAATTTAATGTTGTAAAAAGAATTATTGTTATAATATTTTACTTTTAAATTGTAAACCCCTTGTAGAGTAAAAAATTACATACCTCGAATTGTAATTTAGGTCATACTTTTGTAACCAATTTAGTGTTCATTCTCCTAGAATTTGTATAGGTCCATTTCAGCCCTTTCACCCCCCTTATCTCTCTCAAGATGCTCAAAGTCCTTGTCAACAACAGTCTTTCAACATCACCTTTGCATGTGTCCCACGTTGTCCTTGTCACTTGTTTTTTATTGTGATTCATCTTGACACAATGTGTTGTGTAGATGTACGCACGTTGTGCATTCATCCATCAATATCCCAACATTTAAATATAGGTCATGTGCACATGATTTCCACTTGTCACTCA
This sequence comes from Chamaecyparis obtusa, assembly GCA_027943335.1. Classification (NCBI taxonomy): domain Eukaryota; kingdom Viridiplantae; phylum Streptophyta; class Pinopsida; order Cupressales; family Cupressaceae; genus Chamaecyparis; species Chamaecyparis obtusa. The sequence goes on along the minus strand of BSBK01008107.1, from coordinate 366,983 downwards.
CTTTTTTCAACAAAAAATGGCCCAAAACCTTCTTGAACAAACTAGAAGCCTCTTTTCCCCTCCTATTCTCTCTTTAAATTGATTTATTTTCTTCATTGAAGACCTCTCTCTCTCATTCTAGGAAAAATCTCTCTTGCGCCCTTGTATTATCTTGGCTTTCATAGAGCTCTCTTTCTCTCTTACTTGCTAGAATGATCTCTTACAACATATTTGGTAATATTCTTCTTTCTCACCCATTTCTTTGAGCATCTTCAGATTCATCACATCCCTTTCTATCAATATTATTTTATTTCATGCAATGTGAGTTTTCCTCCACTAGCAGGGTTTGTTTATATTTGCATATCTTATGTAATATGGGCTTTCCTCCATTAAGCGAGATTTGTTTCTATTATGTTATCATTCACTTTATAGTTTTAATCTATCTAGCTTCTATGGAGGTGGAACTACCAAAACAAAGACTTGATTTATTTGATACATTCGAGCGTATATAAGTTTCCTTGTATTTTGTCCATTTCATTTTTATTTATCTCTGTTACATAGTATTTGTTGTTATATTTTTAATTCTATGTTTTGCAGGTTATATGCAACATAGGCCTAAGTTTTCTTCATATTCTAGATATTTTTTATTGCAATCCGTATGAGATTACAGTGCATTGTACAAATGTCTACAATTTGTGCTGGCCTCTATGGCCGAGACGCTTAGATTTGAATAGAAGACTCTCTATCATATAGTCTTTCCATCTCTACAACTAGAATCATCCTTCTCTTTATCTATGATGAGAAATTTCCACTAGTTTAGCTAGTTGGAGATTTTTGAATGTATGTTGTGAACCTGGATTTCAAGGGAATATATTTTTCCTTTGAAAGGGTTGAAAGGGTCATATTTACAAGATTACACCACTACTATAAAATTCTCATAAAAAATATTAGAAAAAATTAGTAACAAAAATATAGGAAATTTATTTTAATCAAGATGAAAATTCATATTAATAGTAAGTATTAACATACACATATAAATATCTATTTTTGCAACTTCCCACCCAAGCTCTGCAACATCCTGCCCAAGCTCATTTTCAAATTGTAGGCTCTCATGCCCGCCTCCCCTGGGGGAGAATTTGCTCCTCTGGCTGATCCCCCTGCTGGTCCTGATGGACCCCATGTTGCTCCCGTGAGTACCTCTATCACGGGCCCAATGGTTGAGTCAACGGTGGAGACTCAAAAAGTGTCTTCTTCTACTAATGCTCCCTGTTCCCCAACAAAACCCAATTGGAAAGGGGCACTTATCAGAGAGGCTCAACAATCTTTGGAGGTGCTCCTGGTGGATTTCATCCAGGAAGGCACTAAACTTTCACTTCCAGATTCCATGGTGAATAGAATGATGGCAGACTTCTGGTTGGCTCTGGTTGGTCGGTTCTTCAACTTTCGACCTACCATTGAAATGGTTCAAAAATGGGTGTCAAACCAGTGGAAGATTAAAGGCTCTGTCCTTGTTTCTGCTATGCCGGGTGGGCTTTTTCTATTTAAATTTACCACCCTTGAGGATCTATCTTTTATTCTATCAGGATCATGGGTTTATGGGAAGCACTTCCTAGCCCTTGCAAAATGGAAATTCGGGTTCAACCCAGCGACAAAACTGACCAGAATGGCCCTAGTTTACGTCCACCTCCCTTGGTCTCCCACTGAAATATTGGGAAGAGCAAGTTTTTCATTGGATAGGTGACTCCTTCGACACCTTTATCACTTCTGACCAGGTGACCCACTCTAAATCTAGGCTGGTGTTTGCTAGGTTATGTGTGAATGTCACCATGAAAAAAACCCTACCCAACTTTGTGATTCTAAAATCTAAACTAGGCCGATGGACCCAAGCGCTGGTGTATGAGAATTCTACCCTATTCTGTCAAAACTGTGACAACCGGGGCCACTATAGTGATACTTGCAAGGCCTCCCATTCGGGATTAAAAAAAGGGAGCAAGGATAAGGGAATGATTAAGGTTCCCCCCATGACGGAAGAAGTGGAAAAGGAGGAGACTAGCCCACCCTTGGTGGCTAATGAGATGGAAAACCCAGCAAAGGAAAACCTGGTGCTTGAGGAATGAAAGATCACCCCCCCTCTAGAGAATGTTGAGAGGAACTCAATTCTCAGCTCTTCTGATTCTCTGCCTACAGAGGAACCCATCCTCCAGTCGGTGGTGGAGCCGCTGAAGAACCCTTCAACGATCCCCCCGGAGAGGAAGAAGATTAGCCATACTGAGGTGGAACAACTTGCCATCATGGTAGCTCTGGAGTTAAAATCCCCAAAATTAGACCCTAAACCTCCCCCATAGATTGGGAGAAAGAACTCTTCCAACTCACTTGATGTGGACTACGGTGTGGAGGAAGATGAGGGGGAATGGAAAATGCAGAAAAAGAAAACCAAGCCCAAGAAGGCTGATGTGGGAATGGAGACACCTAGGAGAAGGCCATTAGATCATGCTAGGAGATCGAGAGGGACCACAAGCGATGTTGTAGCAGGTAAGGATCAAACCTTGGAATCTAGTTTTAAAAGTAAGAAATGATTTTCCTTTCTTGGAATGTTAGGGGTTTAAACAACTCCCTCAAACAAAGTGCTGTTAAACACTACATTTTTTATCACAAGCTAGATGTTCTGCTCATCCAAGAAGTTAAGATGTTTGCTAGTAATTTTGCCACCCTGGCATCCAATCTTTGGCTGGGTGCTGCGTTTCTTTACTCTGAAGTTGCAGGTGCTTTCAGAGGCATTTCTACACTCTGGAACCCCAATAAGATAACTGGCTATCAGGTTGCCTTCTCTCCTAACTTCCTTTCTATTACCTTCAGAAAGGATGGGCTTGAGTGGATCACTTTCAATATTTATGCCCCTAATACTTGGTGTGGCAGGGCCTCCCTTTGGTCTGACCTATCCTGTGGATAGATCTAGACACCTCTGTGAACTATTTTTTAGCAAGCAACTTCAACACCCCTCTTTATCGTTCAGAAAAGTGTGGCGGTCTAATGGATTACACTGATAGCATGAGGGAGCTAGCTAATTTTATTTCTTCTACCAGCCTCCTTGACATCACTCTAAAAGGGAACCCCTTCACTTGGACCAACAATCAGAAGGGATCCCATCTCATCTAGGTGCGGCTCAACTGTTTCCTTGCCACCTCCTCATGGGACCTATGTCTGAATTACATCCTGACCTCCCTCCATAGAACTACTTCCAATCATATCCCCCTCCTGCTCTGTTGGCATGACCTCCCTAAGGGTGGCTTGGCCCCCTTCAGATTTGAAATCATGTGGTGTTTTCACCCATCCTTTAGAGACCAAGTGAGGTTCTAGTGGGCCACCAACATCAAAGGCACTTCCATGTTCAGAATTGCTCAAAAGATGGAAATTATTAGAAGGGAAGTTAAAGGCTGGAGTAAACATAACTTTGGTGATTTTTGAAAAGAGAAAAATGAGCTATCTAAAACTTTAGGGTCCCTCCAGGCCTAGTTGGCATCTGGAAACCACCCACCCCAGATATAGGTGGAAGAGGAATTGACTTGACACAAATGGTAGGAAACTCTAAAAAAGGAGGAAATTTACTGGAAGCAATGATCCAGAATCTAATGGCTTGCTGAAGGGGATAGGAACATGACTTTTTTCCATAGGTCTGCTAGTAACCATAAAAGAAGAAACACCATCATTGCTATCAAGGATGAGGGAGGTAATGAAGTCACGGAGAAGGAAAAAATTAATCAGGTTGCAGCAAATTACTTTAAGGGGCTGTACTCAAATGAGGGACAAATGTGCCTGATCAGTATCCAAAATTAGCTGCTGGACAACATCCAAAGTGTTATAACTCATAGTGATAATGACGAGCTAACTAAGCATGTTTTTGATGAGGAGGTCAAGAATGCGGTCTTTTCTATGGGTGCTTACAAAGCCTTGGGTCTCGACGGATTTCCCCTGGTGTGCTTTCAGGAGTATTGGGATATCGTGGGGACTGATGTTATTCATGCTGCCAAAGATTTCTTTAGGACGGGGCGTCTCCTCAGATAGCATAATAAAACCTTTATTGTGCTTGTCCCTAAGCATGACAACCCCACCTCTATGCTGGACTTCAGACCGATTAGCCTCTGCAACACTTTCTAAAAGATCCTAACTAAGATCCTTGTTGGTAGAATGAAGCCACTCTTGGATAAGATTATCAGCACTACTCATAAAGGTTTTGTGCCGCGAAGATAGATCCTCGATGCAGCCATCGCCACTCATGAAATCATCCACTCCATGGATAGGATCAAGGTCCTAGGTATGGCCTTTAAACTGGATATATCTAAAGCTTATGACAAAGTTAATTGGTCATTTTTGTTGAAAATTCTTGCTAAAATGGGCTTCAATGAGAAAGTTGTTCAGATTATAAAAGAATGTACTCAAACTGTTAGCTTCTTTGTGCTTGTCAATGGCACCCCTGGTGGCCTCTTTAAACCTGAAAAGGGTCTTAGACAGGGAGACCCTCTCTCCCCCTACCTTTTTATTATGGTGGTTGATGTTATGAGTAGGAATTTTACTACACTTTTCTCCATGGGAAGAATAAATGGCATCAAAGTTGCTTCTACTCTTCAGTAGGTTGTGTTGGAGTAGTTTGTGGATGAGACCTTCCTCTTTGGGTATTCTTCTATGATAGAGGACAGACAGTGGAAACAAATCCTAGAAAATTATGTCTGGGCTTCTAGACAGTGTATTAACTATCAAAAAAGCTGGTTCTTCTTCTTCAATACCCCCATGGAGATACAAAATAGGGTGCTGTAGATTCTGGGTTGCCTGTCGGCTTTGCTTCCTTCTACCTACCTTGGCCTCCCCCTCACTGTTAAGGAGGTGTCCTAGGACTTCTGGAACTCTATCCTGGAAAGAACCCAAAGGAAACTTGCTAGATGGAAATGGAAGATCCTTAGCAGTGCTGGTAAACTTCAGTTGGTGGCCTCCACTCTCCAAGGGATCCCAGTTTACTTTCTATCCCTCTTCATGATCAAAAGCAACATGGTAGAAAAGCTTGAAAGAATTCAGAGAACCTTCTTATGGGCTGGCTCTGAAGAAAAAAAGAGGATGTCTTTGGTCACTTGGGACACGGTCTGCATCCTGAAGATACTGGGTGGCCTGGGCCTAAGGAGAATTGGCTTGATGAATAGAGCCCTTACCATGAAAGTGGCCTGGAAACTCATAGAAGGAAAAGAGGACTGGTGAAAAATAATAGAAGCTAAATACCTCCAAGGAGATCCCTACAGGAGAGTGTACCATGATAGTGACCTCCCTAGTGGATCCAAACTCTGGGCAAACATATGTAAATGCAAGACCTTGCTGTCTAAAGGAGCTCTTTGGTAGATTGGAAATAGGAGATCCATCAAATTCTGGGATGACTATTGGATCCTGAACCACCCTAACCTAGGGGGTAGGTACAAACTACTTATGGACTACCTCAGACCCCTCCTTGGTAATAGAATCTCCAACTACATCGCTGGCAGGAACTAGAAAGATATAGCTAATCTGGTGAGAGACAGACCAGACCTTCAATATTTTTCCAAGGAGCTCATGGAAACCCTGTCTGAGGTCAGAATCCCAGGGCTAGGTGGCCAAGAATCCATCATCTGGGCCCCTACCCAAGCTGGCACCTTCTCAGTTAAATCTGCTTACAATATGCTTTTGAAGGAGGATAATAACTCAGGGGACTGGAAGAAGGTGTGGATCCCTCAGCTCATGCCAAAAATCAATTTCTTCTAGTGGACCCTTATGCATGGTAAAACCCTAACCCAGGATAATCTTATAAAGAGGGGCTTCTCCATGGTGAACAGGTGTGTCTTATGTAAAAAGGAGGAGGAAACAGTGAACCATATATTTATACATTGTGACTATGCTACTAGCATATGGTAGGAGGTCATTAGCAAGTTGGGTATCTTGTGGGCTATGGGTAGCAATGTGCATCAATTTACCAACTAGAAATCCCCCTCCAATCACCCCCTTCTCCAACTCCTTTGGTGAATGTTGCCCCCACAGATCTACTAGAGCATTTGGAAGGAAAGGAACAACAAGATATTCAGGGAGGCTAGTCTCTAGTCTGATAGTTGTCTTCATATTGGAACCAAGCTCCTTTGTGAGAATGCCAATTCAGCTAAATGGAAGCTTCTTACTAAACCCCCCTTTGCCTGGGAAGTCAGAATTGCTAATAATTGGAACCTGCTAGCTGGGTTCTCCAAGTTTGACAATTCTAAGCTGATGGCTAGATTAGCTACCAGATGGGTTGCCCCTCCTAGAGGATGGATCAAATTAAACTTTGATGGGGCAGCTAATAACACTTCTTAGGGTGGGGGAGGTTTGCTAAGAGACCATGAGGGAACTTTCCTTTTGGCTTATGCTGGGCTGCTAAATAATTGCACTGTTAACCAAGTGGAGGGAATGGCTCTTCTTTGGGGGGTTAATTTTGCTACCCAAATGAACATTAGATTACTAGTGTTCCAGGGGGATTCCAAAGTGGTGGTGGAGGCCATCAAAAGAGATGCTAATGGGGGATGGTAGGCTAGCTCCATTGTGCTTGAGATCTAGGAGCTCCTCAACAACTTCCAATGCACGATAAATGGCCACACTTTTAGAGAGGGGAGCTCGGTGGCTGACTCAATGGTGACTATTGGCCTAAAGAAAACCAAAATCAATAGCTGGAGGATGGTCAGTGAACTTCCTAAGGTGACTCAACAACTCATCAGAGGGGAAATGATTTTAACTAATATTTAAATGAGACACACTATCATATTTATTATGAATCCTTCCCTGATCACGTGCTGGCATAATCTAGAGATTTTTGTGATTATGAAAATGTATACCCTAAACCCCATAAATAATCATAATTGCCTTTCTAGCATGTGGAGAGAGTGTTGTCCGAATCGGCGGGCTTACCTAGCTATCAAGGACATCAAGTGCAACCTTGGCGTTATTTCTCATAATGGCACCTGGAGATCCATTAGATCTTACAGTACAGAGCCTGACTTCCAAAATTTCACCCAAGGCCAGCGCATTGAGTATAAATTTCTCTCAAAAAGGCCAAAACAAAATAACTAGTTTTATCTTACCTTTTAAGAAGCTCGGCCCTCTGGTTCTCTGGATATTATGATGTAGGTGATGCAGAGTTTAGACATGGGATGCAACACCCTTCGCATCAAACTGGACAAGATCGATGAGATCTTCACCTCTAACCCTTTGGTGACCCACTATTGCAGAGAGAGTGGGATTTGGGGTTTCATGGAGCACATGAAAGGTGGGCATGATGAGAGGATATCCAAACAATTTGTCTCGTCCTCAAATAATAGGAGTGTCTCAGTGGGTGGCATCCATTTCTAGATTAATGAGGAGGTCATTGCTAAGGTGACGGGCCTCTCTATGGAAGGGAGAAAGTAAAAAAAAGACCAGTCGGACGCCTGACCCTACTAGTCTCAACCAGTTTTTCAAGGAAGGTGAAAATCTTGTCAAGAAGCAAGGGGGTTTCAATTGGGAAGAGCTTTCGGAGTTCTGGCCAAAGCTTTGTCTCATTGTGATGAAATACTTCACCCTTGAAGGTAAGTTTATAGTGTTCTACTACTACCACTTACCTTTCTTGAATCACATAAGAAATAAGGACTTAATTTCCATTCCCTTCTATCTCCTGCATTCCATATAAAGTAATATTTTGGATATTAAGGAGAACCCTGATAAACCAATCCCTATCCTCCATCAAGGCCTCCTCCTCTGCATTTACCATTTCCACAAGGCTATCTGCCCTGCACCCCAACCCCCCCCATTATCCAAGAGATTGACCATGAGGATTCCCCATCCAAAACTCAAAACCCCACTCGCTCCACCTCCCATTCCATGTAGGTTATCCAGGAGTCTGATAATGGTCATAAAGAGGGTAGAACCCACAAGAAATGTGTTAAAAATCCATTCAATAGGAAGGATGAGCAGGAGGAGTCTCATGTCTCTGAGTCTCTTGAGACTAAAGATAGGAAGGAGTCTGATAGTACTCCTGAGACAGAATGAAAGCACAAAAAATGGAGGTTGCTGGAGAGCCAAGTCAAGCTAGAGGTGGAATTAGGTGGCTTGGGTCACCATAGGTCTAACAGAATTGTGAAGGAGTAGTGTAAAACTAAAATATTGGAAGCGGTCTCTAGAGAGCAATCCTTGTCTGATAAAGATTCCCATTCCACTGAGTCTATGAAGGGCTCTTCTGATGATCACATGAGCCCGATTAGAGCTAGTAACACTCCCCCTCCCAACCCTCAACATTCCTTGGAGACTCTCCACCCTACCCCGCCTCAGACCTTACTCCTTGATAACCAAGAAAATCCCCCCATTACTGAAAATAATCCCCAGGTTCTGGCTGGCAATGACAGTCTTAAAGGCACCCTGAAGTAGAGGTTTTCTGATTTGGACAAAGATATTGCCGACATCAAGAAGGATCTACAGGAGCTGAAGTTTTACTATAGGATGACTAACAAATTTGTGCTAAAGGTCATGCATGCTTCGGCTATGACCCTCTGCAATGTGCAGGAAAAGCTGGCGGGTGGCAGTCTGGAGGCAAACAAGGATAATAAGGATCTCTTCCTTTTCCTTCTGGAGGAGTGGGCCAAGACCTTGATGTCAAAGCATCTGGGTGGAAAGAATTAGCTTCTAGTGCTTATGTGGTTTTTATTTTTGTCTGGGCATGGCCCTTTGTTCCCCTGGTTTCATTCTGGTTTCAAGGTTTTTTTGCCTAGACTTTGGTATAGCCCTGCGTGGCTTCTTACTGTTATGTTAATTGCTACTATTTGGTTCAGATACTCTAGTTTAATCTTTTGGAAAAGTACTATGGTTTTTGTTTTTGATAGAGGCAAATTAGACTTAGTTTATTTTTCTATTAAATTGCTGATTGAAATACTCTGGGCTAGTGCCATTAATATGATGTTAATGCTCCTCTAGTCCCCTTGTTTCTCAGGCTAGCACCCTCTTGCTACTTTTATTATCAAAAACATACACATATAAATAATAAGTTATCATTAACTAGAAAATTAAGTATAAAAAAGTGTGATCTAAAATTTGAAAAAATATCTTGTATGAATACTCATTTTTGTGTTCCAAATCTATTTGTCTTGGAAATTGATCTTATACAAATACTATTTACACTATTTGTGTTTTTCTTCAAGGACGTGATATTGGTGTTGTTTCTATTGTAGAAAAATAAATATAACAAAGTGTGATCTAAAATTTGAAAAAATATCTTATATGAATACTCTATATTTTGCTCCAAAAACATGGATCTTTTGAAAGGTTCTTGTACAAACACTAATTATACTATTTTTCCTTCTTGCCAAGGATACGATATTGGTATTTTTCTATTGTTTCAAGATATATGATTCCTAATGTCCCATCTTCCCCTTTAAGAATGAATTTTTTAAAAGGAGTATATTTTTCAAAAGGGTTTGATCTATAAAATAGATATATTGTGGCATCAATATATTAATTTATAAGTAGTGGTGTCTTATAAAGGAGGGGAAAATTAAAATTTATCCTTGTTCTTAGAAATTATTTATGGTAATTGAAATGTTTTTTATTGAATTATCAGGGAAAGGGCTCTAATCCTAGAGAATACGAGTTAAAACATTGCATTCATACCTCACACCATTAGAGTTTGAGGACTAAGAAAAGTGTAGCCAAAAAAATCAACCAAAAATCTAGAACACAACAAATGAAATAATCCCCTTGGGTTCTCGAACCAGCCACTTAGCCAAAGCTATGGCCACTCTCCAATCTCTAAGGCTAGTGAAAAGTCTTGGTTATAGTAAGGTGTGGTTGGAGGGAGACTCAAACAACATCATAAGATGTCTTAATAATCTAAATGAACCCTCTTGGACTATTAAAAATATCATTGACGAGGCCATAAAAATTATAAAATATTTTGAAAACTATGTTGTTACTCATGGATATCAGGAAATTAATACAATGGTTGATCAAATTGCCAATGTGGCAGGTAAGGAAAAGAAAATATGGTGTGGCACGATGAGGTGGATCTTTCGGTGGAGGTGAGAAATTATCTCAATCATGACTACATTAATGGTAGATACAAGGAAATATTTGATGATAGCAATGAAAAATAGCATGAGCCCTAAATAATAATGACAAGTAATGCTTGCAGTCCTTTCAACAACACATTAAGTCAGTGTGATTTGACTTCGCATGATTTTGGGAATTTCTTTGGTTAAAGGATTTCTTGGCCTTTCTTCTCGGCTGTTACAATGATGATTCTCTTTGGTGTTTTATTATTTTCCCTAGTATTCATCAAAGCCACTTTGATTCTATGGGTAGGAATAGGAAAATAATGGAGCCCCTTTCCTATGAGTGGAAGAATAAGGCTAGAGTTTGGGAGATTTTAGAGGGGGGAATTACTACTTTCATGAAGCTCCTTCACAAAAATAACCCTACTATTACTAAGTTATTCAAAAAGGAGTAGAATGAAGGAAATTTGGTTATTGTGGGTGGGAAGGTGAAAGTTGATGAAGTCCTAATTGCTGAAGTCATTGTAATTTATTTTGAGGGAAAGAAATTCTATAGAGATAGAAGGCTCACAGATGATGCAGAACTAAGACAGTTCCTAAAGAGCGGGAGCAAAGAGATAAATTGAAAAAAAATGACAAGTCCTACTATTCTTCAAAAGTGCTGAAGAGAATTTGGAGAAGCGTTTTAAATGCTATTATGTATAACATTAACTTGGATGAGAGATTCATGAAGGTGTATGGCTATCACTTCATCATCTTGAACCATTTTTGACACAACAAAAAAGTATCTATCCCTTATTACCTCTTTTGTTTTATGAATACCAGTATTAGGAGCATAAGGGATAAGGAGGCTACTGATCCTACCCTTCATGAAGGTTTATTAGTTCTTTTATTTGAGAATTTTAAAGCTATTTCTATGGAACATAGTACTATCCTTGTTCACATGGATACTAAAGAGGTCTCTATGTCTAGTGATGACTTTGATGACGATGATTATACTAACACTAACTTTGGGGAGGGATCTAATTCTGATTTCTCCACCATCACCTCTACTAGGAGGAAAGGGAAACATGGTCCATCATCACCCGCTAAAAAGAAGAGGCCATTATTTGTTAAGAACAAGGAAAAAAGGATTAAAAAGAAGTTGGAATTGGAGGATTCTGATGATGATAATGAGACTTGTGGTGATGGTATGGATATTGATGTTGAAGTAAGTGGTAGTCCCTCTCCTCTGAAGAAAATAACTCTCCATCCTCTTAAAAATAAAATCCCTAGCATGGAGGTAGATATTAACCCCAACCCTTCCTCTCCCCGACTACCCTAGAGTTTGGAGAATAATGCCAACCCTTCTATTGATAAAGGTAACCCTACCAGGTTGATTCTTCCATCCCTTTTCAGTTGTTAATACCAAAACAAAGATTTTCTTTAGGCCCCAAGGTGTTAGGACATTAGGAGACAATTCGGTTTACAATTGATCCTTATCTGATTCCTACTCTAAAAGCCCTAGATGACCACTCCAAGGATAGTGAAACTAATTTTTTACAAACAACCAAAGAAGGGATTGTGGATTTCTATATAAAATTACTAAATAGTCTTTTCATAAAATTAAGGAATTGAAGATAAAATAGATGGCTATGGAAAGCAAGATTGATCTTATTGAAGTGAATACGATGGTTGACGATGTTGTGGATTCTATTGGCATCAATGATAATGAAGACATTGTTAAGATCAGTACCACCAAGATCAAGAAATTTGAGGACATGATCAACATAGTGGAAATTAGAACTAGAAACATGGAAAAAAACCTTGAAGCATATTGCAGATCAAAGCTATAAAATTATGAAGGCCTTTGCTGAACACTTGCACATTCTGATTGCTAAGATGGAAAGCTCAATTAATGAGAAGGCTATTGTTGAAGTTTTTGATGACAAGGATTCCCTCAATGTGAATATCATTGGTCCTAGAAAAAGGGCGCATGCCAGCACCAGGAAAATGGAGATGTCTTCTAACCAAGAGATTGAGGAGTCGAAGAAGGCAGCCAACATAGTGAACCAATTGGAAATTGAAGCCGAAGATTTGATAAAGAATATGGTCTAGGTTTGGTTGTTGTTATTAGGTTTTATTATTGTTGTTGTTGTGTTCTGGTTCTATGTCTTTTGGTGGTTAGTTGTCTATTGTTTGTTTGATGTCTTTTTCTCTATGCCAGCTTGTGTTCTAGCTTTGTTGTCTTTTTGTTGATCTTGGATGCTACTTCTTAACTCTTTTATTTTTTTGGATTTTAGGTCCCTGTAAATCCTACTTTCTTTTTCAAAAATAAAAGCAACAACATATTAACATACCTACCGCTATAGGTATAACCTTTAGAGTTTTTATCATAATCAAAATACATATCACTACGATAATTTTCAACCATCCACTTAAATAATGTAACGATCATAAGCAATCTGATTGATTAGCTTTTCGACCATTCTCTTTTGATAGGCATTAAAATACACAACACTAACAGAGATGCAACCAATTTAGTAAGCCAAGAACACTATAAACAAACTATATCAGAGTTTCCACATGGCATTCCGTCTCATGTCACCTTTCTTCTACCTTAATATGAATGCACCACTAATGTTAGTGCTAAAAATGACACAAATATACTAAAGCATGGGTAATATTGTGGTTCTTCTTGTTTTCCATTACTATGAATATGATGCAATTTTGAAATGATCATTTTCGGATTGTCAAGTTTACAATGGATAGAAATAATTTCATCATAGGTTCAACTCAATTCAAGATTTCCACAATTACAGTATTTTGATGCTATCTCAAATCTTGTAATTTCCTTTTTCTCCCTCATAATCTCACATCAAAGCTGACAGTATATTTTATACACTAATTTTTTTATTCTTGTTAAAGATTTTTGGTGGATAGTATCCCCATAAGGAGGTTTACTAAGACAATGTCTATGCATGCCATGGAAGGGATAAGTATTGTTCCAAAGTGCTCCTAGATGGCTTTTTGGTTTCCCCACATTTGAACAAAAAGAAAATCATTGATATGAAATGCGTCATGAAGAAATATATGACATATGATTATTGTCAGGATTTTCAGCGATATCCCATGGGCTCCATGCCTAAATGCCCACCATAACTATCTCATTAATATTTAATTATTCGCCAAAGTTTGGAAGGTAAACGCTATTGGAATTAGATAGAAAAAATTGCAATTCTCATCTTTATGAATTCTATCTAAAAATATTTAGATAATAAAATTATAAACATTATATAATATATAAAATAGTTTTTATTAGTTTACCATATCTCATCTTGTCTCCTTAAATGAAAGAATTATACACTTGTTCCTTCCTTTCATATCAAAGTTTCATATTAACTCTCATTTAAGCAATAGTTAAGATACAAAGATGTCACATTTCCATCAAAACTTTACTTGATATACAAAGATGTCACATTGCCATCAAAACTTCACTTGATATACAAGAAAGACAACAAATTTCTTAAGAAATTTGTTAAGTTTAATATAAAAAGATATGAATATCTTAAAAAATAATATAGGAATCAAAGTTTTTTATTGTATTTTTTTTTCCCAAAAGTAATATTATATGCAATAGTCACACTATTTTAATTCATACAATGTTACAATCTAGAATATTAAAATACAAAATATAACAATAATAAACATTAATAATTCAACAATGAGAACAAAAGTAGGAGGAGAATGTAGATTCTATTTATCCAACTTGTTCTATACATTAGGGAGGTCCAAAGTATTTATAAGGAGGTCTTAAACATGAACACCATCTTTAACATTATCTTCTTGATTTTCTAATGTATATTCTATGGCATTAATGCGATATAAGGAGACATGTAAATAAAAAACAAAAGTAAAGAATCATATAAATGATCATGTCTCTTCAAGATATTTGAGGAGGCCTTTAGAAATTTTAAATAAGGAGAGAGATTCCTTGTTTGAAAATTATATTTAAAAATGAACCTATTTGGAATAAAAGTTAGAATCTATTAATAGTATAAAATAAAGAAAATATGAAGAAATTGTAGATAAGAAGATACAAAATTTAATAGAAGAATTATTCATGATGAAGGAATAAACTCACTTATTATGTAACCTGAACTAGAGGCATCATAGGTTCAAAGCTTTGGAACACTTGAAGGTGAAAATGGAGGTGACAAAGATGCACTTTCAAGGAAGAAGTGAAATTATTTAATGTGTAATAAAATAAAAATAGGGTAAGGATGGTGTTAACTAGAATGCAAGGGAAAAATATGAATCCTAGACCTAGATCTCCTCTCATACATTGGAAGGAAGATAATCCACTAGACTCAAGAAGGCTCCAACTCTAAGAGAATTTAGTAATCCTTCGTTGAACTATGGAAGATGACTATGTAATTCAGATTTATAAATGTAAGATCTAAGACTATATATAATAAGAATATGATATTTTATATACATGGGAAAATTGTGGATTGATAGACTGATTTAAGAACTATATTTGGGAATAAGAAATAATAAATAACATGTAAACCAAATTTTGGCCTAGAATAAGAGGACAGGGGTGAGTCAAAGTACTTCACGATGAAATAACTTATAGACTATAGTTCCCCATCTGATATTTTTGTACCTCCTTTCACACTTGCACCACATATTTCCTACACATATAAAAGAGGGAAAAAGGTTGTGGAAAGGGGTTTTCCTAAGACAAACCTTGATTAAGGAATTAGCCTTGAAATAGAAATTAAATATTGATGTATAATAGAGGCTTGATAAGATGCTTGTACATTCAGAAACCTTCTTGACATCAAAATATTCATGAAGATGTTTGATATTGTCTTTTATGTTGTCTCTTAGGATAGGAAGATCATGAATTCCTTAAGAAATGTCTAGATTTACAAATCACTTCCTGTCTTCCATACCATGAATGCTTGATGTTTTAAATTTATCTTGATACTTGCTTGATTGATCAAATTACTTTGATTTTCCTTGAGAGATCCTTGAGTCAAGTTGATATTGAATTTATAGCTTACCAAAATGAGGGAGTTAGCCTTCTTTATATACCCCTCTTAACCATTTTAGGGTGTAAAACTTGAAGGAGGCTAATATAGATTTATAAATATGGCTAAAAATAAATAAAAATTACTTGATTTAAATTAGGGTCCAAATCTTGAGGATAGGGGCGAGTCAATGGACATGGGTGACTTTAAATTTCCCCTAAACCTCTAAGTCACCATTATCCACCTAAAGTGGACCTAAATTTGTATTAGAGGTTTTATTTGGCATGAAGATGCCATAAATATGTGCGAAATAGAGGCTAGATCAAGCATAATGGACATGAAACCCTTAGAAACTAAAATGAGGCCTAACTAAGGAACACATTGTATAGGGTAACAATTTACAACACTACAACATGTGAATGTAAATTATATGAAACACTCGACAAAGTATCAGGTGTAGAGGGAGATGATGTAGATGTAGGAATTAATATAGTTTGCAAATAAGGAATATAGAATCTCAATCGAGGATATGGATATAAAATAAAATGACTAGTGGGTGAATTTTTTTAATTCTATCAAGCAACTTGAGTTGATCTAAGAGGACTTTTTAACATGATGATAAATTACTATATAAAATATTTATGAGATTTGATGAATAGGATATTAATTTCACAAAGTAGATCTAAAATTAGCATGTGCTATTGATATAGGAGACATGACATATAAAAGCCTTATATATACATAACAAAAATAGAGGTAAGAGATTTTAGATATGATGAATCTTATAGTGAGGAGATGCGAAAGGAAATTTTGCTAGAGGAGGAATTTAGATAATGGAGAGCAATCATCTCCAAAAGAATAGAGGATAGTTTGTTATGGAGGTTAGTATATAGGCATGCCAAAAATTAGAAGAGACAAAGGAAGATGTTTCTTATAAAGAACTTGGCTTTAGTGATTGAACATGTAAAGGATTATATAGTATTGAAAGGTTTCCTGAACAAACCTAATGTAATTAATGATAAAACATTATTATTTATAGTTTTTACGACTAGTTATTATATCCTATTGATTGAATAATGAAAGTTGGATCATATTATTAATGAATAAGAGTGGGATTTATAGGTGCATACATGCGTGTAAGAAGTTGATGAATAAGAGTGGGATTTATAGGTAATGCATGACAATGGCCATGTAACCATATGTTAGTCCTTATATGTGGCAAATGAATGATTGTTTCACTCTTGATTATATCATATAGTTTAACATAGTTATTTTTATCCAAATGGGTAAGGAAAATCAATCTCATGTACTACTTTCTCACAGTGTCTTCATCTATAAATTTATTAATGTGAAATATCTCAAACTAATCCATATTTCCATTGATTGCAACAATGTGGACCTTCATGTGAGCCATCATATAGAGTCCTAGACTAGCCCGTCCAACACAAAATACAAATGACATACCTTAAGAGTGGAATGTTCAGCACCCATATGACCTTTTTGAAATAAAATATTCTATATAATCTTCCAAACCATCTACTCCATGATTAGAAAAATATTGACCATAAACATCAGACAAACCCTTAGAAATCTATTTCAAAAGTGTCTTGTATAGCCTCAATAATGAAAAATGGGTTATAGAAGAATTTATGAGGCACTTACAATTTACCAAAAACTTGAAGATTTCAAAAGTAGTCGATACAACCAAATTGTGCACTAATACATGGCACACGTAGTGAAGGAAGGGAAAGGATGACCTGACAGGGACAAGTTGTGGTTTTCACAATCCATGCCTTCCATAAATCTATCTCAGAAACAATCCACACATTCGACAAATCAATCCCAAGCGTACGCCATTATGTTGAGCCTTGTGACATTAGCATTCAAACTTAGCATAGCTTTCCTCAGCTTCAACCTTTAGAAATGGGTGAAAATCTTGTATGCACTATGCCCTGAGATCATAAATAAAATTGGGAATGTAATGTGAATGTGTGATATGCCCTTCGATCATAGTCAAAGCTATCTTCTAGTACCAACAAATACATTCCAGTTGTGAATAACAAGATCAATAGTACATTTTAATATAATTTGGTAAGAGAAAATGAAGAGCAACAACCAGTAACATGAGCACACTAGTGGCCTTTGAATTTCTTCAGCAATATCAATTTCATCACATGTCTAAAGAAAACATGGCAGACAGTGTACTAAAAATTTATGTTTAATTAATGGTGAAAGATGATGGGATTACCAATGATCCTCCAATGATCCTCCAAGGTAGGTTTGGGCATGTACTTCAAATGACCCCTATTGATCCTTTGGACACATAATCTGCAGAGCACAAGTGAATTGCAGATATACCTTTCTACTTCAAACAAGAACTAGAAGATTCATGCATGTCCCTACAAAGCGCAGATCATTCACTGGAATGTAACATATGAACACTTTCCTACGTTATCTTTCCCAGACATTCATTCATGCTCTCATACCAAATGTTGATGGAATAATGGAATCTCAATTATATTATTGATGAATAAGAGTGAGATTTATAGGTGTGAAATCAAATAATGCATAAAATAATTAAAGAATTTAGAAATCAACAATCACAATAGTACACAGTGATTCATCATGGTTCATCACAATAGTGGCTACGTCCACACTGAGAGAAGAAGAATTATATTAACTCCAAGAATAATCTATGTATACAATGAATAGGGGAGCTTTATTTATAAGATCATAACCCACTAATACATTTGGGGGCATTTTGCGATGGCTATGTGTTGCAATTGCAATGGCTATGTGTCGCCAGAGCGACACCCATAGACGTCACAGTTTTTTAGTCACAAATTGCGACGTCTATGGGTTGCCGTCACCATTGCGACGCCCTCCCGTCGCAATGTCACTAAGATTTGTTAGCAGCATGGGCGTCGCCCCCGGTCACATGGCTTCGGAGGGCCGTCGCAGTTGCGATGGGCCTCCCAAGCAATTGCGACCGGCGCCTGCATCGCATTACGACGGGCGCCCGTCGCAATTGCGACGCCTGTGGGTGGATAAAAAAAATAATTTATTTAATACATTTCTAATGAACCACATTAATGCTTTTTTCTTTCAACAAATGAGGACAGTCACTGTAAAGACAACATGATAATGTACACTCACTGTAAGGATAGTCACAAATGAGGACATCTCACAGTGACTGTCCCTTGTGTAATTGCCACTTGAATGTATTGCTATTCAGCCACATTAATGCTTTTCTTCTTCAACAAATGAGGATAGTCACTGTAAAGACAACATGATAATGTACACTCACTGTGAGTGTACATTATCATGTTGTCTTTACAGTGACTATCCTCATTTGTTGAAGAAGAAAAGCATTAATGTGGCTGAATAGCAATACATTCAAGTGGCAATTACACTAGGGACAGTCACTGTGAGATGTCCTCATTTGTGACTGTCCTTACAGTGAGTGTACATTATCATGTTGTCTTTACAGTGAGTGTACATTATCATGTTGTCTTTATAGTGTCAATATATGCATTATTACTTAAACTAAAGAGTACTCTAAATAATATGTCATTGTGGAGTTCTGATTGCTTCCAATTTGATATACGCTTGTTCTACTTATGTATCCAGCATCATGTAAGAAAAGTTGATGCTTTTAAAATAGATTCATTTAGCCATGAAATGCCTGTGCATGTTACATACAAGATTCCAAGGCCCAAAACTGATTACTCATTATAATTCATGTACAGAATGATAATCAACCACAATGAGGCATGCGTAGGCGCTGCTTAGATTTTGAGGCATCAGAAGCTTGTAGAAGAAACTTGACCAATGGCTCATGGAATGCAACAAACTTATTGCCTAAAACAGGAGCATTGGTAACCACAGATGATGGTTCTGAAAAGAACACTTCACCATCAATGTCACGTGAGGGAACTACAATTTCTGATGGCAAGCAACTTGTAGTATATAAGAGAGATGCAGGTACAGATGCTGGGAGAAGTTCCCAATCTTTATCTATTGGACAGTTTTCATCTTGCTCTTATAAAACATCTGAGGGTAACTAAGACAAGTCTGACAGCTCACTTAGAAATAATGGGCATTCTTCTATGTTAGTGGGTATGCCAACTGGGATTGGTTTGCATTTAAATAGCCTTGCCTCTTCAATGTCATTAAATTGTGGAACTGGGCTGCTAACAACTTCAAAGGGAGCTGCTGGCATGCAGGGAATGCTGACTTCGTCTGGAGTGAAGGAGGCTCCCAGTGACAGTCGAACAAGTTCTTTACTTCTTGTAAGCTCAGGTGGAAATATTTTAGTATCAACAAATACAAGCATGGCTCCTGGAATGCTTGTGTCAGTTGTGGAAAAGACTAGAATTGATCAACAGGAGGTGCAGTCTTCTGGAAACACACAGATTGGAGTCAAAAAGTCCACTACATGTTTCTGATCCCTAACAGTTGGCATAAAGCCATTGCAATGTAGGCAACCTTTTAAAATTGAATATATGAACTCAAGTCCACTTGACAAGAAGAGGCCAGCGCTACAAGATATTTCTCGACAACCTAGATTTGGTATAGGGGAAGAGTATAATCAGAGCAGTCCTAAGAAGAAAAGGTAATTGTAGGATTTTATCAACTTTATAGAGATTTGTCTTCATTTGTAATGCTTTGTTGTCTGGATAATTTTGAATTCACTTTTGCATCCTTTTCTTTAGCTTTGACTTTTTCTTTGAATGCCCAGAAGAAAGTCTGCCACGACTGGGGATAAAGAAGGCTGCAAATGTTGCAATTGTAAAAAGTCAAAATGCCTTAAATTGTGAGTCTTTGTGCACTAGAGTGGGTTTATTATTTGGTTCCTATGTCTTTTCTATTTGTCTCAGAACTTGAACATTGCTATGAAGGTCTGTGTGTTAGCACTTAAGAAAAGCAAATTGCAATCCAGAACATTCTACGTACCTCTTAGATGCAGCAGATCAGATAATTAAATAAATAGATGTTTTTGGATTTTTGCATTTCAATTCATGTATTGACATGACTAGATTTATAGTTTTAATTTAAATGAAATTCTTACTAGTACTCTTGCAGGTATTGTGAGTGTTTTGCAGTAGGAGTATACTGCGTTGAGTCCTGCACATGTCAAGAGTGCTTTAACAAACCTGAGTATATAGATATGGTTGTTGGCACATGCCAGCAGATAGAATCACGCAATCTGCTTGCTTTTTCTCCTAAAATTGTTCATGGTGCTGACTCTCCACCAACTAATGGGGTGAGAAAATACTGAGAGGTTTTCCTTTGTTCTGGTGTTTTCTTTTTATAGTATCACTATTACTTAACTATCTATGGAGAGTTCTTATCTTTCTCGCTATCTTACTTCAGCAGAGAGAGTGCACCGAGACTCCAACATCGACAAGGCACAAAAGAGGCTGCAATTGTAAGAAATCAATGTGTTTGAAGAAATACTGTGAATGCTATCAGGTAGATATCTTCAATTGATTGCTTAATTTAAGGTTAAAGGCTGGAGAGTAGTTTATGTGTATTCTGATTAGTGCTCGTATCTTTTATTTTAGGCAGGGGTTGGCTGCTCAGATGGCTGCAGATGTGAAGGTTGTAAAAACACGTTTGGCAAGAAAGAAGGTATCCAATCACTTTTTTCAAATATCGAATGCATCATATTATCTCAATCTATACATGAACGATAATACAAATATTGAATGCATTATATTCTGTCATTCTATACATGTACGATGATTCAAATATCGAGTGCATTATATTATCTCAGTCTATACATGAACGATAAATTTCATTTGCAACTTGTATAGGAGGATCAGATGACACAGAAGACAAAGAATCTCAGGATGAGGTATGGGAGAAGGCTATATCAGAGGAAAAGCTAGGGCTTTGTTACTGTCCCTTGTGACAGTAACAAAATTTGATGAAAATAATTTTTTTTCACTCAACTTTGACATTCACAACTTCCTCTTTTATTATAATAAGAAAAAATACAGTGACTTTAGAGAAAATAATGAAACTAATACAATTGCAATACGGTGGTATTTAGAACAAACAGAGCTTCACAACCATCAAAGAAGAAAAAAGCACATGCATATATCGAGTACTCCTCAATCAGAGAGATAGAGAAGAATTCAAAACATACCCAGACTGAACATGGCCATACCAAGACCAGCGTCAGACAATATTCTTATTGACTGCTCTAGGATAGCTGGCATTTCAACTTTCCATCTGCAAAATAGATTATAAAAACATTAAAATATATCAGTGATGTTTGATATTGATACAAAACAACACAGATTCATTTCTTCGTACACCTGTATATCATAAAAATCCTTGCACACTTCGAAAAATTGTATTGCCTTTTACTTACTCAAAAGTAATTTACATAAAGCAGTCATTTGATTAACATGGATCCTAATATTCACAAGTACATGGTCATGTGCTCCATCATAGCATCTTATAGATTTAGATTTGTTCTCTGAAATAATTCAATGTTTTGTTTACAATCCACAAAAGAAATATTTTCCCTCGTCTACTTAATCCTAAACAAAAGGCCATATAGCAATATAGATAGAACTATATAATAGAAACCATAAACAATGGTAACCTTAGCAGCAGCAAGAAATTGTTGCAAAAACTTTACCTTATCATACCTAGATTGTTGCTTTGCCTGGCGGAGGGAAATTTGATCAGTAAAATTGACACAGAGTATGCTGTCTCCATTGTCATGCTGGATAACAAAACACCAACTTTAATGGGCATGTACTGTCCCTTGTGTAATTGCCACTTGAATGCATTGCTATTGAACCACATTAATGCTTTTTTCCTTCAACAAATGAGGACAGTCACTGTAAAGACAACATGATAATGTACACTCACTGTAAGGATAGTCACAAATGAGGAAATCTCAGAGTGATTATCCCTTGTGTAATTGCCGCTTGAATACATTGCTATTGAACCACATTAATGCTTTTTTCCTTCAACAAATGAGGACAGTCACTGTAAAGACAACATGATAATGTACACTCACTGTAAGGATAGTCACAAATGAGGAAATCTCAGAGTGACTATCCCTTGTGTAATTGCCGCTTGAATACATTGCTAATGAACCACATTAATGCTTTTTTCCTTCAACAAATGAGGATAGTCACTATAAAGACAACATGATAATGTACACTCACTGTAAGGATAGTCACAAATGAGGACATCTCACAGTGACTGTCCCTTGTGTAATTTCCACTTGAATGTATTGCTATTTAGCCACATTAATGCTTTTCTTCTTCAACAAATGAGGATAGTCACTCTAAAGACAACATGATAATGTACACGGGCTGTAAGTGTACATTATCATGTTGTCTTTACAGTGACTGTCCTCCTTCAAGTGGTAATTACACAAGGGACAATCACTATAAAGAAAACATGATAATGTAGAGAAACGTTGTCATTTGTATTTTCAACAGTGCCGAGAGAGATTCCCTCCGCGAAATCATAGCTACAATTTCTGAGTACGTTGGGTTTATTTTTCTTTTGTCATTATTATGTAATCTGGTATTCAGCTGTTAGAGAGCTAAAATACCCAGAAATGAGGACATATCTGTGTTGAATTTATTGTTAGCGGCTTTGGTTATTTAGAAGTTTAATTTTATTTGTTCATCTTTCAAGCACAAACGTTTTGTGGACCGTAACATCTTCATTGTTTCAGGTATGCAATGAAACAGCCCTAACTTGCAACTACCTTCACGGTACTTGTGTACATTATCATGTTGTCTTTACAGTGACTGTCCTCATTCAAGTGGCAATTACACAAGGGACAGTCACTGTGAGATGTCCTCATTTGTGACAAGGACAGTCACACATGAGGACATCTCACAGTGACTGTCCCTTGTGTAATTGCCACTTGAATGTATTGCTATTCAACCACATTTATGGGCCCGTTTGGACCACAGCACACAGTAGCATCTACAAAGAAGAATATCCCAGGTGTAACAAGTTGTAAGAATATACCAACAGTTCTAAGAAGTTCCCTAGCACATAGTAGCATCTACAAAGAAGAATATACAACATGAGGGCAGCCACTGTAAAGACAACATGATAATGTACACTCATTGTATGTGTACATTATCATGTTGTCTTTACAGTGACTGTCCTCATTCATGTGGAAATTACACAAGGGACAGTCACTGTGAGATGTCCTCATTTGTGACAAGGACAGTCACACATGAGGACATCTCACAGTGACTGTCCCTTGTGTAATTGCCACTTGAATGTATTGCTATTCATCCACATTTATGGGCCCGTTTGGACCGCGGCACATAGTAGCATCTACAGAGAAGAATATCCCAGGTGTAACAAGTTGTAAGAATATACCAACAGTTCTAAGAAGTTCCCTAGCACATAGTAGCATCTACAGAGAAGAATATGGGTCAATGAGGTTGACTTCAAAGCCATTGAATCTAATGGTAATAGTAATATCATAATTTGCAATACTATCAGAAATACTTCCTAAATAGACTATTCAATCTTATAAGAGATGGATTCATGAGAACTATTATTTATGAAATATAAGTCAATGACTTTAATTAAAAAAATTACACAATCTAATTCTTGTAAAAATATCAAAATTTGACACATTGAAAATACCTTCCAAAAGTATCGTTAATTGATTAATATGAATCACTACTCATGAAATATAATTTTATAAACCTAATCTAAAAACTACACAATAAAAATCTTAATAGCAATATTGTAAGAAACTATTCCCAAAAGCAAGCCTAACAAAATTTGATGAAAATAATTTTTGTTTCACTCAACTTTGACATTCACAACTTCCTCTTTTATTATAATAAGAAAAATAATGTCTTTTTAGATATACCTCATGAACCATACTCGAATAATCTATCATTTTTCTTCTCAAAAACGTATTTGCAGAGCCTGCTTCTTTTACTTGTTTGTACTTTTATCTCTCTGATGGAAAGGGTTCCTTCAAGACACATTTTTCCAAGTTCACTGCTTGAGATATTTGAGGAGGGTTCCCCTGCTTGAGTATCCATCCAACCCATATTCGAGTAGTTCTACAATTACACAGTCTAAATTAATAATACTGACAATTGAATGACAAATGATGATACATAGAATTGATATAAACTAATCCTAAAAACACTAAAACATTATTAATATATTTATATTTCATAAATAAAATTGATATAAAAGATCTGGAAAGATACATTAAAAAATAGAAAAACAATAATTTATAATAGAAGGAAACTTAAATTGCTATTTAAAAAAAAAATAAGAGTCTTAAATCTTATCATTTTGTTTCATTATCATCCATAAGTACACACCTCTAGCATAATAATTATATTTTACCACCCATAAAATGAAAAAAAGATTTTCACAAGAGAAATTGAAGCTAGATTATAAAAATGAACCATCTTATTGGAAACTGGAACTGTTATCATACCCAAAAGGACTACAAAATTTCACCTTATCATACCCAGATTGTTGCTTTGCCTGGCGGAGGGAAATTTGATCAGTAAAATTGACACAGAGTATGTTGTCTCCATTGTCATGCTGGATAACAAAACACCAACTTTAATGGGCATGTACTGTCCCTTGTGTAATTGCCACTTGAATACATTGCTATTTGATGCGGGGGCATCCCTAATGCAAGCCAAAGACACCATGATTGAAGGAAGTTGCCATGAAGCCAAGGAGTCAAATCCTATCAATTGGAACATAAGATTTTCACCTTGGAGCTTTGAAGGATTGACTGGTGAAAGGTCCTTTTGATTGACAAATCAGAGTCTTTTTGAATGACAAATCAGAGTCTTTTTGAATGACAATAAATTAGAATAGGAGTTTTAGATGTTTTCTTGGTTTGTAATAAATATTAAGGATTGATTTTATCTCCTTATAAACATCCACTTGTTGGACACAAGACCCCTTGGTGACTTATAAACCTTGGGCATCTTTTGAGTCCTTGGATGAAATGAGCATAGTAAGTGTTTATTAGGTGTCTTTTAGATGTTGTTAAGAAGTTTGAAGGTCCAAAATAACTTTAATAAGGTTCCTAAAGTTTCACAACACATTTTTAACCTTCTCGGCAAAGTTGTTTGCAAAGTTGTAATGCAACTTTAAAAGTTGCTTAGCAAAGTTGACATTTGTTGGATAAACTATTCTAACCACCTAGATGGTTGAACCAACATTTGGAGAGCCTATTTTAGGCTTCAAATGGTCGAAGACAGATAGAGAACCAGTATTGTAATCATTTTGCTTTCATAAAAAATAAAAATAACCCTGTTTTAGTGCATTTCTGGTGAAAAATGAACTCTGTACGGCTGTACGGATGGTGGTTGGATGATAAAATTTGCCTGGAAGTTGTAATAGTGACATTTGATGCTTTGGAAGTTGGTTTGATTGATTCTCTTTATTTTATATCTAAGTTATTTCAAATTTTCTGTGCATTGTTTACTAACCCTCATTTTCAGGGTTTGACTAATGTAAAGACCTTAACTCACGTTTCAACCATTGGAATTCCTTCTTCCTTGGTGGAATGAGAGTTAAGGATGTATATTTGTATATTCTAAAAGCCCTGAGGCAGGGGGTTGCATCTGCATTTGTTGAGAGCGAGCCCTAGATCAAAAACTACCATGTTTTTGGCTGGGAAGATGGTAATCAGAA
The DNA here is from genome assembly GCA_027943335.1 of Chamaecyparis obtusa. Classification (NCBI taxonomy): domain Eukaryota; kingdom Viridiplantae; phylum Streptophyta; class Pinopsida; order Cupressales; family Cupressaceae; genus Chamaecyparis; species Chamaecyparis obtusa. The sequence goes on along the minus strand of BSBK01008107.1, from coordinate 341,242 downwards.
TAAAATCAGAAGCTTGCATCGTATTGAGGACTTGAAAACTTGTGCATTCTTGTTTATCTAGATTAGGAGAACACTCCAAAACTCTAATCTTGGTTTCATACACCCATTTTCAATGCTTTGTTTTGGAACCCACACCTAAAAGCATGCATTAGGTCTACGGACTCAATGAAGACATTGATATGTTGGAGTGGAGTCAGGGTCTGGGAGTTGGTGGTCTGTTACAAATCCAAAAAGGGTACTCAGAAAACATATAACTTCTTAGGGGCCTTTGGCAAGTTGCAGAGTTATGGCTGCAGAGCAGGTTTGGGAGACCTACTAGGGTCACTAGGTCAGTTTGTTATTTTGATGTCTTGGGTTGTTTAGATCACAACCAATGCATGATTCTTGTTATTTAGATGATATCTAAGGGGTTTCTAAGTTTTTCTGTAGGAAGTAAGATCTAGAACCTTAAAAGTCTCTTTTGATAGAAAATCAGGGAACTTGTCCCTAAAAGGAAATTTGTTATTGAATGAGATTGAGTCCATAAGTTGTTGTGTGATCCTTGAAACCTTCAAATTCATTACTTTGTAGAGTTTAAACATTAACCTATAGAAATCAGAGCCTAATTGATTGGTTGAGTCATTTTGGTGTCTTGAAGTGGGTTGGGACATAGATCCAAGTTTCTTGCTGACTACTTTGCATCACTATTGAACCACATTAATGCTTTTTTCCTTCAACAAATGAGGACAGTCACTGTAAAGACAACATGATAATGTACACTCACTGTAAGGATAGTCACAAATGAGGAAATCTCAGAGTGATTATTCCTTGTGTAATTGCCGCTTGAATACATTGCTATTGAACCACATTAATGCTTTTTTCCTTCAAGTGGCAATTACACAAGGGACAGTCACTATGAGATGTCCTCATTTGTGACAAGGACAGTCACACATGAGGACATCTCACAGTGACTATCCCTTGTGTAATTGCCACTTGAATGTATTGCTATTCAACCACATTTATGGGCCTGTTTGGACCATGGCACACAATAGCATCTACAGAGAAGAATATCCCAGGTGTAACAAGTTGTAAGAATATACCAACAGTTCTAAGAAGTTCCCTAGCACATAGTAGCATCTACAGAGAAGAATATACAACATGAGGGCAGCCACTGTAAAGACAACATGATAATGTACACTCATTGTATGTGTACATTACATGTTGTCTTTACAGTGACTGTCCTCATTCAAGTGGCAATTACAGAAGGGACAGTCATTATGAGATGTCCTCATTTGTGACAAGGATAGTCACACATGAGGACATCTCACAGTGATTGATTGTCCCTTGTGTAATTGCCACTTGAATGTATTGCTATTGAACCACATTAATGCTTTTCTTCTTCAACAAATGAGGATAGTCACTCTAAAGACAACATGATAATGTACACTCACTGTAAGGACAGTCACAAATGAGGACATCTCACAGTGACTGTCCCTTGTGTGATTGCCACTTGAATGTATTGCTATTCAGCCACATTAATGCTTTTCTTCTTCAACAAATGAGGATAGTCACTCTAAAGACAACATGATAATGTACACTCACTGTAAGTGTACATTATCATGTTGTCTTTACAGTGACTGTCCTCCTTCAAGTGGAAATTACACAAGGGATTTGTGTTTTCATTTGTGTTTTCAACAGTGCCGTAACCCTCTGCGAAATCACATCGGGATATAAGGGCAAAACAAACAAGAACGTTGTCATTTGTATTTTCAACAGCGCCGAGAGAGATAAACAAACTTAAAACTCAGACTTAAGAAAGATGAAGGCAATGCTTCAAAAGGCCGATGCCCTAAACATGGGAAAACACAATACCACCATTAAACGATGTCCTAGTCACCGTATCAATGCTGCCAGCTCCGTACCAGTATGCTAATTGCTCACTTTCATCCTGTGATAAAGGTAACTTCATTAATCATACTTGAAATGGCAGCATACGAACTAAAGCTGATGAACATTTATAAACTAAAAGTTTAAAACTACAGATTACAAATGTAGTAGTTTCATACGAAAAGAACTTGATGTCTGAAATTTACCATTAGAAGTATCCAAAGGAATACCACAGTACTGTTGAACTTGGAGAATCAGAGATGATCTACACAGCAAGGTTCAACAACTGTAAGGACTGTTACACCATCTTTAGCTTTTGAATACATTTTCTCCTTGGCTTCTGGTGGATCCTCAAAGACCCCCAATGACGTTTTCCCTACAATTATCAATTGTCTGTTAGTATGAGATATTAATAAATAAGCATTAATCACAATATTAGGCAAACAATGTTCTTGATGTCTGAATGTAAATCACAGAAAGCTCTAATAAAGTAGTTCTCAGTTTCACATTAAACCAAGTTTCAATTTCAAATGGTTATAATAATTTTTGCAAGTTATAAGTAGCAGGTTACAGTATATGACATAAAAAGAAAAAAATCATTTCTATTCTTTTCTTCTTTTTCTCTTTCAACGAAGCTTTTGCACCACACAAATGCATACCAAGAATTTCTCAGGAGGTTTCAAGACCATTGCATACCAAACTTCTTCTCTTTAGATGCTACTGTGTGTCGTGCTCCAAACGGGCCCATAAATGTGGTTGAATAACAATACATTCAAGTGGAAATTACACAAGGGACAGTCACTGTGAGATGTCCTCATGTGTGACTGTCCTTGTCACAAATGAGGACATCTCACAGTGACTGTCCCTTGTGTAATTGCCACTTGAATGAGGACAGTCACTGTAAAGACAACATGATAATGTACACAAGTACCGTGAAGGTAGTCGCAAGTTAGGGCTGTTTCATTGCATACCCGAAACAATGAAGATGTTACGGTCCACAAAACGTTTGTGCTTGAAAGATGAACAAATAAAATTAAACTTCTAAATAACCAAAGCCGCTAACAATAAATTCAACACAGATATGTCCTCATTTTTGGGTATTTTAGCTCTCTAACAGCTGAATACCAGATTACATAATAATGAAAAAAGAAAAATAAACCCAACGTACTCAGAAATTGTAGCTATGATTTCACGGACGGAATCTCTCTCGGCGCTGTTGAAAATACAAATGACAACGTTTCTCTACATTATCATGTTGTCTTTACAGTGACTGTCCCTTGTGTAATTGCCACTTGAAGGAGGACAGTCACTGTAAAGACAACATGATAATGTACACTTACAGTGAGTGTACATTATCATGTTGTCTTTAGAGTGACTATCCTCATTTGTTGAAGAAGAAAAGCATTAATGTGGCTGAATAGCAATACATTCAAGTGGCAATTACACAAGGGACAGTCACTATGAGATGTCCTCATTTGTGACTATCCTTACAGTGAGTGTACATTATCATGTTGTCTTTAGAGTGACTGTCCTCATTTGTTGAAGAAGAAAAGCATTAATGTGGTTCAATAGCAATACATTCAAGTGGCAATTACACAAGGGACAATCACTGTGAGATGTCCTCATGTGTGACTATCCTTGTCACAAATGAGGACATCTCACAATGACTGTCCCTTGTGTAATTCAAGTGGCAATTACACAAGGGACAGTCACTGTGAGATGTCCTCATTTGTGACTGTCCTTACAGTGAGTGTACATTATCATGTTGTCTTTAGAGTGAATGTCCTCATTTGTTGAAGAAGAAAAGCATTAATGTGGTTCAATAGCAATACATTCAAGTGGCAATTACACAAAGGACAATGTCATGAGCCATGACATATTGAACTTAGTATAATAATAAAATGATTAGATGATATATAATAATCTATTATTAACGGTATATAACAATAATATATAATTATTATCAACAGATAATAATAATATATAGTTAGCATAATAAGTAATATGTTAATTAAATAATATTAAAATATTAATAAGTAATATAATTATGATTATAATTATAATATAAATTAATAATAAATAATTATTAATAAATTATATATATTATATTATAATAATATATTAAGTAATAATATTAAATCAATTATTGATATAATAATTTTAATATATAAATAATATTAATAAACCTCTCAATATAAAACAATATGTTATCACTATAATAATATTTATTATAATATTATTAATATTACTAACATCATTAATTATAATATTTAATAATAACAATAACATTAATAATAATAATAATAATAATAACGTTTAAAGCAATATCGAATATCTGTAATCGATATACATCTACGTTAAACATCTGCATTATCTATCACGATGAGGAATGAAGAAGTGATACAACAATCACTAGTCATTACACATCGATACCATGAGAGGATGATTAATGAACCGAATACTATGAAGTCAAGATCAACATGATATGAATAAGGGATAGGTCGCTATGTGTTTCAGAAGATGTATTGATAAGCAAGAAGGATAACCATTCATATATTATAAATAATCATTAATTGCACAAGTTTAGACAATGACATATCCGATAAAGCAATATCAAACATGAAGACCCGCTAGCAAATATGCACCATCACTTCCTATGTTATCATGACAATAACAGAAACTAGATTGAATTCTACTATCTATATCAATAGACACCACATAGGAGGATATCAACTAAAGGATTGAAAGATTATCGATTGTCTGAGATAAACCACATCTTGTAGAAACACAAAAGTGTCAGTGATTATATCACAAGCTATCGATGAATGAGGTATCAGTCGTGGATAATAAGTACAATGTATCCTTAAGTATTAATAGGAATGGAAGTCAATTTGAAGATCAAACTCCATTACCAGCAATCAACCAATAAATGGACAATTATCAGAAAATGATATCCACTTATATCAAAGTAGAAAGATTGGATATAATCATAACAATATGGGATAAGGCAAGAGTTAATATCGATTGACTAAATACTAATGATAGTTAGACCAAACTAATACAAACACAGTGGATGTTAACTACTGGTTGCACTACCAATTAGGGAAGATTACCTTCATAAAAATATTTGATATTGAGTCAATCTGGGAGTTATCTATGATCAGAAAATAATGAAATAATATTATGCGAACTGTTGGATTATGGAAAGGTGTGATTAACAAAGGGACATGGAGGAAGAAACAAGACACGTCTCATTCATAGCATCTCTTCATTTGTTAAAGACAATATAAGAATGCATTCTCGTCAGTCACTCAAGGCATCATTGGAACTTTATTTACTTATCCATATTTGGATATACTCAATAGAGCATCTGCCTTTGGCAGTTTGGTTTCAAGTTTATCATTGCAGATCAGAGACAGCACCATGATTGCACAGATAGAGAGGATAGTCAGAAACAACATCAATATTTGAAGTTGCAAGCATATAATTCAGAATCTAAAATAGCAACATATCACTCATAGCAATATTACACATTTGCATAATTACATCATCATATCAGACACAGCAAATACATTGCTGCAAGCAATACTTATTGATTGTATATCGATATTGTTTATATTAGACATAGCATCATTATACTATCACTATAAGTGATAGGAAACATCATATTCATAGCATATTTCATATCATTATATCCGACAGTGCTATTAAACATATTGGTATCAATATCATCTTGCACACATATTGTGATTGAATCTGAAATAGCGGTTGATATCTTAAGTAACCTCCATTACTTAGTTTAATTGTAAGTATCTGATAGAGTAAGTCTGAGAAGTGGAGTAATTGTTCCTGTTTTCCAAGTTAGCCAAAAAGGGGACATTACAGACAATCACTGTGAGATGTCCTCATGTGTGACTATCCTTGTCACAAATGAGGACATCTCACAATGACTGTCCCTTGTGTAATTCAAGCGGCAATTACACAAGGGACAGTCACTGTGAGATGTCCTCATTTGTGACTGTCCTTACAGTGAGTGTAAATTATCATGTTGTCTTTAGAGTGACTGTCCTCATTTGTTGAAGAAGAAAAGCATTAATGTGGTTCAATAGCAATACATTCAAGTGGCAATTACACAAGGGACAATCACTGTGAGATGTCCTCATGTGTGACTATCCTTGTCACAAATGAGGACATCTCACAATGACTGTCCCTTGTGTAATTCAAGCGGCAATTACACAAGGGACAGTCACTGTGAGATGTCCTCATTTGTGACTATCCTTACAGTGAGTGTACATTATCATGTTGTCTTTAGAGTGACTGTCCTCATTTGTTGAAGAAGAAAAGCATTAATGTGGTTCAATAGCAATACATTCAAGTGGCAATTACACAAGGGACAATCACTGTGAGATGTCCTCATGTGTGACTATCCTTGTCACAAATGAGGACATCTCACAATGACTGTCCCTTGTGTAATTCAAGCGGCAATTACACAAGGGACAGTCACTGTGAGATGTCCTCATTTGTGACTGTCCTTACAGTGAGTGTACATTATCATGTTGTCTTTAGAGTGACTGTCCTCATTTGTTGAAGAAGAAAAGCATTAATGTGGTTCAATAGAAATACATTCAAGCAACAATTACACAAGGGATAGTCACTGTGAGATGTCCTCATTTGTGACTGTCCTTACAGTGAGTGTACATTATCATGTTGTCTTTAGGGTGACTGTCCTCATTTGTTGAAGAAGAAAAGCATTAATGTGGTTCAATAGCAATACATTCAAGTGGCAATTACACAAAGGACAATCGATCACTGTGAGATGTCCTCATGTGTGACCTTTGTGAAGGCAAGTGCCAATTTGTACCCAAGTTACCAATATTGTGGCAAAAGTGGGAATGAAGCATTTAGGGGTCAAATTGGGAAAAGAAGTGTAGAAGTGGCCTATGTGAGGTCTAAATAGCATAACTAAGTCATGGTTAGGGTCTTATGGTGTTTGAACAATAAGTTTTGAACCAAAATCCCAAAGGTTGTAACAAGTTGTTAATGTTGTCATTCACAACATTGACAACATTTGTGCAAGGGAGCATTTTCGAGTAAGATGGTTATGTAACTATATGAAACCATTGAATTAGGCATTAGATCAACTATAAGAGGCCTCCATCGATCTGTGCAAAAGGTTGGGGGGAAAAACATTTGGAATTAAGAAGATTTGTAGAGTAACACGGTTTTAGTGAATTCTTGAGTTTTTTTGTTTCTTTGTTGTCAGTTGATTAATGGATTAGATAGTTCGCAGTGTCTATTGGAAAAGTTAGTACAAGTTGTTTTGTTATTCTGTGTTGTTTTTTTTTTGAGTTTTGAAGCATTCCAACTAGTTTGTTAATTCTTTTGTTAAGTACCCTATCGTTGGTTTGAACCAGGCAGGTTGAACAAATGGAGTCTTAGCTCATCATTCCATTGTCAATTTTGTACGGGCTCTTGGAATGGGTGAGGAGACTCCATGTACTATATGTTTGGAAGGAGGGGCCTTGGGAAGCTCATTTTCTATGTTTGCAATGATGTCCTAGGTGAGTCAGTTGAGCACAGTTAGGGATGACAAATCATTACAAGAAGATTACAACAAGTTGAATGCATTGGTTGCTTCAACTAAAATCTCATGGAGAGGTAGACACACATCTAAAGAAGCCCCAAGTCAAATTAGAAGATTGGGTGAGTTTCTTTGGTTGCTAAGAAAACAAACTCTTAGTCAGACTGTCCAAGTTGTGTCAAAATACTTGTTTTCAGGCATGGCTGTAGGAGTTGGTGTACAAAAAATCTAGGAGGAGAAGACCTTAGATATCTTGGAGTTCTCAATAAAGGGCATCTGAATCCTAAGCCCTTTAGGTGGCTTAATATAAACAAAAAGGCTTGACAAAGGCCTAATTGCTAGCAGCCTATTTTTGGGTGCAATTGGCATGGTTTGATGAACCGGATTGAAGTACTGATGAAAAGTATAGGTGAAGGAGTAATATTGAAACCAATAGAGGTCCTAGTGGCCAGCCTCTCCATGGAGTAAAGTTCTAGTTGAATGTGTTTCAATTTGTGAAGACAAGACTAGGAGTGTCCTAGTAGCTGGATTGGTATTGAGCAGAGTTCGTTGTATTTCTTGTTGGTGTGCACTAGTTGAAGGAGTGGGATCTTGGGTAGAGATACCTAAAGAGTGTAGGGATAGTTAAGTACCCTATCAAGTCAAAACATTGGCCTAAAGAGACCCTAGTGAAGGATAGGGAGTGAGCAAGACAAAGTGTTACATCAATTAACAAGATCATTTTTTGGTAATTGTGTACATTATCATGTTGTCTTTAGAGTGACTATCCTGATTTGTTGAAGAAGAAAAGCATTAATGTGGTTCAATAGCAATATATTCAAGTGGCAATTACACAAGGGAATATCACTGTGAGATGTCCTAAGTGTGACTGTCCTTGTCACAAATGAGGACATCTCACAGTGACTGTCCCTTGTGTAATTGCCACTTGAATGAGGATAGTCACTGTAAAGACAACATGATAATGTACACAAGTACCGTGAAGGTAGTCGCAAGTTAGGGCTGTTTCATTGCATACCCGAAATAATGAAGACGTTACGGTCCACAAAATGTTTGTGCTTGAAAGATGAACAAATAAAATTAAACTTCTAAATAACCAAAGTCGCTAACAATAAATTCAACACAGATATGTCCTCATTTCTGGGTATTTTAGCTCTCTAACAGCTGAATACCAGATTACATAATAATGACAAAAGAAAAATAAACCCAATGTACTCATAAATTGTAGCTGTGATTTCGTGGAGGGAATCTCTCTCGGTGCTGTTGAAAACACAAATGACAACGTTCTTGTTTTTTTGGCCCTTATATCCCGATGTGATTTCGCGAAGGGTTACAGCGCTGTTGAAAACACAAATGACAACGTTCCTTTTTTTTTTGGCCCTTATATCCCGACAACGTCGCAATTGCAAGTTAGGGCTGTTTCACCGCATACCCGAAACAATGAAGACGTTACGATCCACAAAACATTTGTGCTTGAAAGATGAATAAATAAAATTAAACTTCTAAATAACCAAAGCCACTAACAATAAATTCAACATAGATATGTCCTCATTTCTGGGTATTTTAGCTCTGTAACAGCTGAATACCAGATTACATAATAATGACAAAAGAAAAATAAACCCAACGTACTCAGAAATTGTAGCTGTGATTTCGCGGAGGGTTACGGCGCTGTTGAAAACACAAATGACAACATTCTTATTTTTTTTGCCCTTATATCCCGATGTGATTTCGCGGAGGGTTACAGCGCTATTGAAAACACAAATAAGAACGTTCTTGTTTTTTTTGCCCTTATATCCCGATGTGATTTCGCGGAGGGTTACGGCGCTGTTGAAAACACAAATGACAACATTCCTTTTTTTTTTTTCCCTTATATCCTGACAACGTTGCAATGGCGACATTGCCAAATGTATTGTCATCGCAATTGCAACGGTGTCGGGCTATATTTGAAAAAAAAAAGCCAAAACCGCATGACATTTGCCTGCCGTCGCAAATTGCCGTCAGAATTTCACCCCAAATGTATTAGTGACCGAATAGCTAAAAGGACAAAGGCTGCAACAGGGCAAAAGTTTGTTGGCCTTCCAATACTCAACAAACTCCCACCAGAAGTCAACAGATATTTTAACTAATCAAGCATTCCCCTGCTCTACATGCTGACCTACTTCAGCTTAACAAGTCCAAGAGAAGTTCTTGCACATTCAAACTTCTCTTTGGTTACAACTTTCATGAATATATCTGCCGGATTGATTTTGTTATCAATCTTTTCAACCTTCAACCTACCCTCTTCAACCATGTGCCATACAAAGTGAGCATGGATGTCAATGTGTTTTGAACATTGTTGAGATGTATGATTATGAGCCATAAAGATGGCACTCTGGCTGTCACTAAATAGAACATAATCATTTTGTTGATACTTCATTTCACCAAGTAGTCACTGCAACCAACTCATCTCCTGAGCACCTTTGGAAAGTGCCAAATACTTAACTTCAGTGAAAGGAAGAGTAATAGAATGTTGCAGCCTTGAGGCCCAACTAATAGCAGCTCCAGTGAACATGAATGTGTAATCGGTAGTAGATCTACACTTATCTAAATCTTCGGCAAGATCTGAATTCGTGAATCCTTGTAATTATTCATTAATACTACAAAAACATAAGGCCAAATATGAAGTGCCTTTTAGGTATCTTAATATCCATTTGACAACGTCCCAATGAGTCTTCCCAAGATTTCTCATGAATCTACTCATAACTCCCACCGCATGAGTAATGGCGGGACGTGTTGAAACCATAGCATACATAATGCTACCAATTTCTGATTTGTAAGGGATGTCTTCCATATATACCTTGTTTTCTTGTGTTTGTGGACACAAATTAGCCGATAACTAAAAATGTGGAGCAAGTGGAGTGGAAATGATATGCGCATCAGCCATACCAAATCTCTGAATTACTTTGTCAATGTATTCTTTTTGTGATAGTGTAATTTCTTTCTTCTTCCTATCCCAGGTGATAGTCATACCAAGAATCTTCTTGGCTGCCCCTAAATCCTTCATAGAAAATGTACTTGCCAAATTAGTTTTCAGCTCACTAATAATTTTAGAGCTTGTTCCCGCTACTAACATGTCATCAACATAGAGAATAAGAATGAAAAATTCACCATTCAGAAGTGTCTTGTAATAAATACATAGATCAGATTCACATTTGATAAAGTTATGTTCAAGCATGAAGGAATTGAACTTAACATACCACTACCTCAGAGCTTGCTTCAGCCGATACAAGCTACGCTTCAACCGGTAATAAAAATGTTCCTATCCCTTTTCCACAAAACCCTCAGGCTGATTCATAAACAACTCTTCATTTATGTCTCCATGTAGAAATGTTGTCTTAACATCTAGCTACTCCAATTTGAGATCCCAAATGGCTGCTAATCCCAATACTGTTCAGATGGATGTCATCTTCACAATCAGAGAGAATATCTCAGAGAAATGAATCCCTTGTTTCTAATCATAACCCTTTACCACAAGTCTTGCTTTGTAACATTTCTGACCTCCACTTTCATCTTTCAACTTGTATATCCACTTGTTCTTAAGTGGTTTTCAATTTGGTGGAAGAACAACCAAATCCCATATCTAGCTAGCTTATAAAGAACTCATTTCTTCTCCCATAGCAATGAACCATTTTCCCTTATCACTGCTTGTACATGCCTCTTCATAATTTTCTGGTTTGATTTTCTCAGAAATTAATAGCTCGGGCCTTGCCTCTTCAACAAATAATAGTTGATAATTAAAAAATTTCACTAGAAGTTTCCTTTGTCTTGATGATCTTGTCAATTTAGTATTATCTTTTCCAAAAGAATGGATTCTCTTCAATTGATTATCATCATTGCTAGTATTAATTTTACCAAATTGATTTAAATTTGGTAGCTCTATGGATTTCACACCAAATAGTTTGTGTGAAGTATCCCTATTTTCACCATGTGAAGGACCCCTATTTTTATGGTGATTTAAATTCTCCAATGGCTTCTATGATGGAAAATACCCTGTGCTTCTTGTTGACTATGAAACTGGCTACCGAGAATGCCATTCATCCCTTCACTGTACGCAGGATTTCCCATAGCGTGCTTAATGGTCCACGCATCCTCCTCAACTAACCATGCATCTTCCTGTGTATTTTGCCCAGCAGCCCGTGCACAGTCGATGCCATCTTCTATAGGGTCAAGCTCACATGGGTTCTCTTGCTCCACGTGGGTTCTAGGACTGATACGAGGAAGGTCAGGAGGGGAGTTAGATGCCAATGGAAAGGGGCAGGAAGAATGTGTTCTGCTGCTACTAATCGTGAGTTGTATGCTACTAACCAGGAGTTATATGCTGCTAACTAGGAGTTCATCATTCATGCCAGTAATCTCTCCTATGAGAGATTTATAAGAGCTATCAAGTAAGGAGTGGGCATCACCGTGCACATTTCCCTGTTGGGCATGAGATTTGTAGTGTCATGGAGAGGGTAAGGGAAGAGCATGGTCTCTCCCAAACATGTTCCCCTTTTTTCTCACAAAATCTAACTATAATCAAACACATTTCTCTGTTCTCCATTGAACAGATTATCATGTGTGTAATCATCCTCACTTGATGAGGATTGAGAGAGAGGAATTAAAATAGAGGTTGGAGTTGACTGTAGAGAATTTCTTCCTGGATGTGTAGAGGCAACACTATTTGAGAGTTCTTTGAAAGAAATGTATTCGCCTTCAGACCTTTCAATGTCTCTAAAAGTTGGAAATTTTTTCTCATTGAAAATGACATCACAACTGTGAATAATTCTCTTTTCAACCAAATCCCAAATTCTGAAACCGAATTGGTCTTCTCCATATCCCATGAATTTGCCATTTTGTGATTTGAAATCCAGCTTCGTCCTTTCTTTTGGGACATGTACATGAGCTTCACACCCAAAAATTGGATGTGTGAGTATGAAATCCTTTTTCCAAGCCATTCCTCTTCTAGAATACCAAACTCTAGATGAGATAAAGGAGACCTATTGATTAAATAGACTGTTGTATTGCAGGCTTCCACCCAAAATTCTTTGCCCAAATTGGCATTGGAAAGTATACACCGTGCTTTCTCAAGAATGGTTCTATTTAACCATTTTTCTGTCCCATTTTCTTGAGATGAATACGGGACAACCTTAATTATTCATATACCATGATCTGCACAAAAGTTATCAAACTCCAATGAACAAAATTCACCTCCATTATCCATTTTTAAACACTAAATTTTATGACCACTCTGATTTTCCACAAGAGCTTTAAAAACTTTGAATTTAGAGAATACCTTAGATTTTCTAGAAAGCATATAAACCCATACCTTTCAGGTGCTATCATAAAGAAAAGTAACAAAATATTGTGCGCCTCCATAAGAGGTTACCTTCATAGGTCCGAAGACATCTGAATGCACTAGCTCCAAGGGTGTTGTCTTTTTTTCATGTCCATCCTTCAAGAAGCTAACCCGCTTTTGTTTCCCATGAAGGCAATGCTCGCAAAAATCTGAATTTGCAGATTGAAGACCCGGTAGTTGATCCTGATTCAACATTATTACCTCAAGGCCTTTCTTGCTCATATGGCCTAGCCTTTGATGCCAAAGTGCAACATCGCTACCCATAAGTGTCAAAGAAGCTCCCACCTCATCAATGAATTTCACAATATAGAGAATGCCAGTCTTGTCTCCTTTTGCAATAGTCAAGGAGACTTTGGCTATTTTCCATGTGTCCGTGAGTTTAATTTTAAATCCTTGGGTATATAATTGGTTGACTAAAATCAGATTCCTTTTTAATTGAGGAACATGTCTAACATCTTTGAGCAGTAATTTTGCTCCTCTTTCTAGATGTAGGAAAATATCACCTTTCCCAATGATTTTACATGCTTTGTTGTCACCCAAATATACCTCTCCGAATTCACCTTCTTGATAATTTGTAAATGCATCCATGAAAGAGGAAGCATGGAAGGAAGCTCCCGAATCAATTACCCATGAATCAGATTTTGTATCAGTAGTTGATAGTATGAGGATACCTAGATCCTTATCATGAGTGACATTTGCTTCGCTGTCCAAAACTTTTTATTGAGCCTTCTTATACTTTCAATAGTCCTTCTTGACGTGACCATCTTTACCACAAAAACAACAACCGTTTTGTTTCCCTCTTGATTGCGATCTTCTTCTTGCAAATTGGGACCTTTGATTGTAGTTTTTTCTTCCTTTATATTGGCTTCTTCCTCTATTTTTGGTGCTCACCATGTGAGAGCATTATTGGATGAGGACTCATCATTCTTCCTCCTCAAATCGTCAGAGAGAAGAGTGGTTGAAACTTCATCAAAAGCCAACTTCTTGGTACTTGATGCTGAAGTGGTTACGACTGTCACAAGTCCATCATAGCTATTAGGAAGAGAACATAACATTAGGGCAGCCTTATTCTCATCGTCTTGTGTATTGCCAACTAGATTTTCTTGGCTAATCAAGGTGTTAAAATCATTAAGATGATTTGTCATGGCTTTTCTTTCCCTCATCTTAAGCTTGTATAACTTCTTCATGATGAAGACTTTGTTCGCAGCGGATGCTTGTGCATATGTTGAAGTCAGTTTATCCCATACCTCCTTTGCTATTGCTTTGTCTGCAACATTATGCAAGACATTATTGCCTAATGCAAGAAATATTATCACCTTGGCTTTTTCATCAAGCTTCTCCCAATCTCCGTCTTTCATGGAGGCTGGTTTCTTTTCTTTTCCTTCAAGTGCAAGAGAAAGCTCTTGCTTGATTAACAAAGACTTCATTTGAATCTTCCATATCTCGCAGTTCTTCCTAGAAAATTTTTGAACCCTTAAATCTTTAATGATTATGAAATTTCAACCACCAAAATCTCAACATCGATTCAACCTCACTTTGATACCAATTATGAAATCAAATAATGCATAAAACAATTAAAGAATTTAGAAATCAACAATCACAACAGTACACAGTGATTTATCATGGTTCACCACAATAGTGGCTACGTCCACACTGAGAGAAGAATAATTATATTAACTCCAAAAATAATATGTGTATACAATGAATAGGGGAGCTTTATTTTAAGCTCATAACCGAATAACTGAAAGGACAAAGGCTGCAACAGGATAAAAGTTTGGTGGCCTTCCAATACTCAACAATAGGTGTGTACATGTGCGTAATTAGTTGATGAAACTGTATTTATGCCAACAAATTAGTCATGTCATAAAAACTAGTTAAACAAATATTTTCTTACATTCTTACATTTTTGTGGTGTAACCTTGTCATTATAGTTGTAGAAGGTGATATATTTTTCTTGAAATTTCAATTTTTTTTTCCCTTTCATGTTAGGGATAAGGTACCTTATTTATCATGCCAGCTAATGTAGGTTAGTCTAAATATATCAAATTCATTGTAAAAAAAATAAAATAAAGTAGAAAGTTATGGTTTATGAGGTTCTATTTTGAAGACTAGGTGAGTAGTTTCTTTTACAGTTGGATTTTCTTATAAAGCCTTTAAATTTATTTTCCTTGGTTTCATATGACCTTATTGGACAATTAGAGGTGCATGGTCAAGCCTTTCTATTAGGGAAAATCTTCCATTTAATTCTTTACTAAACCTAGATTTCATCACAATAAATTTTAAAAATGATAATGCACAACAAGAAAACATACAAGAGATGTCATGGATGATGATGTAAGGAGTAAATACATGAATGTTAAAATGAATCAGAGTTTTTTAAAATCTATATTCAACTCAAAAGATAACAAGTGCAATGTTTCATGCTTTGAGCTAGCAAACAACAACTAGCTAGTGGAGTTTAGGTCTACTGGAAATTCTTACTTGAAAATCATAAGCTAAGGGATCATGTTCTAAAATTGTGAGATCAATCATGTTTTGCATTTTAAAATTTGAATCTAATTTAGGGTTGGAAAAAATGAAGTTAATAATCATGTTGAGTCTTTGGGAGTGAGTATAGATGAAATCATTCAAAATTTGCATTATGTGTCGTATTTGGGAAAAAATATATGCCACTTGTACCATTAGAATTACATAATATTAACTAAGGTATATTATGTACAAAATGAATAAAAAAAGTGTAACATATACAATTTTTATAATTATACTAATATATCTAGCATTTATTTTGAGAAAATATTATTACAAAAAATTAACCATGAACATTGGTATGATAACTTTATTGTTGTAGAAAAAATATTACTATAGTATTTTACCTCTAAAATGTAAACCACTAATATACCATTCTCATAAAATTATTTAGAAAATTACTAACAAAATAATAGAAAATTCATTTTAATTACGGTGCATATTAAAATTAGTAAGTAATGCAATACACATAAAAATATAATAAGTATTCATTAATTAGAAAAATAATATAACAAAGTGTGATTTAAAATTTGAAAAAAAATCTTATATGAATATTCTATTTTGTGCTCCAAATCTATTCATCTTAGGAAAGGTTCTTATACAAAGACTATTTAGACTATTTATCCTTCTCCTCAAAGACATCATATTGGTGCCTCGTCAACATACTTTTTATCAAGGTGTCTAAAAAGACCCCAAGAAAAATGAGACTACTATTTGTATACTAAGGGCTACTTAGCTTATTTTTAAGCAATGACTACTCCATTAAAATAGGAAAAGATTCCAATTTATCCTTTCTTGCTAATTAAATATTTGTAGAAGAATATTTGTATAAGAATATTTGTGTCTAAACTGTGAGGAACAAAAACATTTGTCTTCCCCTCTCGAGTGCTCTAAATGATTAATGATTAAACCTTCAATACAAGCACGGCCTAACTAGCTATTATTTTCCGTAATACTCACTTTACTCTAAATGATTAAACCTTCAAATACAAGCACGGCCTAATTTTAAATCCAAAAAGCTGAAGCAGTGTGATGAATTTTCATTCCACTTGCTAGCTTGCCTTACACACAAAACCAATGGAGATTTTGAATTGAATAAACAATCTGATCGATCAACTTGCGGGCCATTTTCTTCTGATGGGTGTTTAAATACACAACACCAATGGAGATGCAACCAATTCAGCAAGCCAGGCAAACTTCGAACGACAGCAGAGATTCCACATGGCATTCAGTCTCACTTCACCCTTCCTCAGCCTTAACATGAATGTGCTGATACTGCTACTTTTAGTACTAAAAATGGCGAATCATTGTACACTAGTCTTGGCTGGTGGTGGTGAGAATGATAGTATTCTTCAAGAGCCAACAGTGCCTCTGCTCAATTATCTGAGAGTTTCCAAGTTTTCTGAAGGGTATGCCAATCTCTGGGGAGGCCAACACCAAAATGTTTCAGAAGATGGTTACTCAGTTACACTCACATTAGATAGCTTATCTGGTAAGACATCATTACTAATGCAATTCCTTTTTGTTTTGTTTAAGCAGATTTTATGTGAATTGAATTGAATGGTGGGGATTGCAGGAAGTGGGTTCAAGTCGAAAGAGGCTTACATGTATGGCTTCTTCAACGCTGCTATTAAACTCCAGGCAGGATATACTGCAGGGATCATCACTTCATTCTATGTATGTACTCTCAAACCTATACCATGCAATTAGGGTTAAAGTGGACTCTTTAAGGTCATTATAGATAAGTTTTTGGGACGCATTATTCCTAAATAGGGCTTATAATACAATTCTTCTTGTTTTCATCAACGTGAATGTGAATGCAAGATTTTAATGGGTGATTTGTAATGATCAGCTTTGGAACAGCCAAGTTTATGAAGGATGGCACGATAAAATAGACATAGAGTTCTTGGGAACAATACCTGACGAGCCATACAAATTGCAGACCAATGTTTATGGCAATGGTACAGGGGATGGAAATCTGATTGGCAGAGAGCAGCAATTTCATCTCTGGTTCGACCCAACTCAGGATTTTCACAACTACAGCATTCTATGGATGCCTTCTCAAATCCTGTAAATTATTTTCCTTCCCTGATAATATCACGGCAAAGCTGATAGTATATTTTACAAGCTAACATTCTGCAGCTTATGATTTACTGTTGTTTTTGATACAGATTTTTGGTGGACGGTATCCCCATAAGGAGGTTTCCAAAGACAAAAAGGTTTGGAGTGATATACCCATCAAAGCCAATGTCAGTGTATGCAACCATTTGGGATGCGTCTTCATGGGCCACAGATGGAGGCAAGTACAAGGCCAATTATACGTATGAGCCATTTCTTTCCAGTTACACCAACTTCCAAATGATTGGATGCAATGACAATGATAAGTACTGTTCCAAAATGCTCCTGGATGGCTGTTTGGTTTCTCCACATTTGAAGAAAAAGCAAATCGTTGATCTGAAATATGTGAGGAAGAATTATATGACATATAATTATTGTCAGGACTTTCAGCGATATCCCAAGGGCTCTATGCCTGAATGCCCACCATAAACATCTCATTTATACTAATTTATTCTTCAAAGTTTGGTAAAAGGGAAGTTGGTATTGGAATTAGGCAAATAAAAATTAATTATTATTGTTTCATCTTTATGTTTTATCTTCATAAATTTCTTTCGATCTATAATTTTAAATTAATATTAAGATATTAATGAATATTTTACAAAATCAATAGAACAAATAATATTTTCTATTATATTATTTTCATAATAATTATATATTATCATTTATAAAATGATGACAATAATAATATTGTTAGATTTGGTACATAATTACAACTTAAAATACAAAGAATAACAACAAACATTATTCATCAAGTAACAAACAAGAGTAGAAAGACGATCTTCATCATTTGACTTGTCTCATATATTCATGAAAAAGTCTCAGTCATCATCTCTCTCTCTCTCTCTCACACACACACACACACACACACACACATTATGTTTTTGAATAATGTCATATTATAAAACATTTAAATAAAAGAAAAGAATAATCAATAATATAAATGATCATATCTCTTGAAAATAATTGAATATATACTATAACACAGATAATAACTAATTAAAATTATAAATAATGTAATTTAAATTTTAATTACTTATTATTTACATATAATATATTAAATAAATAATAAAATAAAAATTATTTAGAAAATTTACATAGAAGATGAAATTAAAATTACTTTTATATATTTTGACGTGAAGTTTGTATTATGCACTTGTAGAACCTAAGTACGTTAAGAGAACTCATTTCTCAAGAAAGTAAGAAAAAAATTAGTAAAAGACAAGCACATAAATTAGTAGAACATTAGGGTGTTTCACTCTATAAATAAAAAATTGTACATAAACGAGTTTCTTTTAAAGAAATGAAGGGCCTGGAAACAAGATTATTTAAAAACCAAAACCTTTGAAAGGTATTTAGGTTAATTAGTGTGATAAGTTCATCATAATCAGAAATAATTTAGAACTAATAATGTAATATATCAAAATATAGGTTTTTAGTTCTCTATGCAATATTGGAAGTTTTTTCAGAATTGTATATTTAAAGTTTTTTCAGAATTGTATGTTTAATGATCTAATCTTAAATTTTGTTACAGTCTATGTTTTTCAATATTTTGGGGCATTGAATTATGTGCTAATGTGTTTAGATTTATGATCACCTTTCTATAAAGCACCATTGATACTTTCTATGCTAGGGTAAGGAAGTTAATGGACTTCCTACTTGAAACATTAGTCAAGTCAGTTGGATCCATTAAAAAATTTGGGAATGAATTCATAGACACATGTCAAATAGAATGGATATACTTATGTATCTATTTTCATAATTACAATTTAAAAAAATCTAATGATGTTTAAGATACACAACCATTAATTTTTTAATATATTTATTTAATTATTCAAACATTAAGTATTATAAAAAATAAAAAAACATTAGACACCACAAAACATTATATAAAGTTTATTCATTGTTTAAACTAAGAACACTTATAGTAATCTATGAATGATAGATCAAACTAAGAGTATAAACTCAACTACACTTGTATAAGCCATTGCAGTCTTGTGCGGAAACTCTATTTTTTTCAAAATAAATAAGAGTATAAACTTAGCTCTATTCACCATAAGTGAGAGATTGAGGTAAAATTTAAGGTTTTTTAATTCAAAATTCGGGTGCAGCTACAAGATGAGTAAAATCACACTAAAAGCATGTACTGGTAATGGAGAGGGATCTCATTGTGGATATAGTCGCTACGCCAACACCCCCCCCTCCCACATAGTAGAGTCAGATACAACCACGTACCATGTGGGATTCACACCCACTATGTACCACGTCGATAAGCTAAACTTACACAGACCAAGGGTCTAGGGCTTGAGGGACTCAAACCGATGACCTTCACTTTGATACCATGAAGATTTTGTTGTCACACCAAAAGAACGTACTGGTGGTGGAGAGGGATCTCATCATGGACAGTCATGAAGTTTTGCCAACAGCTACATGGTAGGCTATGGATTTCTTTATCACAATGATATCTTTAAATAACCATGACTCATTTAAGGAATCTAATGGTTTCATTTTATGTGCAAACATTTGAACAGCTATACAGTTGAATTGTGATAAAAATATCACAATTTTAGATAAATTAAATTTTAAAACTTAGAGAATTAAGTTTGGTGGAATTTTTTATCACTTTAGAATTGTAACAAATTTTGGGCTTTAAGAATTTCTAGGAACTTGATCAATTTGAAAGTTAGATCTAAGTTATAAATTTTGTGCAATAGGGATTGGGGGGATTTGGTTCTAAGGTCTCTTCACTATTCAAAAATGTTTTATTTTTTCTTCAGTGTTGATTTTTAAACTTTAGAAAATTCAAAGCTTAATTTTTTTATTTTTCAAAATTTGAATTTAAAAGATTTTTAAAATTTTAATTTTTATCATCTTTTCATTTTGTATATTTTTCTTGTTTATATATATATATATATAATTTTTTAAAATAAAAATTTATAGTTATTAAAACCAAAATGAGAAGTAAAAAAATTGATTTGAAAGGATATAAACGCAAAACAAGGGTGAAACAAGGATTATAATGATAAAAAAAATGACAAGAGGGGTAAAACATCGATACCAAGCAAAGATTCAAGACAACACCACATAAAACAAAGGAAAATGGCAATAGGAATTGAAGATATTAGAAAGTGGAGCCTCGAAAAGTCCTTTTGGGACTCGTAGTCCTCATAATAGGTGGAAAACAAAAAGGAGGACTTGGGCCAGATGTAAACTTGAGGGTGAAATTCCACATGTCCTTTTGAGGCCCCAAGTTTTAATGGAACAAACCTAGAAGATGGAGTGGAGCTTTTGGAGCAGGGCTAGGATTTTGAGTCCTCTTTTCTCTCTACTTTTGGGAGGTAACTAGGATGTTAGGATGAAATTCTCGATATCCATTTCACACTCAAAGTACCACAAGAATGATATGAAAGGGGGAAAACCAAAACAAGAACTAGGGGAATCACAAGCCTAATGAGCATGGTCCTCAAGTTTGCATGAGACTTGTAGTTTCATAGGTACACAAAGAAAAACATGAGGAAAAGAAAATGGATGTAAATAATGAGAAAACAAACTAGTGTAAAGTTTATTAGTGTTGAATTCCTAATGTAACTGATGGTTCTTCCAAAATTGGAAAGATTTTGTAATAGTTTCTTATTGTTGTATTCCCATTATCTTTTATTTAATCTCTTTTTAAGTTGTTCAACTATCTATTTGGATAGTTCATTTTATTTGGTGTGCTTTCACCTTTTGAGGGAGATTTTGGCTTTTGTGAGGAGTGGTTTTTAGGAAGGTTTAGGTTTTCTTTTTGCTAGAGTTTTTAGATGAGAGTTTACTATTATGTTGCATGAAAACTACAAAAATATTTTGATTGAAACTACACAAATATTTTGATTAAAAGAAAGGATTTTCAAAGTGATACTACTAATAAGTTCCACCATAGTTTTCATTGAGTATTTAGGATTGATGAATATGGGTTCTTTTAAAGGTTTTTTCTTAAAAAAATGCTTTTTTGTTTGTTTATTTTATCAGAATCAAGGATTTGTGATGGTGTTTGTACTCAAGAATTGATTCAGGTTTTCTCTCTGAGAGGCTTTGCCAAGTGGGAGAAAAGAGGTTCCCATCCACTACATTAGTTTGGGTATTAAAGCTAAGGGTAAGTGCAAGAAGTTGAGTACCAATTCAGCGGAAGTCTTGTAGAATTGGAAGACGCCGCTCGAAACGGGCACCCATTTTCAAAAAATGGGTACCTGATTTAGGTTTGGGAGCCCGATCCAAAATTCAAAAAATAGGTGCCCGTTTTATTCAAAATGGGTACTCATTTCAAAATGGGTGCCCGTTTCCATTTTTTTTTTAAAAACTAAAAAATGTATTTTAACACTTCAATTTTTGTTTTAAGAAATGGGTGCCCATTTTCTAAATTTAAATAATGGCCACCTATTTCTTAAGACATGAGTGAGAAACACAAATCCGCCTTGAATTTCATTTCAAAATAGGTTTGATTTAGGCTTGGTGGAACCAAGCCTATACCTTGACCTCCAAAAATTTGGTTAAGGCACTGGAATGCCAGATATCTTCCTTGCCGTAATTTTTTGAGGACCTTCATGATTGTATTTTTTTAAGAAACAAAAACCCATTAGAGTTCTCACTGTCTTGATTTAAAAAATGTAAATTTCATAGTGATATGATTATTTTTACTATTTTTGCATTATTTATTAGTTAAAAGTGGTACCTAAATGTAAAATAGTGAGGTTCACTAAAACTTTAATAACTTTTTTGTTTTTAGGTATTTTGGAAAATAAATCATATGACATCAATCTACATACAATTCTATTGAAGATAAAAAAGAATTTTGAAAAAAATATGAAATTTTCATCAAATTATGTTGGTCGTACACCGGAGGTTTAAAAAATGTGTTTTATAGTCAATTGAAAATTAATTAAAAAAATATATTCAATAAAAAAATAAGGAAAAATATGCTCATCAATCTTTGGTGTCTTAGGTATATTTTCCTAGAAGGATTTGCAAAAAATCATTTATTTAGATCAAAATATGGTAGTCGTACATGACTATGGTATGGTCTTGAAACAGACATTTTGAAAACATGGGTTTTAAAAATTCCCACTAAAAATAAATTTATACCATGTGGGTATTTAAATAAATTACATATTTGAAAAGTAGACTTCGAGAGCTAGATTTTATAATACTAAAGTTTTTTTGAGATTCAATCTCTAAGTGCCTCAAATTTTGACATCAATTGACAAGAAATTTGAAAAAAAGGGAAAACACTTCCACTTTTTGCCCAAAAGTGGGACTCAACTTCTTGCAGCCACCCCTAAAATTACTTGGACAGTGAAATTCAATTGAAATTTGAGGCAGGGCTGCAAAAAATTCAATCAACACAATGATTAGTGAGCCTCATAAGGTAGATGTTGAATTTTTAGTTGAATGTAATAGTGCTGAAGGGACTTAAAACTATAGAGATATGAACATTATTATAAAAGGGAGGCACACAAAATCCATAATAATTTTATCTCTACATTACAATCTATTCTTCTTTGATATTATGCACTAAATTATTTATAAGGAGTGTTAATGTATGAAGTTAAGGTAGTGAAGCAACTTCTTAATATACTAATTTTGAGAGGAGGGTTATGCAATTTATTTAAATCTTTACAAAAGTTGTAATAAGGAAATGGAAATAAAACATAATACCATTGTACACAATGGTTTATGCGGGAAAGACTATTAGGGGAAAAAAATATAATTCCAAAAACCACTCAATATATTATTCAACATGATTATAATATATTAGAAAATTAATATTGCATAGACGTTTCACCAACTAAAGATTCAAATTTTCCTAAAAATATATGAGATTCTTATACAACACCCATATCAAGCACCTGATATATAAGAGGTGCAATGCATGAAAATTCCAAATGGTATTTATAAAACCAAGAGCTAAGACCACCAAAAAGTAGTGGTCAACTTATCTCCATTCAAAGAGTCCTCATGGCATGTTAAAACAAACACCATGTTTAACTCCCTCTTATAACTCTTTTCTATGTTTAACACATTTTTTACATTTTTCAATTTGAGAGACCCAACTTTTGGAGGCCATAATTTTTTGAACTATTTGAAAGCTCATGAAGTGATCTATCAAGATATAATCAACTTTGCTAGTTATGACCATGTTTGGGCCCAAAATGGAATCTATGTGCTTCAAAATTGACATTGAAACTTTTAAAGATTAAAAAGTTTAATATCTTATAAGAATCTAGATATGATATTGGGTCAAAATTACCAAAATGTTAATTTGGAAATTTTGTAGCTTTTGATTTTTTTTGACTCATTTGTACTTAAATGAGAACTTATTATATAAATAGTAACATGTTTATAATTACAATGTTGAAACACCTTTTCCTTATTATTAAGACTATTTTTAGGTTTGTCTTATCCTCTTAAGGGGTACTTACCATGAAAAACTTAGAAACCATGCCCTTATGCCATTTTGCTAAGGAATCAAGGAAGCTAAGGTGTCACTTAAGTCATAATGATGTCTATGTTTTGCAACTTGTAAAGAATATGAACGATAGGTGATACATAATAGTTACTTTTGCTTGCTAAATACATGAGGTGTCATACATTCTCTCAATATTTATAAATTTTTTTTAAGACACAGTGTAGGGTAAGGAAATATAAAATATTAAACAATAATTATAGATGATAATGAAATCAAAATAGTATAAAAATGTCTATGAAACTATAGCTATAGAATATTATGAAATCAAAATAACATAACAAAGTTACTCTCTTAAGAGAAATGAATAATATGACAAAGAAAAATAACATTAATAAAACTTATATGAGTGAAACACAAGCTAGATAATGACAAACATATATAGGCATCTTGGATACATGAATTGATGAGATGAAAAATCCAAGAGGTATGAATTAACTCTTAATCACTCTTAATGAAGAGGTGACTTATTTTAGTTGAATTGATATTGAGGGAGCCTTGACTAAATAGGGATGATGTATAACTATCATTAAAGAAATAAATGGTTGATAATGTCATGATGCCACTTGTGTACCTAAAGTCAAGGTGTGCACATACTTTTATTAGCTACCCAAGAGGTAATAGTTAAATATTTTTTTTTCTTAAGTAAGATTACTAAGTTGGTGAAATGTCATGCACTTAGGATATAACCTATATAAGCTAATAAAATATTAAATTTACACTAACTCATAAGAACAACATAGAAGTAAAAATAAATGAGTTTTGACAACTAGGATTAATGAGGTACTCATGCACAAAAATATCTCGCATAAACAAGGAAAGGGGAAATACTAATAGATATCTTGAAGTGTTCCTTCATCTACATGAATGAAATCTCTTCCACATGCCTCAATAATAGTGTTGGGACTCATAACAAAATTTAGCAGAGACCAAGGCTCCAAAGATTGAAAATCATCCTTTCATGAAGCCAATATATAAGCAAAGAACTAAAATGAAGAACCCAAGTATGTTGGATTTATTTAAATTATAAAATTACTTTCCCTTTCCTTTTCCTTTGTTCTCATATTTTTCCTTAGAATATCTCTCATGTGAATTATTTTTCTTGATTGACTCAATAATATTGATGTTAGTTATGTCAAGAATGTGTCAAGCGATCACTTTTTTTTTCTTCAAAAACTTATGCTCATCATGATTAGGCATTTTTCTAAAGGTGAATTTTTACTTATTTTTAGTGTTGTCACCTTTTGATGGAGAGACCTCTCATGATGCTTTAGAATAAATAATGTTAATAATTTTTTTCCTTGTTATGGTTGTTTTCTATTTCTTATCCTCACTACCGAATCCTTTCTATTTTCTTTTTCCTCGATTTTTCATCAAGGTATGTGACTTAGAGTATTTTTATTTACCTACTTGGATGAGATTATTTTTTTCCTTATTGAGAGACAGAGAAGTCATTTAGAGGTGACATAGTAAACTAAATTCCTAGGTCACTCTTTACAACATAGAAGGTAGAAATCTAAATTGAATAGTTTGAACCAAGTTTAGAGAGAATATTGAGGACCAATTGCTCATGTTTATTTTGAATTCAAAATCATTTTAAATTTAATCTCAATGGTTTAATATTAGTGAATAAGAGGTTTTGAATAATGTCAAGATTTCTCTATTTTGAATTCTTCTATTTTTGTTTCTTTTCTTGGAAAGATTGTGGGAATATATTAGAAGGAACTGAAGGTTTTTGAAAGGCTTATGGGGCTATAATGCATGTTTTTTTATCTATTTGTTTTATAGATTTGTGATATTAGAAGCCATGGATATTGTCAATATGATCTATGTTGGACATTGGAAGCTCATGATTATGGATCTACATCGAGTTGGTGATGGTTTTTCAACTTGGAGATCTGGAGTGTGTAGAAGATAACTTACAACTAACTAAACCATATTAACATTAGAAGATAAGTTACAACTAATACTTGTTGCACTTCCTGATAGATTCAATGTCTTTGAACTACATCGTTGAAATCAATGATAACATGTTGAGATCATCTCTGCATCTTCAAAATCCCCCTTTTTTTCTTGTATGTTTATCAAGGGTTGACATCAATGACAACACACTCAACCTTTTTCATCGATGACAATATTATTCACAAGTAACTTCATTTTCTCTCCCACTTTTTCATCAAGGTAAAAGGGTGAGTGATTATGTGTAGTTTTTTGAAAAACATATAGGTCCCCTTTGTTATGTTTGCATAAAAAATGATGAAGCAAAAATGTTCTTCAAATGCCTTCAGATATACACTAGTAATATGCACATAATTCTTTGAAAATCCCAAAAAGGGTCTTCTTAATATATCCTTTTTTCTCTGCATATCTACATGATATTAGAATTTTCATATCTACAACCATCTCTTCTAGTTACTTTTAAGGTAGAAAGTTATTGTATATTACCTTCAGTTGGGCAAGAGTAGTATCCCAATACTTCTTTGTAGAGGATAAGATATGTATTTTAAATTCAACTTGAACATAAAAGTCTTTTGCCTCTTCTATTGTATTTGGCTTCATCTTTTGATTAAATTTCTCTTCATCAAATAGAATGCCAATAATGGATACAAGTCTTAGATTCACCACTTCTCTAAAATGACCAATTTTCCTTTGATTTTTTGATTTGATCAATTTCCTTTTGCTCTACTTGCTTTTCAAGATAAGATGTGTTAGTAATAATAATAAAAATAGTAGAGCAAAGGAAAGAACCCAAGTGTGGGTGCATGAAAGAAATTTACCAAGAGAGAGAGAGAGAGGAAATGCTCCAAAGAATCAAACCACAAGATCAAAAAAGTACTCCAAGAACAACAAGAACCCAAAGATTTTTGAAAGGGGAAAATCGAAGAAAAACCCCTTGTGAATTATGAATGAGGCTCAAAGCCTAAGAAGAAGAAATGAATGGAGCTCAAAGCTCATTACAATATGGAGAGCAAGAATGAGAGAAGAGAGAAGATTATTGAGCAAGTGTGTGAGAGTCATCTCTTAAGTAGATATGAGTGGAGGAGTTTGCATGTAACTCCCATCTTAGATGAATGCCACATTCATATTGTGTGTGTGACAAATGTGAGATTCCTCTTAAGGAGGAATATCTAATTTCCTTATAAAAGGAATTACAAAAATGATATGTCCTCCTACTTGGACTAGAGGACAAATACAATATAGGATACCTTGGTTTATCCTTTAATTACATATTTTTACCAAGGAAAGATTAAATTCTAACAAGATGAATGATTTTTGAATGATTGTAGAAGAAGTTTCAATTATTGTTTAAAAGTTAGGGAAATATATCTTTTTGGCTTAGGTAATTCCTCTTGAATAATTTGATCACTTCATTCGATAGTTTAGTACTCACAACAAGTTGTTGGATAATTTATCACTTTGTAGATGAATAAAGTATCTATCCTAGTTGTATATTGTGAAGGGGAGATATGTTGGAAAAATCAAGTTATCCATCAAATGTAGGCAATTGAAACATTTAAGGACTAACCACAGGGTAAGTGCACAAAGATGGAGGACCAAAAAGGAGGTATAAGATTCCACTTTTTTTCTTAAGTCAAAAAAATCTAAACTTTGATGAGAAATTGAAGATAGTTAGACTCAAATTTTCAATATACAACAAGAAAAAGAGTTGTAGCACTCTGAATCTAGTTTCTAAACTAGTACCACAAAACGTGGTCTTATTCTTTGTGAAAAACATAACATAGTGTTTGGTGTGCTCCACCTAAAATATTTTTTTTTTGAAACTTTTTAATCTCTCTAGTGAGAAGTTAGCTAACACTATGTCATTCATCCCATATTTTTCTGCTAATTTTTTTAATGAATATATGAGTTTTTATGAATTTTCTAAGTGGACACGTCCTGAAAACATGAAATTTGGTAGTGCTCCCCATAGAAAAAATTGAAAACTAATCGAAAACCCAAAAATTCCCTTTTTAGTGTGTAGAATGGAGTCTAGTTTCTAAAAAAGTAACTTTCTTCAAAGTTTAACAAACGAGCCAAAATCTAAGCCCAAAATACTACACATTGGTTTTTGACAAAAATCAGACATACATACAAAATAAATCAGAGATGAAAAACTTAACATTTAATCATAATTCAAAATAAATTATATGGTTAGATAGCTATCAGAGAGATTCAAAATATCATGTCATCTAATTATATTTTTATCGAGCCACGTGTAAAGCTAACAGGGAGTACATTAAAAAAATGTGTTTTTTTTGTATGTTTAGTGGAAAAAAAAAGTCTCATACCTAATTTAATGCTCCAAGCCTTAGGGTTGGATCTTGAAGGAAAAATATGAGCCTGAGGATTGGTGGATTCTAATGCAATTCAAAGTGCATACGCAAAATAGGACATACATACTATGCAAATCAAAATGTTTAAAAAAATTGCATTCGATGCAATATCAAATTTGCAGTGTTTTACATAGTGCATATGCGCTATGTAAGAATAGGAGAGAGAGAGCGTTTTGTTGGAATAATTGATGTAGATATGTTGTAAAGATTATTGAGCATTGAGTGGTACAATTTTGATGAAAAGGACATCATTTATGATGTTTTCATTGATGTCAACTACGTATTATGAGGAGATAAGTGTTTAATTTGTTGAATACAATGTGCAGTGATTTTTTGATGGAATTAGAGTGTGTGGTTCTTATGAGAGACTGAGAGGTGTCTTCAGATGATTTTTGAATGATTGCACATGCTACAAATAAGGATGGAGAGAATTATGATCAATTGAAGGGTGACATAGGAATAGGAAGAACAAACAGTGATAGAGGATGAATGATTTGATTGTTTTATCCTATCAAATTGGTGTGGATCCAATTGTTGTGCTCATGATATGTTTATCTTGACTAGGATATGTTATCACTGTTATGATCACAAGGTGATTGGAATACCACAAGGTATCATTTTTGGTGACAAAAGATCATTCTATGAAATGTTTGGACATGTTTGAATAGGTGATGTTAGCTTGGTAACAAGTGATGATGTCATTGGTTTTAATGGAGTTTTTCATGATCTAGGTGTCAAGGTGATGTGGCATAAAAGATTTGTAATGATGATTTGATGTTACATTATTTGAGGTGATCGGATTTAACCAATTTTTGGAAGCATTTTGGGAAAGTCAAAAGGTTTGATTGTTCTTGATTTAATTCAAATATGCATTAAATTTGGAGGCCGACATGGATTTGAAATTGTAATTAACAATTGGTAACACATTTCAGGGTTCAAGGATTGAGTGGGAATGAATTGTAATGATGAAATTCAAATATATTAGTTCTTTTTTAAGGTAGTGGCTAACCTAGTTCGTGGAAACATATTTATATGTAAATTGGTGAATTATGAAGCTGTAGATCATGGATGTGGAGGTGCAGTCAAGTGATAAGAAAATATTATCTGCAAGAAGTAGAAGTGTTGATATTAATTGGATATAAAAAATAAAAGGAGAAGTTTTATACCTAGATCATTTTACTTGTTGATTCCTAATAATTTCTACAAGAAAATCCTTTAACTAGATAGACTTTAATAGGTCTGATTTGTAAATCATTTAATAGGGTGAATCTTTTATTGGGGTTTGAAACCCTTTAACAAGGATACTCCTAATAGATTAAATCTCCCAATAGGTCTAGAGGTAAATCCCTTAACCAAATCAATCCTAACAGGGTCAGCTCCTAATCGGGCATCGTTGTAAGCTCCTAACAGGGTTAGGCCTTTAACAAGGCACATTTAAAAAGAGTGCAGATTATTAGTGGGTGCTGATTCCCACCATATTTTTTACTCTTAATCAGGGTTTCCATGATAAAAATACTAGTGTCACTTTGTTGCATGTTAGAATGGTTGTATGGTTACTTTATTTATTACATGCATAAAGTTTAAGGTTAATGAATGTGGTTGATGTTGTTGAAAGAATAGTGAATTTTTTTAGATATGATAGATTACTAATTCACGCCCCTAGTATTGGACCTTATACTATTAACAATTGGTATCAGAGAATAGGTCCTTTTTGTGGTAATCTTAACAACTTGAGGGAAAGATCCAATGATGAAGAAGGAAGGTCCTAAGTTTACAAGAGATAAATACACAATATGGAGTGACCAGATGAAGATCTATCTGAAAGGTATGGGGCCACAATTCGAGAATCATGTTGAGACCAAATCTATTGTTCCTGCTGGAAATCTTACTGCAGATAAATTGAAGGAACAAGGAAAGAATATGCAAACATTAGAGGCTATAGTAAGTACTTTATTTGATACTGAATATATTGACATACATGGTTTAGAGACTACTCATGAGGTTTGGGAAAAGCTTACACTAACCTATGGTGGAGACAAACATGTGCAAAAATACAGGGTAGACAGTCTGAAGGGAAAATATGATGACATGAATATGGTTGAAGGAGAAAACAATGCTCAATATGGTCAAAGGATAAAAGTAGTTGTTGGTGTTGGAAATATAGATGCAGTAACTGAGAGGGGGGGTGAATCAGTTAACCACAAAAATATTACCACTGATCCCTTAAATATCTTAACAAATTATTTACTGTGCCACTCGGTAAATATATAGAGAAATGCTGAAAACTTGATCCTTGAAGTGTGTAATAATTAAACTGTTCTTAAGCATTCATCACTGATTAACTTACATGAATAAAGAAAATAACATGAACACAAGAGACACCAAATTTATCATGGAAACCCAATATGGGAAAAACCACCAATGTAACTAGTTACTATTTTTCACTCTTCTGAAGTGATGCCCGGTTAGAAGCCAACCCAGTAAAAGGTTACAAAACACACTGTTAGGTGTGACATTGTTAGAGGATTTAATCACCCTGCTAGGAGTGGCCTTGTAAGAGGTCTTGAAACAATTCAATAGAGCTGTTACCTTGTTAGAGGATTTACAAAATGGTTGTTAAACCAACTCGGTTAAGAGATTTTGATATCACTGCTACAATTGCTAGAGAGTAACAATGAAATGACCTGCAACTGAATTGCTGAATATAGATCTCTGTTCTGTTTCACTAGATCCTTATTGATCAATTAAATCTTTTCTGCTCCTCAAGGACATCTAACCATCCTTCAAAATTCACACATACCTTTCTTCAAAATGATTTCTGCATGCTGTATATCTTTTATTCACCACTTGACCTTCTATATATATGCCATTTCATAATCATTTAGATTGTCAAGTCGGCACTAATAATTATTATAACAGTCGGCTGGGATAAACAAATTGTAATAACAAAATTCTTTGAAAGGGCCAACTTTGCTCAGTAAACATTAATCCTGAAAAGATTTCCTTCGGTGACTGAGAGAACTCGATAACCACAACAAATTTTGCAACATCCTTTGGAGACCGAGAGAGCTCGGTAACCACTAATTTTCCTTCAATAACCGAGGAGGCTCGGTTAACACTGTTACCCTGTCATGTTTCCTTTAGACACCCAAGAGAACTCGGTAGACACTAAAAACTGCCTAGCTGACCGACTGAACTCGGTAGATACTGAGAACTGCTTAGCTGACTGACTGAACTTGGTAGATACTGAGAATCACTTAGTTGACCGACTGAACTCGGTAGATACTGAGAATCACTTAGCTGACTAACTAAACTCGGTAGATACTGAGAATGATAATTGATATGACATTTGTGTGACATCAAAGACAACACATAGCTAATCCAACAATGTCCTTCAGACAATTGTATCCAACAGTTGGAACTATCAAGAGTGTCGATGGTACCATTGAAGAGGAAGATGTGGTAATTAAATTGTCAAGGACTTTGATACCTTCTTATTCCATTAGGTTTTCTTCTAGTCATGAGTTGAAGACAATAGATAATGTCTCTATTGATGGTTTGATTGGTAAGCTTATTGCTTTTGAGTTAAGAAACTTTGATAATAGTGTTCCTAGAGTTGAAGCAAATTTCAAGGCCTCTTTATCTTTAGCATCAGAGAAGAAAGGAAAATAAATAAGTCATTATTTTTCCTACATGTCAAGTTAATCTAGGGAATTTGAATCTATCTTGGATGAAGAGAGAAAGCAAGAGTAACTTGAAGTATTACTTGCAAGGAGACTACCTAGATGTACCAATAAGGACAAAGGCAAGATAACTTTTAAGTGTTTCTCATGCAATAAGATTGGACATATTTCTTATAGGTGTCCTAATGGTGAAAAAAAGGTAAGATCAAAATATCCAAAGGAAAAGGAATGAAATAATGTTTTGTTGCAGTAGATGAAGGTGTGACTGATGAAGAATCAAAAGATAATGAAGAAGAGGAGATATTATTTATTGTAGTAAAAGAGAATGCTTCAGAAGGTGAAAAGGCTTTAGTCTCTCATAGGGATTGAGATAATGAGTGGATCATTAATAGTGGGTTCTCTCATCACATGGCCAGTGATAAAAGTAAGTTCATCAAGCTTGAAGAATTTGATGGTGGTGTGGTCAATCTTGGTGACAAAACACCCTACTTGGTTAAAGGGAAAGGTACAATTTCTTTCAATGGTAAGAGTAATGCTGATGATGTCTACTTTATAGAAGGTCAAAAACATAACTTGTTGAGTGTGGGCCAGCTGAATGAAAAATTTATAGACTTGAGTTCAAATGGGGTGTATGTAAGATACTTGGAATATCAGGTGATCTAATTGCAACTGATAGGAATACTATAGGTAATTTATTTCATCTAAATAATACTATTAATAGTTGTTTGGTTGTTAGAGTTGAGGATAGTTGGTTGTGGCATAAAAGGTTCTATCTTGTAAACTTTGATAGTTTGGTCAAAGTTAGTAAGATGAATGCAGCTAGAGGTTTACCACAATTAGTTAAACTAGACAATTAGTTAAACTAGTTCTACTTTCAGTAGCAAGTCATTTTCATCATAAAATATATTTGATTTAGTGCATACTGATTTGTGTGGTCCTATGAGGAATAAAAATTATCATGGTGAGAAGTATTTCATATTTTTGACTGATGATTACTCAAGAATGATGTGGGTGACTTTCTTGAAGGATCAGTCTGATGCTTTCTACAAGTTCAAATTAAGCCTTAAGAGCACTGTTTGAGAAAGAAATAGGTTAAATATTGAAGTGTTTAAGTTCAGAAAGAGGAGAGTTTTCTTCATCAAATTTTATTCAATATTGTGAGGAGAATGGAATCAAGAGATAGATTTCAACACCAAGAACTTTATAGAAAAATGGAATTGTAGAAACAAGGAACAAAACTATAGTTGATATTGTTAGGACTATGATGATTCAAGGTGATGTACCAAAGTAATATTGGATAGAAGCTATTATAACTACAACCTATAAATTGAACCTGGTACAAGTTAAAAAAGGAACCGGTAAGGCACCTTATGAATTACGGTATGGACATTCACCTAGTGTTAAGCATTTCAAATTTATTGGTAGTAGATGTTATATCAAGAGAGATGATTTCAATGGAAAATTTGATACTAAGAGTGATGAATGTATTTTCTTGTGATATTCTAATAAAAGAAAGGCTTATAAGTATTTCAATAAAAGGACTAACAAGATGGTTGAAAGTGAAAATGTAAAGGTAGATGAGTATCCAAAAGAATCTAATGAATCAAGAAAGTAAGAACCAGTAAAGGATCATGAATTTATGTCTGTGCAACCACAAGAGAAATAATATATTGAATATAATAATAAGGAATAGGTGGTTCAATTATGGAACAAGAAGAAGATGCACCTAGACCTGAATTGGTATCCCAAGGTATATTGATGCAGAGGGTTTGGGATCTAGTGTTTCTCCAAAGCTCCTAAATCCTTCTAACCATCCAATGGTTACTCCTTGTGATATCTTATCTAATGTGGATCTCCAAGATCCTCTCAATCAACTTCTCCTCTAAGGTATAGTTGATATCTAGAAGATACACCACCTTTAAGTCCAATTTGGTCTTCAATTCCCTAGTCTTCTTCACTAGAATCTCCCTCTAGAACCCCAAACCCTAGCTTAGGATCTTCTCACACATCACTTCCACTCTTGAACAAGTTATTGAATCTTAAAAATTAATTTATAATCCTTCCACACACTTCTGGATACTCCACCAAGTCCATAAGCAACAAATTCACTAGGAGGCCTAATTGGCTCAATTCCTAGTAGGTCTATTTTGAATGTTATTGGCTTAGTACTCCCAAAATATCCAAAAAACCTCATATAAGACCTTTAAAATATTCAAGGTATCCACTAACCCTTACCAAATCCAAATTTTAGACCCCTGGTTACACCCACAACCCCATTTACTATCAGGCCCTAGTTTTAAGCCTATCAATTAGGCCTCTGGACCAGTCTTGTGCAATTGCTTCTGAATTGAACTCAAAAATTATTTTCACCTTCTCACACTTGTGATTATTCTAGGGAACACATTAGGAAATACAAACATGCCACTGGGTTCCTTCCCCAAGATCATGGGTTCTCGAACCAGTGCCTTCTCTACCTTGTCTTGGCTCACCTGCTCTCAACAATCAGCCATAGGGCTTTCCATCTGGCCTGGAAATCTTGTTTCCACAACCAAAATGAAAGAATAAAAATTATGTATAGAATCTAACCTTCCATCCCCTATGATTTCAGCCATTTCCACCAGTGGATGCTCAAGTTAGAGTCATTTCAAGCATGGAGGTCTTGCAAATTGGCTTTACAGACCAGTAGCTTGAAATGCCTGCCAAATCTCACACCACTAACCTAGAAACAAAAGAATCAATGAAAAATGAAGATAGAACACTAATCTAAACTATCATGGGTCTTGATCACCCTTTTCAATCTATACATGCCATACATGACATAGAGAAGCCCTGCAAACAATAAGAACTAGAACCTCATATCTATACAGAAAGTTCTTAATAATCAAAATCAATCTAAAACTTCATTATCCTTAAAAATTCATCATTATTATGCTCATATACCAAGCATGAGTGGTTACAACCACCTTAACTTCCATTTGAGCAACTTTTCAAAAAGTTGCAAAACTTGCTCAAGCAACTTTGCAAAGTTGCTTAGCAACTTTTTGCCAAGAGTGCCATTTGTCCTTTTAGACCCACCTAAGGACTAGGAATAACTCCTAAGTCCTAAATAAGGAATTTTAAGGTTCTAAGACCTTATTTAGACCATTACTACCCAAATCTATCACTTTGAGACTCTTGAGTCCATTTAGACCAAATGGACCTCTAACTCTTCCTGAGCTCATTTGGCTCTTACAATCACATTAATGGATCCAATCCAACGGAATTTATTCTAACCCACAAAAAAATCCTAACACAACCCAACACTCACTAACTTAGCCAAAATGGGATTTTAAGAGGGGGTGCCCTGCACCATACTCCCCTGAGACAAATAACTCAAGTCCCTTTAGTTAGGAGGTCTTCAATTGTGACTCCATGCTGCAAGATATCCAACTCTATCATCCATATAGCTTCAGCATCAGGTAACCCCTGACATTGAACTAGGTACTCCTTATAGGTGCCTCTCCTTGTCTTCTTGACCACCTTAGTATCCAAGATACTCTCCAACTTTAGTGGGATTGGGCTTGGTGAATCCTTAACCCAATCATCATCTCCAAGTTTGAAAGAACAGTGGGACCTATGTCTAGAGCTGGTCCCTTATAGGGATACAAATCACACGCATTAAAAATGGGTGAAATGCCCAAATCAGGGGGCAATTCCACTTCATAAGCATTCTTGCCATATTTATGCAAGATCTTCAAGGGTCCTATCTTCTTCATGAGAAAATTGGTAGGATGACCCTTAGGTAATCTCTCCTTCATGAGATAGGCAAGGACTAGATCCCCTACTTTGAATTGCAAATCCTTTCTAGACTGATCTACCTTAGTTTTTTACTTCTCTCCCTATTTTTGCAAGGTCCTTTTGACCTGTTCATGCAACTCCTTCATTTGCTCTGCAAATGTCTCTACTTGAGCACTCCTCTTATCCTGCAAAATGAGATCTCTCAACTCTAGTATTCCCCTAGGATGAGTTCCATAGACTATCTTAAAGGGGATTTTACCTGTACTCCTATTCATGGAGTCATTATAGGCAAATTCTTCCTACCCTATGATATGATCCCATGACTATCGATGCTGCTTAGTCAAGCATCTTAACAAATTTCCTAGTGACCTATTCACTACCTCCATTTGTCCATCTGATTGTGGATGGTAGGCTGAGGAGAATGATAAATTTGTACCTAACATCTTCCATAGGGTCCTCCAAAAGTGGCCCACAAACTTTTTGTCTCAGTCACTCACTATGTTTAGTGGCAAACCATGGATTCTAACAATATCTCTAAAAAAAAGTCCTGCAATTTGTGAAGCATAACTAGTTTTCTTGCATGGTATGAAGTGTGCCATCTTGCTAAAATGGTCCACCACAAAAAATACACTTTCATGTCCCCTAGATGTCTTTGGAAACCCCAAAACAAAGTCCATACTCAAGCACTCCCAAGGCCTTTGAGGTATGGATAAGGGTTGGTACAATCCACTATTACTGCTCTTTCCTTTAGCCCTCTAATAGATCTGACATTGTTCCACAAACTTCCTAACATATGATTGCAATTTAGTCCAATAGAAGTGCATATTCACCTACTCTACTATTTTATCCACTCCAAAGTGGCCTCCCAAACTTCCTTGGTGCTTCTCCTTCACTATGTTTTCCCTCATGGAACACTGAGGTATAAATATGAGATGTTCCTTGAAAAAAAGTCCTTCCTACAGTATGTACTCACTAAATTCTACTTTGAATCCCTGTCTAAACCTTTCAAATGCCTCATAGGCATCTTTGAAGTCTTTTTCCTCTTTATAGAGGCCTTTCAAATCTTCCATACTCACACTTTGTAACTGAATTTCCTGAATGGCTAGGACTCTTCTACTAAGAGCATCAACAAACTTATTACTAACCCCCTTCTTATTCTTGATCACAAAGGTGTAGGCTTGCAAAGATTCAACCCACTTGATATGTCTTTGGTTCAACTTATCTTTCCCATTTAAGAAGCTAAGGGCATGATTGTCTGTATAGACCAAAAATTCCCTTGGTAGGAGATAATGTCTCCACTTTTTAAGAGCTTGCACCATTGCATATAACTCCAAATCATAGGTGGAGTACTTTTGTTTAGCCTCATTCAACTTCTCAGAGAAGAATTCCATAGGGTGTCCCTCTTGACTTAGCATT
The DNA here is from genome assembly GCA_027943335.1 of Chamaecyparis obtusa. NCBI lineage: Eukaryota > Viridiplantae > Streptophyta > Pinopsida > Cupressales > Cupressaceae > Chamaecyparis > Chamaecyparis obtusa. The sequence goes on along the minus strand of BSBK01008107.1, from coordinate 304,074 downwards.
GCTCCAATGGCTATCTTGCTAGCATCACATTCAACCACAAACAACTAATTGAAATTAGGGAACCTTAAGGTAGGTAGCTCTATAATCCTCTTCTTCAACATTTCAAACCCCTTATCAGCTACCTCAGTCCATTTGAATTGAAATTTGATTCCACCTTTAATGGTGTTGAGGATAGGTGCACACACATGACTGAAATTCCTCATGACAAACTTCCTATTGTATGATGCCAATCTATGAAAACTCCTAACATCCCCTATAGTCTTAGGTGTAGGCCAATCTAAGATTGACTTGAATTTATCAGGATCCAAATTCATGCAGCCATTCGAAACTGCAAAACCAAGGTAAACAAGTTTAGTTTTCAAGAACTCCCACTTACCCTGATTGATCATCAACTTCTCTTTATGCAACCTCCTCAAGACTTGCTCCAAATGATCCATATGCTCCTCCTTAGACCAGTTAAAAATTAGAATGTCATCAAGATAAACTATTAAAAACTTACCTATGAAGTCTACCAATACTTCATTCACGAGCCTCATGAATGTGCTAGGGGTGTTGGTGAGGCCAAAGGGAATCACAAGCCACTCATACAACCCTTCATTTGTTTTGAAGGCTATCTTCCATTCATCACTAGGCCTAACCCTGATTTGATGATAGTCCAACTTCAAATCCACCTTGGAGAAGTAACATGAACCTCCGAAATTGTCCAACAAGTCCTCAATTCTTGGCATTGGAAATATGTACCTAATTGTAATCTTGTTGATGGCCCTAGAATCGGTGCACACCTCCATGTAACTCCCTTCTTTTGTGCAAGGATAGTAGGTATAGCACAAGGGCTCAAACTCTTTCTTATCAATCCCTTATCAAACAAATCTTGAATCTACTTGGCTATCTCTGCATTTTGGCTTGGTGTCATCTTGTATGATGATTTGTTTGGCAAGTTTTCTCCAGGAGTGAGGTCTATTTGATGGCTTATTTCTCTCATGGGTGGAAATGCACTTGGCAACCCATTGTCCACTATCTCATGGTACTTTTCCAATAAGGTTTGTACCTCTAGTGGTATGCTGACTTTCTCATTAACCTCCTCTTTTGGCTTCATTACCACTACACAACAAACCTCTTTCTCCTTCCTCATAACCTTAATAAACTCTTTCCCACTCAAGAGCATAGCACTAGCCCCTACATGCTTCTCCTCATTAGGTTATTGCAATGGATCCATTTGAAATTTCTTTCCTTACTTGGTGATTACATAGCTATTCATCCCACCATCATGCATGGCTTTCACATCATATTTCCATGGGTGTCCTAGAAGAAGGTGACATGCATCCATGGGCAAGATGTCATATAGGACCTTGTACTTGTATTCTCCTATCTCAAACTCCACCATAGTTTGTTCATCAACAACTATCTACTATCCCTTATTGAGCCATGATACCTTGTAGGGAGTGGTATGAGGTATCCTCCTAAGATTTATCTTATCAACCATCTCTATGGATATTATGTTCTCAGTGGACCCGAAGTCCACTATCACCTTGCATATCTTACCATGTGACCTAAAAGTAGTTTTGAATAGGCTCTTCCTTTGAGGTAGCTCCATGGTGTTAGGAACCTTCAATAAAGTTCTTCTCAACATCAGATTCTCTCCATCCAATATTGGCCTTGCCTTGGAGATAGGTGAAGTGACACTTTGGGTGTCCTCTTCTTGTACCAATTGATTCCTCCTCTCTCCCATTGATGATGAAGAAACTTTTGTAGGACATCTACCCATGGTATGCCCCACTTGATTGTGATTATAGAATCTATCTGTGAAGACTTAATTAGTTCTCTCTTGTGACTGAAAGCTACCCCTTGGTGGCCCTATTCCTCTATATCCTCCTCTTTGGAATGAACTCCTATATTGATTACCTCCATTTCCATCAGTAGGTGGTGTCTCTTCCACCCTATTTGAACTTTGTTCTCTACCAAAAGTGTTTCTGCCTCTAAATCCCCTGTTATTGTTGTTACCTATGCCTCTTTGTTGGAAGTCACTACCATTCTTCCTCCTAGCTTTCTCCTCTTCTCTTAAGGCCAACTAAAAGCACTTGTGCATGTTATCAGGAGCCATCATGCTGATTTCATCTTGGATCCCTTACCTCAATCCATTGAGGTACCTTGCCACCTTCTCTACCTCTTCTTCCTACCTTCTTGCTCTTAGATTTAGCTTATTGAACTCCTCAATGTAGGTGCTGACTAATAACTCCCTTTGTCTCAGATTCTCTAGCCTTTGATACATTTGTATCTCATAATCAGTGGGCAAGTATTGTGCCCTCAACCTGATTTTCATCCTTTCCCATGAAACTATCTTCTTCTTCCCATTAGCTATCCTATCATCTTGCATCATGTTCCACCACACCAATGCAGATCCCTTGAGCCTAGCTTTGGCATCGATGACTCTCTTCTCCTCTGCCACTTCTTTGTAATCAAATTGGTTATCAATGGCCTCTAGCCAATCCAATAGCTCCTCACCATTCAAAGTGCCACTATAATAAGGTATATGTTCCATGCTATCCTTGTTGATGGATTTGAATGCATCCAAGAACACCTTGTCTTTATCATCAACTATTTCTTTTCCTTTGCTAGATGTCTCCCCTGTCTGACTTTCATTTTCATCCTCACTCTCATCACCCCATTTAGTGTTTCTCTTTCCTTTTGATTATGATAGGTTGGCCTTTGCCAATAGATCTTGGACCAAGTCCACTATGGCACCCATACTCATTGCCTTTGGAGGAATTTTTTCAACCTTTTCTCCCTTTTAGACATACACAAACTTCAAGAATTTCCTGCTCTGATACCACTCTAATGCAAAGGGTTTGGGATCTAGTGTTTCTCCAAAGCTCCTAAATCCTTCTAACCATCCAATGGTTACTCCTTGTGCTATCTTATTCAATTTGGATCTCCAAGATCCTCTCAATAAACTTATCCTCCAAGGTATAGTTGATATCTAGAAGATACACCACCTTTAAGACCAATTTGGTCTTCAATTCCCTAGTCTTCTTCACTAGAATCCCCCTCTAGAACCCCAAACCCTAGATTAGGATATTATAACACATCACTTCCAATTTTGGCCAAGTTATTGACTCTTAAAAAGTCATTTAGAATCCTTCCACACACTTTTGGATACTACACCAAGTCCATAAGAAACAAATTCACTACGAGGACTAATTGGCTCAATTCCTAGTAGGTCTATTTTGACCGTTATTGGCTTAGTTCTCCCAAAATATCCAAAAAACCTCATATAATATTGAAAATATTCAAGGTATCCACTAACCCTTACAAAATCCAAAGTTTAGACTCTTGGTTACACCCACAGCCCCATTTACTATCAGGCCCTAGTTTTAAGCCTATTAATTAGGCCTCTGGACCAATCTTGTCCAATTGCTTCTGAATTGAACTCCAAAATTGTTTTCACCTTCTCTCACCTTGTTATTATTCAAGGGAACACATTAGGGTATCCATGCATGCCTTTGGGTTCCTTCCCCAAGATCATGGGTGCTCAAACTAGTGCCTTCTCTACCCTGTCCTGGCTCACCTACTCTCAACAGTCACCCATAGGGCTTTCCATCTAGCATAGAAATATTGTTGCCACAACTAAAATGAAAGAATAAAAATTATGTATATACTCTAACATTCCATCCCCTATGTTTTCAGCCATTTCGATAGGTGGATGCTCAGGTTAGAGTCATTTCAAGTATGGAGGTCCTGCAAATTGGCTTTACAGACCAATGGCTTGAAATGCCTGCCAAATCTCACACCACTAACCTAGAAACAAAAGAATTAATGAAGAATGAAGTTTGAGCACTAGTCTAAACTATCATGTGTCTTGATCACCCTTATCAATCTGTACAGGCTGTACAAGGCATAGAGAAGCCCTGCAAACAATAAGAACTAGAACCTCACATCCATACAGAAAGTTCTTAATAATCAAAATCAATCCAAAAATTCATTAGCCTTAGAAATACATCATTCTAATGCTCATATACTGAGTGTGAGTGGTTACAACCACCTTAAGTTTCATTTGTGAAACTTTTCAAAAAGTTGCAAAAGTTGCTCGAGCAACTTTGCAAATTTGCTTAGCAACTTTTTGCCAAGAGTGCCATTTGTCCTTTTAGACCCACCTAAGGACTAGGAATAACTGCTAAGTCCTAAATAAGGACTTTTAAGGTTCTAAGACCTTATTTAGACCATTACTACCTAAATATATCACTTTGAGACTCTTGAGTCCATTTAGACCAAATGGACCTCTAACTCTTCCTGAGCTCATTTGGCTCTTACAATCACATTAATGGATCCAATCCAATGGACCTTATTCTAACCCACAAAAAAATCCTAACACAACCCAAAACTCACTAAATTAGCCAAAATGGGAGTTTAAGAGGGGATGCCCTGCACCATATATGAAGTTGAATAATTCTCCTAATCAGATCATTGGTGAGAAAGATGTAGGAGTGCCAACAAGAAGGAAAATTAGATAAAGTACATGTCTGATCTAAAATTTTGAGCCTAAAAATATGAATGAATATTTAAATAATGATGATTGGGTAAATGAAATGGAAGAGGAACTTGATCACGTTGAGAAGAATGATACATGGAAACTTATTCCTAGACTAGAAGACAAGAATGTGATTGGCACAAAGTGGGGTTTTAGGAAAAAACTGAATGAAGATGGAGATGTGGCTCATAATAAGGAAAACCTTGTGTTTAAAGGTTGTGCACAAGAGTAAGGATTGGACTATGTAGATACATTTTCTCCTATGGAAATACTTGAGAGGGTAGGAATTTTAATTTCTTATGCTTCCTATAAGAATTTTAAAGTTTTTCAAATGGATGTAAATCTGGTTTTCTAGATGGGATTCTTAAAGAAGAGGTTTACATAGATGTTCGACTAGATGGGTTTTCACTGAAAAATGAAAAGGACATGGTGTAAAAGTTACAAAAGGAATTTTATGGGCTGAAACAAGCACCTAGATCATGGTATGAAAGATTACACTCCTATCTCATCAAGATTGATTTCATAAGAACAAGTGAAGATAGAAATGTGTACTTGAAGGTTGAAGGTGAGAAGATACTATTAGATGAAGTGTTTTTGGATGACATAATCTTTGGATCAAATGATGAGATGATCTTGGAATTTTCTAAGGAGATGAAGAAATAGTTTGATATGTCAATGATAGGATAAATTAAGTTCTTTACTGGATTGAATATTTCACAACTAAAGGATGGAATCTATATTAGTCTGTCCAAGTACATAAAGGAAGTACTCAATTTTTTTGGAATAGAAGATTCCAAATGGGTTGGTACTCCCATGGTGACTAGTTGTAAATTTTCCAAGGATGATGAGTCAAGTGTAGTGGATGCAACTCTATACTGATCTATGATTGGTAAGTTGTATTATATTGTTCACAATAGACCAAACATTGCACAAGAAGTTGGAATAGTAGCCAGAATTCAAGCTAATTCTAAGGAATCTCACATGATAGCGGTGAAGAGGATATTCAAGTACTTGAAAGGGACAAAAGACTATGGTCTTTGGTATGCTCAAAAAGGTGATTTCTCTTTTATTAATATTTTTACTGATGCAGATTGGGTAGGAAACATTTATGATAGAAAAATAACAAGTGGAGGAGAATTATTCCTAGGTGGAATACTTGTGTCATGGACAAGTAAGAAGAAAAAATTAATCTCCCAATCAATTGTAGAAGCTGATTATGTAGCATCAACTATCAATTGTACTCAAATTTCATGGATGAAGTAGATCCTAGAAAGAATCAAATAAAAGGTAATTGAATTGATGATTATAGTTTTTGATAATACTAGTGAAATTAACATTGCCAAGAATATGGTGATGACTTTAATACTAATCATATTACAATAAAATATCATTTCTTAAGAGAGAAAGTGGAGGAGAAGGTAGTCAAGCTGGAATATGTTCCAATCAAGGAGTAGCTAGCAGATATATTTACTAAGCCACTACCTAAAGATACTTTTGAGTATATGAGAGGTAAGTTAGGGGCTATTCCCCTACTTGAACATCATTAAGATGGTGTTGTAGAATCAATCCAATGGACTCATTGAATATTTTTCAATGTGAATTGATGTGAAGGGGACTACTACTCAGGGGGAGTAGTCAGAGATAAAGGAAGATTTTCCAGTAGCAAGTGACCTATATGGCACCTTTGAAATTTTTGTCAAAGGGGGAGAAGAACAAAGAAGTTAGGTATTGGGGAGAAGACTAGAAGAAGAACCAAGTGAATAAAGGAACAAGGGGAGAAGAGAAAAGAATAATTTGAAGGAGAAGATCAAAAGATCAATGTGATGTTTCCATGAATGCCAAAGGGGGAGATTGTTGGCATAACTAATGAAAAGATTTTGCATATATTTGTAGTATTGATTGGTATAAGTTTGATAACAAGGAGATTAGTTATGATGTTGTCATTGATGTCAACTAAGTAATGTGAGGAGATAAGTGTTTGAGTTGCTGAATCCAATGTGGGGGGAGTTTATGAAGGCATTTGAGTGTGCAATTCTAATGGGACATTGAGAGGTGTCTCTAGATTCTTTCTGTATGATTGTACATGATGGAAATAAGGATGGAGATAGTTATGATCAATTGAAGGGTGACAGAGAAACATGAAGAATAGACAATGATAGAAGATGAATGATTTGATTGTTTTATAAAATTGGTGTGGATAAAAGTTTTGTGGTCATGATATGTTTATCTTGACTAGGATATGTTATCTCCATTATGATTGCAAGGTGATTGGAATACCACAAGGTATCATTTCAAGAAAAAAAAGATCATTTTGTGAAATGTTTCGACAGGTGATGTTAGATCGGTAAGTGATGAAGATGTGATTGGTTGTAGTGGATGTTTTCATGATTGAGGTATCAAGGTGACATGGAATAAATGATTTGTAATGGTGATTTGATGTTACATTATTCGAGGTGATTGAATTTAATCAAGTGTTGGAAGCATGTTTTAAAAGCCAAAAGGTTTGACTGTTCTTATTTAAATCAAATATGTGATGGATTTGGAGGTTGACATGGACTTAAAATTAAAATTAACAATTGTTAACACTTTTTAGGGTTAAAGGATTGAGTGGGAATGAATTATAATGATGGAACTCAAATGTATTAGGTCCTTTTTAAGATGGTGGCTGACCTAGTTAGTGGAAACATATTTATATGTAAATTGGTGAATTATAAAGCTCCAGATCATGGATGTGGAGGTGTGGTTGAGAGAGAATAAAATATTACCTAAAAGAAGAAGACATGTTGAGATTAATTATATATGAACAAGAAAAGGAGAATTTATATACCCATATCATTGTTCTTGTTGATTCTTAGTAGTTTCTTCAAGAAAATCCCTTAATCAGCTAGACTTTAACAGGTCTAATTTGTAAATCCTTTAACAGGGTGAATCCTTAACTAGGGTTTTAAATCCTTTAACAAGGTTACTCCTAATAGGGTCAAGCTCCTAACAAGGCTAGAGGTAAATCCCTTAACTGGGTGACTCCTAACAAGGTCAACTCCTAAGTGGACATCATTGTAAGATCTTAATATGGCTAGGCCTTTAACAAGGTGCATTTTAGAAGAGTAAAAATTATTAGTGATTTCTATTTACCACCGTGGTTTTTACTCTTAGTCAGGGTTTCCATTATAAATATACTGGTGTCACTTTGTTGCATGTTTGAATAATTGTATGGTTACTTTGTTTATTGCATGCATAAAGTTGAAGGTTAATGAATGTGGTTGATGTTGTTAGAAGAATAGTGAAAATTTTAAGATCTGATAGATTAATGATTCACCCCCCCTCTCAGTAATATTGGACTTTATAGTATTAACAAGTTTGTAATAAGTGACTATAGAGGCTTTGTATTTTAAAACTATAAGAGTTAGTGACACCTTTGATAATGATATTATTATGTCAAGTTAAGATTGAATGAATTTCACACCCCTTACATAATTTATAATCCTTGGAAATTCATAGAAAATAAAAGATTGATGTCCACCTAGTCCATGTCTAGTGCATTTGTTGTTGCATAATGGGTTGTAGGTTATCCTAGGATGCCTTAGGTCCCATTATGATCCATTAGGACACCTTAGCACCCATTACCACACATTAGTAATATTGAAGAGATGTAGTTGAAATCCCATGTCCATCAAGAATATTCCTTACACCATGGAGTGATATATCATGCACTTCCTTAATGATTTCATTCTTAATAAAATTCATTATTAGATTCTCCATAGCTAGTTTTCTTCTTGATGTTTGTAATACCTTCTCCTCAACTAAACATTTTGTAATCAACATGGGTTCTAATGTGTCTTAATGGGTCCTAATACATCCTAAGGGTCCTAAGGGGTCGTATGGCATCATAAGGTATCCTATGATCCCTTAAGACTCCTCACGACCCATTAGGACCCCTACGAATACATATTAGGAATAATAAGGAGTCTAAAGGGGTCATAAAGTGTCATAGGACCCCTTAAGACCCCTTACAACCCATAAGAATAAATCTTAGGGATCCTAAGGGTTCTTAAGGGGTCATATGATGTCTTAGGACCCCTTAAGAGACCCGACGACCCATTAGGACCCATAAGAATACATCTTAGGGGTACTAAGGAGTCATAAAGTGTTCTAGGACCCATTAAGACCCTTTAATACCCTTCAGGATCCCTAAGAATACATATTAGGTGTTCTAAGGGGTTGTAAAGGGTCATAAGGTGTCCTAGGACCCCATAATACCACTTATGAAACATTAAGACCCATATGAATACATCTTAGGTGTCATAGGGGTTCATAAGGGGTAATAACATGTTATAGAATCCTGTAAGATCCCTTAAAACCCATTAGGACTTGTGAGATAGTCATAAGGGGTCATAAATTATCCTAGGACACATTAATATGTCCTAGGATCCCATACAACCCCTTAAGACCCATTAGGATCCATAAGAAAACATCTTAAGGGTTACAATAGTTAGTAAGATGTCATAAGGTGTCCTAAGAACCCTTAAGACATATTATGACTCTTTCAGATCCCTAAGGATACATTTTAGGGGTTGTAAGGGATCATAAGGTGTCCTCAAACCCCTTAAAACCCCTTACAACCCATTAGGACATCTAATAATACATCTTAGGGGTCATAAGGGGTCATAAGGTGTCCTAGGACTCCTTAACAGACCTTAAAACCCATTAGGAACCCTAAGAATACATCTTAGGGGTCCTAGGGGGATGTAAGAAGTCATAAGGTGTCCTCAAACCCCTTAAGATACTTTAAAACCCTTGATGACCCCTAAGAATGCATATTTGGAGTCCTAATGGGTGGTAAGGGATCATAAGATTTCCTAAGACCCCTTAAGAAACCTTACAACCCTTTAGAACCCCTAATAATACATCGTAGGGGTCTAAAGGTGTTGTAAGAGGTCATGAAGTGTCATAGGACCCCTTAAGAGTCCTTACGACCCATTAGGACCCATAAGAATTCATATTATGGGTCCTAAGGTGTCGTAAGGAGTCATAAGGTGTTGTAGGAGCCCTAGCAACCATTTAGGACCCATAATAATACATCTTAGGGGTCCTAAGGGGTTATAAGATGTGTTAGGACCCCTTAAGACCCCTTATGACCCTTGAGGAACCCTAATAATATGTATTAGGGGTCATAAGTGGATGTAAGGGGTTGTAATGTGTTTTAGGACCTATTAAGACCCCTTATAACCATTTAGGATCCCTACAAATACATCTTAGGGATCCTAAGGGATCGTAAGGGTTCATAATGTGTCTAAGGACACCTTAAGAGCCCTTACAATGAATTAAGGCTGATAAGAATACATATCATGGGACCCAATGGGTTGTATGGATTCATAAGGTTCCCTAGGACCCCTTAAGACCCTTAAGGATCCCTAATAATACATTTTAGGTCTCCTAAGGGGTCATAGTTGTCCTAAGATCCCTTACAACCCATTAGGACCACTTAGAATGCATCTTATGGGTCCTAAGGGGTTATAAGGGATATTAAGGTGTCATAGTACCCCTCAAGACCCCTTATGACCCCTAATAATACATCTTATGGATTGTAATGGGTCATAGGGTGTCCTAGGACCCCTTAAGAGCCCTTATGACCCATTAGGAGCCCATAGAAATATCTTAGGGGTCCTAAGGGGTCATAAGCTTTCCTAGGACCCCTTAGGAACCCTTACAACCCTTGATAACCTCTAAGAATGCATCTTAGGGATCCTAAGGGGTTGCAAGGGATCACAAGGTATCCTATGAACTCTTAAGACCCCTTATGACCTAGTAGGACCCCTAATAATACATCTTAAGGGTCGTATGGTGTCATAAGGTGTCATAGGACCCCTTAAAACCTCTTAGGATATGTATGACAGTTTTAAGAAGTCATAAGGTGTCCTAGGACATATTAATGTGTCCTACGACCCCTTACAACCCATTAGGATGTTAGAGTTGTCATATTATAGCTAATAATTAATTAATTTAATTATTAGTCTATTATACTCTACACTTAAGTTAGACTTAGGCATCTTATTATTCTTTAGGGTTTTGGTATGCTTTTATAAGGATTCCCTCTTTGTATTTTCGGTAACTCAATGCATTGTTCATAATAGATATTGTTCTTTTGAATGTTCATATGATGTCTCTAGCTTTTTGGCCTCCATGATTTTCTTGCTTTCTGTTCTTTACTTCTTCCATGTGACAGGGTTATGCATGTAGGTGTTCTTGGGAGATTAGTTTTTCACCTAATCTAACATGGTATCAGAGCCTCCCTGCTGCTGCATGTTCTGGTGTTTTTGAAGCAAGATTTTTCAGTTCTGGTATTCTCTGCAGGATGTTATTTTTTATTTCTTTTGTGCCTGCAAAAAAGAAATTTTTTTTGGAGCATTTTGAGAAAAAATGGACTCCACCATTGCGCTCAAAAGGCCTAGGAGAGTCAAAAATCATATAAAGTTTGCATTTTTTGGCCACTGTAGCATTTGGGAGAAAAAAATTGCCCTATTAGGGCTGTACGGGCACGAATATTGAGAAAAAATTCATTTTTTTTCATAAAGAAATCAAAAAAGAGTTTAGAAAAAAAATGCCTCCAGTTATAAAAAAACCGCACCACCCACGTGCCTCCCTTTTGTCGCCATGCCGCTACCCTCCTGTTGCCGCAAGACCGCGCTGCAACCGCCGCACCACCACTGCCCTCGCGCATCACCGCAGCACTAGTGCCGCTTCCCAGCCCCGCTCCGCTCTGCCAGCAGGTTCTTAAGCCCCGTGGTGGTCATATGGTGATCGAGAACTCTGCCTCAGCCCCTTGTGCTTGCCATGCACCCAGGGGCTATTTTTTTCAGCCCCAGGGGTTTAAATTTTTTTTGGAGCCTTTCTGACCCCCTGATGCTGTTTTTGCTCTATCTAGAGCATACAGAGGTCTTTTTCAGACTTCTTTATATTGTCAAAAAGCTCTTTCCAAGCCTAATCCAATGGAAAAGGTTTAATTCTCTGACTTTTCCATTTTGATGGCATTTTTTTTTTGTCAAAGTTGATGTTTGTTTTTGCCTTCCGGGAGCCATATCTTGGTCATCCAGACTCCTTTTTGGGCAAACCAGATATCGTTGAAAAGATGGTTTAGTGAGTTTTTCAATGGAAGGGGTCTTATTTTCTAGATTCTACTCCAGGTTCTTTGTCCTTCAAGTTTTTCACTTTCACACTCTGGTGAATTACTTGGGTTCTACAGGTCTTGGGATCTCTACTTCTATTCTTCTGGCTCACCCTTCTTTCTTTCTTCTGAGCATTGTATACTTCTCTTCTATAGCATTCTCTTTTCTATAAATGCACTAAGATAAAGTGTTAGCTTTTTCATATCTAGGATTTTGAGCACCTTGTGTTTGTTTGTACTCACACTCAGTTATAAAGTGCCATGGGGGGTTATGATGTTTTGCCTTTTGTGCTCATCCACCTTTGTCAAGTGAGTGTACCTTCCATGACATTAGCCCATGTTGTGTGTCTATGACACCACCCTTTATCCTATGCTTGTACTTCTTATGCACTATTGGTGTTCCTGATTCTTCTTCTTGTAGATGTTTCTAGCATTGCATTTCAGTGTTCCTGTCACCCCTCTCCCTATTCAAAATTATGGGGGGGGGGGTTCACCTGTTGGTTCTATTGCTTCCTTGGTTTGGTTGAGTGATCTACGTATTCAATTTTTGTTCCTATGTACTAGGTGGATGCAGTGGCTAGGCACCTATGCATTTTGGTGAGATGGATCATCTACGATATAGACACTCATTCATTGCTACTTTTGGAGGCCACCTCTTTGATTGATCAGCTCTTCAGACTTTGTCTTCTCTACCTGATCATGCACTTTTTCAGTGGGGGTTCCAGCAGTTACTTTTGACAGTGTTTGCAGCTTCATGCTCTTTCTTGTTCCTTTCTTTGGGAATTTCCCTAGATTGGAGGCTTTGTTTCCTTCATCTAGTTTATTTCTTGTATTTGGGTACCTGGTTGGGCCTAGTTGCCAGGACCCATTGTTCTTTCATGGATTTTTGTTTTCATGCATATTTTAGTCCTTAGTTGTTTAACTTCTCCCTAAGTTACACTTAAGGGGGGGTGTTAGAGTTGTCATATTATAGCTAATAATTAATTAATTTAATTATTAGTCTATTATACTCTACACTTAAGTTAGACTTAGGCATCTTATTATTCTTTAGGGTTTTCTCCTTTAGGGTTTTGATATCCTTTTATAAGGATTCCCTCTTTGTATTTTTTGGTAACTCAATGCATTGTTCATAATAGATATTGTTCTTTTGAATGTGCATATGATATCTCTGGCTTTTTGGCCTCCATGATTTTCTTGCTTTCTGTTCTTTGCTTCTTCCATGTGATAGGGTTATGCATGTAGGTGTTCTTGGGAGATTAGTTTTTCACCTAATCTAACATAGGACCCCTAAGTATACATCTTAGGGGTCCTAAGGTGTTATAAGGGGTCATAAGGCATCTTAGGACCTCTTAAGACCACTTAAAACCCTTTAGGACCCCTAAGAATACATTATATGTATTGTAAGGGGTCTTAGGGAGTCATACGGTGTCCTCAGACCCCTTAAGACCCCCTAAGTCCCATTAGGACCACTAAGAATACATCTTAGGTTTGTAAGGGGTCATAAGGTGTCATTGGAAATATTAGTGTATTCTACGACCACTTAAGAGCCACTATGACCCCTATGAATACATCCCATACTCTCTCTCACTCTCTCTCATGTAAAACCTTGCTCACCCTCTCTCCTTCACTCTCACTCTCTTTCCCTCTTCTCACCCTCTATCACCATCTCTCTCTCTCTCTACCCTCTATCCCTCTATAATTCCCCTTGTTACCCTCTCTCCCCTCCTCTCTCTATCCTTTTTCTATTCCTACATAGGGTGTACACACTATGTTTTGAATTACCCAAGCCTAAGGCTTGGCCAATCTAAGCAATAGCACATGCGTGCTATGTATTTTTGGAGACCAAAAAATAATTTGGCACCTTTTTGGTCCCCTATCATTGTGCACTTACCTCATAGGTAAAATTTAATTTGTGATGACAAGAGGTCCTTGAATGAATCAACAAAGGAAGAGTAAGTTCCCTAATCTTTCTTAGATTTTTCCTAAGCATTATCATCCATATGCTCCAACTTATTTCTTTGTACTTTCTTGACCTTTATTAGTATTCTGTTTGGTGCTATTACCCACTTCCTCCTCATTGCTAATCTCTTGCTCTATATTTTTAAGAGGAGTAACATCTTGTTCTTCCTATTTTCCTACATTAACTTGGATCAAGGGAACATTTAGAGAATTTGTATCTACATCTTCCTATTTTTGGTTTTCTTGTTGTTTTGTTTTTTGGGAGGAATATTAAGAAACATGGTCTCTTTATTTTGTGTGTTTAAAACATCATGAGGGTTTTTCTATTCAAAGACATCTAGAAAAGACACATATAGTTACTCCTTATCCTCTGTATATTTATGTTCTTCAAGGATTTTGTAAATTATATCTTCTATTCTCTTTTGTATATTTTCCATGTCACCCTTCTTCACTCTCATAAGGATTTCCACTCTATTCTTTATACAGAGTTCTTGAGTATGTCTTTCAGATATATTTTATTTCTCTCAAATGAGACAGGGTTTTTTTTTTGTGAAGAGCTTGTTGTCTTATCTCTTCATCTATTTCAATAACCTTTTCTCTCTTTTGTTTGAAGGCATCGACAAGAATTCCTAGAAAGAGATCTAAAATATCACTTAAAGCCACATTGTATTTCATCATATACATAACTATTTCCTTCTCAATAGCTCTTTGATCTAAAGGAGGCACCTATAGATGAATATTTATAGTTTCCTTTAGAATCATATTATAAAAAAGTCTATTGTAGATTTCTTCTAGTTGAAAGGGTTCATGTGGAGGTGTTGCTAAAGTATTTTTATTTACTTTCTTCTCTTTCTTCTTTAATTTTGAGATCTCTTACCGTCCTCCTCCTCCATCATCATAAACATTTACTATTTCAATCTTTTTCTTCTTGGATTTTTTTTGGGTCTTGGTTGTTTATTCTCTATAGTTTATGTTTGAGCGAAAGCTTTAGAATCAACTCTTATTTTGGTAGAGGGTGTTGTAGTGGATTCTGAGGGTTGTAAATTTTTTGTAGTAGTATATGTAGACTTATTGGTCCTTCTAAGTCCTTGAGTATCTTGTGAAGAATTAGAATTATGTTTAGGACTTAATATAGGACTATAATTTTTATGGAATTCCCCATTTATTATATAATTCATCCTTTATATTATTGAAGTGTTCCTCCACACTCTTCTTGTCCATATTATTTTAAATTTCATCATTTCTTCTAAACCTTTTTTCTATTGTGTCTTTGGGTTTACTGAGAAAAATATTAGCATAAGAAATTACCTCTTACACAATTACATTATAGTGCAATTTTGGGAAATTCATATAGTCATAAGCTATATAGATCCCATGTAGTAGTTGTTGTTATCAACTATGAAGTGATGCCATTTTTTATATTTATAGAACATTAGTAGGAAGTCTATATCTATTGTGCATTTCATCCAATAGATTTTTGTAGAAGCCCAGATATATTGTGCTACATTTATGACTATCTCCAAAACCCATCATATGATTTCTAATTTGGGTGGCATAATGGATGTGTAACAACCATATTTTCCCCTTAAAACAAGGTATATCATTCAAGAAATAAAACATAAGGTAGATAATGAGAATACATACCTAAAGTTTTAGTCAATTTCCTTTGTTATTTTCAAGTTCTCTAGTTACTATTCTCTCATAACCCCACAAAGGTCAAAATGTTTCTCTTTTACTATTTGGTAGGTAGTATAGATTGCAGTAGTTGTACTGAATATTTATCTATTTGTGTAATAGAGTTTATAGGAAATCTCATTACAATATACTAGACCCTAGGATTTTTCTATCATTTATGCTTTGAGTTATTTTGTCAAATTTTTTCTCAAATCAATTCTATAACCTTGTCATTGTCAATTAATTTCATTACTAAGAATAGTCTAGTGAAACATAGACTAGTAATAGTCCCAATTGCATCCTTAGTGATTCTATATGGCTTATTGAGATAGATGATTTCCTCATGAATAATTATTATAACATACCTTATCCATGCATGATCATAGCTAAAGTTAGGGTAATCTCTCCATATGTCTAGATGTTTTGATTTGACATTTAAATATTCTAGTTTGTACAAACCATCATTATCCAAAAAGTTTATCTCTACATTCTTTAAACTTCATATGATCAAATCTATTCAAGAGATAGTGAATCTATACCTTAACATCCTACAAATACATAACATTTATCAAAATAAAGGATAATGCTCCATGTTTGTTTGATTCCCTAGCTTTGAAAGGATGTTTCTTTAATTTTGGCCTTGTTTTTTCAACAATATCAATTACTTATGGAGATACTATGGAAATTTATTTTAAACACAAGGGATTGCTGAGACAAAAATAAAAATACCTCTATGTTCTATTACTAGGATTTTTCTCTTAGCTCAGATGTTCCAAACATAGACAATATTCAACTCCTTCTTTGATTTTAATATTTTGATGTAGTTACTTATCTTTGAATGAGATTGAATTGACTAAATGAACTATAAGTGCTTTACATGTTTTGGGTATGTGTAGGATCATAATAATCCAAAAAGTGGCGATGTGAAAAAAATATCCTTTTCACTTGTCCAAAAATGTACTAAAAAGCATCTTGACTTTTTAGTAGGCTCGAGTGTTAGTACACATGGCCAAATATAATTACAATGCACAAGCCTAATCTGGTATTTGATAAAAAATCAGATACCAGATATTTTCTAGTAAAAAAAAAAAATCTGCAGCGAGTGTTTATCAGATTATATTGTGAAAACAGTGGGTTTGTATCATTTGCACAATTTTTGATTGGGTATATGATAATATTATTGCAAATTTCAATCAAAATTCATCAAGGTATGTATAAATTTTAATATTTTGTTATTTTTTTAATGTTTTATAATGAAATCATTCATTTTTTTCTAAAAAGTATGGTTTTGTTTAAATTTATTAATCATTTTAAAATTTTGATTGTAATTGCAAATTTCATTTTAATGTAACCAGGCGTGGACTCAAACCAACCACAAATCCCCCCTCCAAATAACAAATTCAAAAAAAATCTGCAACCTCCATAAATGAATCCACCACCACTTGAAAACAATCTACCACCACCTGCTGATGAACCAGTTCTCAACCCTCGACCTTTAGAGGATCCCATAAGTAAAAATTTAAACCAACTAAGGGGCTTCAAAAAACATATGCCAATATCCCCATATTGCACCCCATTTTTTCCACCTTGAACTCCATTGTTGAAAACATGGAGAAACTTATAGAGAAACATAATGCTACATTGGTTTAGCATGATTCCATGCATGCTGAGTTTGATGATGGGCTTGAGTATGATGCGGTTATGGGCCTAAATATAACTAAAAATGAAATATGTAACCCTTTTGTGAATCCAAAAATGAGATTAAAAGTGGACCCTAAAAATCCCAAGTTGTCAATTAAGTGGTACACAAATGATGCAATGTGTGACCACTTTTGGGACCACTAGTGGATGGTTTTTGATAGACCACCCCACAACAATTTGAAGGTCCCATTGTATGTTATTAAAAAATGGTATGCTAAATTTGTGCTTAGTCACAAAGTTAACTTTTGGAGCATGAGACCAAACTAAGGCATAGGCTTAGGCATTGCTTAGGACAAGCCATTAGCACACCGAGTGAAATCCTACACATATGCCCCCCTAATATTTCACCCCCTCCTACAGTGCAATATCCTGATATTATTGCTGAGGCCAACTCACAGACTCTTAGAGCCTTTCACACCTCGAGTGATCTATTGGTTAGGTAGAGTGTGACATTTTTTCCTCCTCATGTTGATGATTTTGGCCCTTCCACATCCTCTGTGAGCTCACATGTTTGTGTGCCCCATACTTGCATTTTGTGAAATAATTTGTGTTTGGGTCCCTTGAATGATAGTGATGCACATGACTACATGTTCGAGGTGGATAATATAATGTAGGTCTCTAGAAGGACTGAAGCACCTCATGGAGAGGTGCATCACACAAGAGACAAGGAAGGACACGCAAATCCATGGACTCCTACTATTACAATAAGACTAAACATTTAACTCAATTCACACTGTATTTAATTTCAAACGTTCATATTTTTTGTAGAATTTACTTATAATGACTGTCCAATTATGTATATATATATGTTGTCCATTCATTTATAGTTGATGATAGAGGAGGAGATAACATAGGTGGAGGCATCCACTCTTTCGGCCATTTCATTTGTCCTTAACACTTCCATGGCATATATGTTTTAATATAATCATTGGTTTCATTTTTTATATTAGTATATACATGTGTTTTCTAATTTTAATAATGATCTTATTAAATACTATTGTAGGTTTTGTACACACTAAAATATGCACTTCTATGAACCATTACATGCAAGGTTACTCAAGAGTGAGGCCTCACAAAGCGGCTCATAGCTCTCTATGCATGGAGTTGCAAGGGACTATGAGTTTTGCTCTCAGCTAGAGCCACAAGAAAGTGACCTTGCTAGTCAACCATACAATGAGAGATTCAAGTGAAGACAAGGGCAACAATGCCAATATCTCCAAGAATCTAAATGGAAATGAAATGAAAATGCAACTAGTATGAATGTGCAAGCTAAGCTAAATGATAACAATGCAATGCTTGAAAAGAAATCTAATCTATGAAAGGAAAGTACAATAGATTTCAAGCCCCTAATTAAGCTATGTGAGATCTATTCTATTGCATAAAAGGAAATCTAATCTATGATGCCATGAAGGTAACTATGAAAGGAAATATGCAACTAAAAATGATGAAAGCAACAAGTCTTCAATGTCTTCAAAAGCTCCAAATGTACCTAGAAAACCTGCAGCATAACAATAGCATAAAATATGGATATGCAAATGAAGGAGAGAGCTCTCCTTTTATAAGAAATGAGGAGAAATGGACCATGGGGATTAAGAGGCAAAAAGTCTTAATCAGCGGTGGAGGTTGAAAGAGGAGCAATCCATGTGCACAAGTATCCTCCAATGAGAGTGAAGTGTTGACTTTTGAGCCTCATGTGAGACAAAAGTGCTTTTTCCCTTTTTATAAAATAGGAATAATGCTTTATTTGTGCAACTTAGGATAAGAGGGAAAGTGGGGGCTTTTTATTTAATTAAAAAGGGAGGAAATATTCTTTTTAATCAAATAAAGACTTAGGATAAATGGTTAGCCCAAGGATAAAAATCCAATATATGATCGAAATTAGGATTTGATCAAGAAATTGATAATGTTCAAAATATTGATTATTGATCAAAATGATTCAGGATTGATAAATCAAATAAATGGGGCCCAAAGTCTAGGCGACCATTTTAGGGTGCATACAGGTTTCACCAGCTTCCATTAGGGGACAATGTGAGGGGGTTCAAGTGTTAGATGTTGAAAAGGGAAAGGTAATTAAGTGTTTTATATTGTTTATGCATATGTATACGTGTCACTTGTGCGTACTCATTTTTAATTTACATATTTTATCTGACAGAGGGTGGTGTCTAACGATGTCATGACACCGGTTTTCCATCGTAGAGTCACATGCATCTCAATTCACAATGATAGCCCCATGATATGTATATTTCTAAATTTATTTGATTGTATTTTACCATCAAGTATATACATGATCAAGTCATGATTGTATAAAGTATCTTTTTGAATTTTGTAGGCAACCCCTAGTTTGAGGGAGGTACAATGCCAAGGCTTTGTATTGTGGTTGACCCAACTGACATTTCCTGAAGAAAGTTCACCACATGTAGGTTTTAATGTTAATTCAATTATTTTGTAAATTTATTTTTTCACCAAGGATTTAACATTAAATAGTATAACTCATAGATCAATCTCATGGTTACAAACATATATAGGTCGGAGCCGACATTGGTAGAATTGCCCCTTCACTACCAAGGACATATGTTAGGACTCCTTACAACATGGGGAGACAAAGAGATGAGGTACATGAGAGTTCAATTTTAAAATTTATTTATTTATTATTGTTGACTATGAATTTGAATTTTGATTAAATTGATTTTCAAAAACCTTATAAATTATGTAATCTAACTTGGGGTTTCACTTTTATGTTCATGTAGGATCCATCAGAGCCAAACAATACTTCAAAGAGGCTCCATTTTGATGATCCACTAGTAGAATAGGATGTCCTAGAAATATTTGTAGTTGTTTCTTATTTGGAGATGCCATATGGAATATTTTGCGATGGCATATGCCACATTGTATCTAGATATGTAGAATTCCTAAAGACTTTGAGATGGCATGTGCCACATTTTGTACAAAATAATTTCATATATATAGAACATGTTCATTTATGGATATCTTATCTTTGTCATGTTTTGTATGTATGTACTATCTCTATATTATATCTTTGTTATGCATTGTATGTATGTATGTATGTTCATTTCCATGTTATATCTTTTTCATGCATTGTATGTATGTATTATTTCCATATTATATCTTTATCATGTGTTTATGTATGTATGTATGTTCATTTCCATATTATATATTTGTCATGCATTCTCATGCGTAATAGACCTAAACAAGATTCATTTTCAAAGAAAATACCCTCAAGATATTTTTTCCAACCAAAGTAATAGGCTAATAGGTATAATATCTACTATAATTGAGATAATAGACTCCAAACATGCTTACCACAACTTCACTTCCTTATAGGGTAACCACAACTGGAATAATAGGTGTAATAGACCTTGAGGACACTTTGGTATGGGGTGGTCACAGATGTTATATGCATCTTCATAGGAAAAATGAGGTTGTAATTATGGTTCACACAACAAACCAAAGCTAACAGAGAGGATAGTTTGGTCCTAGGAAGAACAGTTTGAAAGATACACAATCGTGCAACTTTCAACTAAGCATCACTGCAACTTTTGGCATAGAGCCATATCACCCAGTGAAATTTAAATGAGTTTGAATCTTTCAAAATGAAGAGAGGTTATTTTAGGCCTTTCCAACATGGTCTTGTATCACTTTATGACTTGATGATACCTCTCACGAGCTCTGAGTTATGGGCCTATAAATTTTACTGCCCGATCATTCTTAGTGCACCTTGGGGACACAGTACGGGGTGGTTGCAGATGTTCTATGTATCTCCATGGGAAGAATAGGGTTTTCACTAGGGCTTACCCAACCAACTAGAACTAATGGAGTAGATGGTTCAATCCCAGGACAAACAGTTTGAAAGATTGCAGTGGTGCAACTTTTAATTGAGCATCACTACAAATTTTGGCATCGAGAGAGATCACCCTGCCAAATTCAAATGAAGTCAAATCTCCCAAAATGGAGAGAGGTTATTTTAGGCCTTTCAAACATAGTTCTATAGCACCCAACATCTTGATAATATTTCTAACGAGCTCTGAGTTACAGGTCTATAAATTCTTCTTCTCGATTGTGCTTAGTGCACCTTGGGGACACTTTGGTATGGGGTGGGTGCAGATATTCTATGCTTTGCGTGGGTAGAATAGGGTTTTCAATAGGGTTCACCTAACTAATTGAAGCTAATGAAGAAGATGGTTTGGTCCTAGGATTAAAGGTTTTAAACATATGCAATGGTGCAACTTTCAACTGAGCATCACTACAACTTTTGGCATAGAGAGAGATCACCCTACCATATTCAAATGAAGTTAAATATCCTATAATGGAGAGATTTTATTGTATGCCTTTTCAACATGGTCTTGTAGCACTTGATGATGTGATGATATCTCTCACGAGCTCTGAGTTACAAGCCTATAAAGTTTTTTGTCTGATTGTGCTTAGTGCACCTTGGGGACACTTTTCTATGGACTAGTCACAGACATTATTTGTGTCTCCATGGGAAGAAATAGGCTTTCATTAGGATTCCCCTAACCAACTAGAGCTAATGAAGTAGATGGTTTGGTTCTAGGATGAACAATTTGAAAGATACGCAATGGTGAAAATTTTAACTAAGCATCACTATAACTTTTGGCACAGAGCGAGATGGAACTGCCAAATTCAAATGAAGTATAATCTCCTAGAATGGAAAGAGTTTATTGTAGGCATTTCCAATATGGTCCTATAGCACCTAACAAATTGATGATATCTCTCACAATTTTTGAGTTACGGGCCTATAAAGTTTTATGCCTGATCGTGCTTAGTATACCTTGGGGACACTTTGTTATGGGGTAGTAAAAAACATTCAATCATCTCTGTAGGTGGAATAGGGTTTTCCCTGGGGCTCACCTAACCAATCAAAGCTAACAAAGAAGATGGTTTGGTCCCAAGACAAACAATTTGAAAGATACACAGTGGTGCAACATTCAATTGAGCATCACTGCAACTTTTTGTATATATCTAGGTCACCCTACCAAATTAAAACAAGGTTGAATCTCCTAGAATAGAGAGATTTTATTGTAGGTTATTCCAAAATAGTCCTATAGTACTTGATGACTTGATGATATCTTTGATGAGCTTCGAGTTATGGGCCTATAAAGTTTGTTTCCCAATCATGCTTAGTGCACCTTGGGGACACTTTGGTATGGGGTAGTCACATATTTTATTTATGTCTCTGTGGGTGGAACAAGGTTGTTACTGGGGTTCACCCAACCAAATGAAGCTAACGAATCAGACAGTTTGGTCCCAGGATAAACTGTTTGAAAGATATGTAGTGGTCCAACTTTGAACCAAGCATCACTACAACTTTTTTCACTTTTAAATCAATGCCACTTATAACCTTGCAAACATGACCAATGTGACTTAGATGAACTAAAAACATCATTTTTATTCTAGGTCAACCTTACTTGACCATTTTGACAACTTTGGCCCACCCTTGGCTAATAGGGCTTAATAGGACAAATGGTTACTTAATGGGATAAAAGAAATCTAATAGAATCTATGTTACAATTAAAATATATATTGCAATCAAAATCTATTACTATTGAAATGTAATGCATGAAAATGATATGTTTGGACATATCACAATTTTTTTAACGAAGTCAAATATTTGCAGTCTTGCATGTATTTCATCATTATAGGAGCTTGAGTGTAGACAAAACCTCACATACAAATATATCATATATCATTTATAAAACCATATTATGTATAAATACATCAATGCTATCAAAAGTCCTAGATACATAATTACCAAAAATCTTAGATACACAAATATATATCAAAAATGCTATATAATATAAGTGTGTCCTTTCTGCTCCTCAATGTATAGGTTTAACCAATAGTACTCGATGACATATACATTCCAATCCCTACATTATGAAGGCATGAGAATAAGTTAATAGAGAAAACAATAAGTTTTTAGGTTGAAAAAAATATTATAAATGTATAATTAACTAAACGAACCAAAGAACATGACAAGCCAATGCATATTAAACTTTACCATCATTTTTATGATCTAATCAAATGCACACCTCAATCTTCTATATCTATCATATACATATCTAACTACACTTACAATCCACATACAAAACCAAATTTATTGGATCAAACAAATGAAGAAGAAAACCACAATTAATGTATTGAATGTAAGCATATGGAACATGGAAAACCTTGTAGTGAGTTTCTATTACCTAGTGAAGTGCACTTGAAGGGTCATCTCTATGCTTGAGGGTATTCAATATTGCTTCATGATCAATAGTAATAATAGTCCAAATTTATTTTGTCTTTGGTCTTCCTTGATACTTAAACAACTTAACATTTTGTACTATATCAAGGTGTGATTACATGAGAATGTTTTTGTGCTTCTCATAGTCTTCAATTGTAGGAATGCCATTATTTCTAATCATGTACATGCGCAACCATGTTCCTGCAACAACAACTAAACCTATTGGATATGTGAAACCATCATCATCTATCATCAGTTGCACAAGATTCTTCTTTCCTTGTGCACAACATTCTAACCAGTAATATGATCTCTCATCATCTCCTATGGTGTAACCAATGCAAAAAAATGTCCTGGCTATAGAAGATTTGAAAGATGGGCATACTCAAGTGAACAATCTATTTCATCATTTATTATAGAGAGTGTGAGAGATAAAGGAGTTATATAATGTGTAAGCCATGTATCAAACCACTCACTTTCTTCACACTGATACCAATCACACTAAAGACACTTGGGTTAAAAATGGTCCATGTACTAGCATTTGAACTTTGAAGTGAATGCATTTTTTAAGAATCTTTCACTGTCTAACAATCCAACCTATCTCCTATTGTTACCAACTCAACCAGCCAAAAGAATTTTTGCACCACTGAATCAAGAGTCCCCCTTGTGACAATGTTGAAGTACACCAATCAATAATATAACAAGCATCAAGGAGTTCTGCACCTAAATTCCTCAATTTCTCCTTAACTAGATCCCTCTTTACACATGCACCTACTCCATCATGCTCCCCTTTTCCATGTACGACCTTCAAAAAGATCCAAATATGAGGTACACCTCTCTCTACATGCATTCTACACAACAAATAAAATATATGAGTATTCTTGAATTGACCTGTGCAGTTATTTGACCAAATGAGATGTCTATCCATAGAAATGTCATTTTCCTACACCCACTCAAAATAATTCTCAAATAAATGTTGGACATAATCGTGAGAGTGAGATCTATCATCACTCATATAAAAATGGTATTCTTTGAATATCTTCTAGTCATCTTTTGTACCATCAGGGGAATGTCTATATGTTATTTGTACAAAAAATAGCAATCTAAATTGAATTGTAATATTGAGCTTGCAACTAATTTTGGGGTTGCAATGTATAGTTCTATGCAAAGTCAATGACTGATATAATAGTGCTAATTAGGAAAGTGTCCTTCCACATCCTAAATTGTTGATCAAACCATTGAGACCTGTGACTATTCCTTGCATACTTGTAAAGAGGATTCTTCTTGAAATCTAAAATAAAATCAGTTACATTTCATTCTTTTGTAACCAACTCACATCTAGAGTGTTCACCTCCACTTTTCAATGTATATTTAACCATTTCATACACCTTTTTTTGGACAAATGTCATTCCAAAATTGTGTTCACAACCCTCATGAAAATATGAAACAAAATTTACTAACCCGCCACATTTTGAGCACTTATCATTTAAGAAATTGTTTCTATAAAAGAAATAACCATATTCTCCAGGACATAAAAAATGATCTAGCAAGTCTCTTGATGATTTTAGAAGATCACTTGCACCACACTCCAACATTTCATTAGTATGAAAAGTAGAAGGAAGGGATTATAATAGCTCATGCTGCATTGAAAAATCTACATGATATTTGTAACAACAAGTATTTTGAATCTTAAGAGGTACACAAAAAAATAGCTTGAAGGTTTTAAAATCCCTTTGTGATATTTGCAATTTTGGATGTGTCTCACAGTTTTTTTTGAACAACATTGTTTGACTCACCTCCAAATAATGTTTAGGATGTGGGGTGTGGTTTTGAATGTCAATTCTCAACTTCAAGACATCCTTCACATTTGGTGACACTCTTGAGTTACATTGCCAAAATAGTTGAATTTGATCCTTCACAGCATCGGTAAGATTCTTATCACAACTTGGAAGTCTCCCACCATAAGACCATGAATCATTCTAAAGAGGATCATCAAGTCTTTCTCTTCTTGCAATTTCTCTATCCAAAGTTTTACGATTTAGGTTCAAGTCAACACAAGTTTGTCTCATCAAATGAGCCTTTCTCAAATGATGACTTACTAACGAGGTTGTAATAACCCTCCAAATGGATCTCTTGTCTCTTTCCTTGGAGGTATTCCAAATGGAATTGAGAGAACTAAAAATATTTCTCACAATAATAGCATTCCTCTCCATTTTCTTATTCACATGAATCTTCAATTTGACTAGTACAAGTCTCATCTTCTGCATCTTTAACAAATGCATAAATGTTTGGCATTTCTCGACCAATGTCTTGTGGCTAAAAAATTGATCAAAAAGTCTTAAATCCAACCGAATGATTATTTGTGATCACTTGCCCTTGAAATTTCTCATTATGTTCTCATCAATTTCCAATAACCATTTTGCTCTTCTTGAAGGTCTCAAAATTGAATTTTGTCTTTCTTCCTCACAAGGGACTTCATTTATCTTATAATTTGGAGATGTGTAATGTTGATTTGGTTCTTGTGCACCATTATCATTGTCAATTCCTTCATATTCAATTAGTGGATTGTCATTTCCAATGACTATACTTCCATTGTCCACATCTACATGTTCATTTTCATCTTCAATCCATACATTCTCATTTTCAAGATTATTGTCATAATTCATTTCAAATTCAATTTCTTCTTCACTTGAAACAACATTTATGAGTGGGACTGTGGCCTCACCTTCATTAATATTTAACATACCTTATCTCTTGTTCTGATGGCTAATCCTATCTCTTTATCTATACACTTCAGTTTCTTCATTTATGAGATTCATCTTCCGTTTATGTTTCGAGACTACTGCTCCCCACTGTGAGACAAAAAAGGTGATGCAAAACCATTGATAATCAAGAAATTTCTAACAAAAAGGGTGGAAAAAGTTGTTTTTTGTCTTCCACAGCTCCAATCCCATAAAATTCTCTCCAAAAAATGTGGTTCTCAGATTGAGGGACCTAGAGAACTATAATTTGGTTTTGGATGCGAGTAAAATAAATCATATATCCAATCATAAATCATATATATGATATTATCAGATATCCAATTTTAGATTGGATATTCGATTTGTTGCAGCCCAAATTTTGGTTTTCATTTCAATGCCATTTTGAATTTTGATTTTAGTTTTAGATTTCATTTTTAATAATATTAATATTATGATATAAGTATTAGTATTAATAAATTAGTTATATTATATTAATATTAGTATGATATTTAGCAATATTAGTATTAGAGAGAGAGAGAGAAGAGTAGGGGGAGAGATAATATATCATTAAATATAATATAATATATTATATAATATATCACATAATCTAAAAGGGAATATCTAATAACATATATTTTTTAATTATGTACATTATTTAAATAATTTAATAAAGATAATATTTTAATTAAAAAATATTATAAATAAATTAAATTACACCAATGAACAAATATAAATTAAAAAATCATATATTCAATCCCTATAAATCAACTAACAAAAATTTCAAATAAAAAAAAACCCAAATAACGTTGGTGGGAAAAGTGAAATTTAAATTCAAAACAGTCCAATTGGGGTATCCGATTGTATTTCGAATACCCGATTTAGCTTTGGATACCCGACTAGGCTTGAGATTTCCCTCGGGTTTTGGATATGGAATGCCAAACGTGGATGGTCAATCCAAAAAGTGTATTTACCATATTTCCTTTGATCTCCAAGCTTCGACTGTGTAGCTGACAACCTTTTTATCACCTGAATTTGATGAATCAAAAAGGGTTTCTTAAAGAGATTATCAGATTTCCAACAATATAATTATTGTCAAATTTCAAGTTTGGTAATTAATTATAACTTATTTTCTAATTGAGTTACCTCTAAAGTCCTGATTGAAAAAAACTATAACTTTCAAATCGTTTAACCTTTTTGAAATCTAAAACATGTGTCACATTCTATGCTTTGCCTACTATAATTAAAAGAAGGAAGTTTTCAATATTGTAAAGTTTAGAATTAGTTAAGGTGGTTAGACATGAGAGTTTTTTTTATTCTAAAAAAGTTATAGCAAAAAATTCATAATTAATTATTTAGTTGGAAAAAATTACACAAAAATATGTGTCACATTTGGGATGAGTCTACTACTTATATCTATCTAATATTGTGAAAAAATATTGATCATTTGATTGTGATTAAGGTGGTCATACATACATGTACTTTTTATCTTTTTCCTAAAATTTTTGTACTACTACATTGAAATCTAAATTTTTCAACAATTACATTAATTTGTTTTTCAAAAAAGGGCTAGTAGTTTAGAAACTACATTAATTTTCCTACAGATTCTACTCTTACAAATTTTTGACATAAGGTTGACAAGATGTTCAAATTTTTACGTGAAGTTGACTAACCCTAATTTTCTAATTTTTCATTGCCACTTAAGGCCATAGCTTGATATATCGTGATCCTACACATAACCTTTGTTATCTCTATTGAGCATTAAAGGTTGTCATTAGTATCAAAGGTTATCAAAGAATATTAGTCGGTTACATATATGAAGCTAGTCGGTAACTATAAGAGAAATAGGATAGTCGGTTAAAGTGTATACACCGAGCATCAGTCAGTTTACCGAGCATCAGCAGACACTGATACCGAGCAACAGTAAACACCAAGCGTCAGAATGAACATCGAGTAGTTTATACAGTGTTTATCAAGGATCACGGGAAACAACATAGTAATCAGGAATGGCACATTATTCTATGAAAATGGTTACAATAGATCATAAAACATATTACCAAGATTGAGAATAATTTGTTGTTAAGATATGATGAAGATTCTATGTGATAGTTTGATCTAGGTTATTTTTGTACACTGTAGATCTTAGGGTTTTGTATAAGATTTGTAAACCTAATTTTGTATAAGCGACATAATGTTGTATGCTATATATTTTGCCAACATTCAAGATTATCAGTTGATAGAGCAGATCAGTATTTAGAGGTTACCAAATTAAGCAGAATCAGAGTAGGCTAACCGAGTAGTTCAGAGCAGAGATTCATCATAGTAAAGGTGATATTTTATCATTATTTTATTGATCTGTATCAGACAATCAAGTTGTCATTTAGTAGATAGTTACCTATTGCTTTCTAACAATTGTAATAGAGTTTTGGTTAAATCTCTTAACATAGTAGACTTGACAGTCTTTTGTAAGTCTCTTAACTGAGTGCACACTCGAGTAGTGTTGCTAAAATCCTATAACTAGGTAGATCTAGTTGATCTAATATGTTACTCCTAATAGAGTAAGATCACTAAAATGATCACCACTTGTAGCCCTAACAGGAAAACCTTTTCTATCTGTAGTAGTGAAGAATTTGTGGGTGTCATCCCCACCATAGTTTTTACCTTCTAACAAGGGTTTCTACATTACCAGACTACTTGAGATATGGGACTATTATATTGTTGATTTTATGTTATTTAATTTTACAAGTTTAATGGATGAATGATACATGTATTAGATACAAGTTATTTTGGAAGGTTATCACTGTTTGCTATTGTAGATCTGAAAGATTAATGTGTTAAAGTTTTTGTGGGCACTAATTCACCCCTCCCCTCTTAGTACCCTATCTCTCCTAATTCCAACAATTGGTATTAGAGCTCAGCTCTCTTATTGGATAGTTTAACCACTGAAGGGTAAAGATCTAAGAAATGGAAAGGTATAAGCTAGAAAAGACTATTAAGATTCAGAAGATTCAGATGCAGATGTTTATTGAACAGTATAAGCAAGCCAAGGAAGGACTGAAGAAATTAATGGTTGAAAGGAAGAACCTAGCTATTTTGCAAAATGAGATTGGTTACCAGAAGAAGCAATTAATGATATATTTGATCATATTGGATCTAGTTCTGGAAGTATTTCTGATGGATCTAAAAGTATAATCTCTGAATTGTCTGAAAAGAATCAGCATCTAACCGATCAAGTGAAAGCACTGCAAATCGGTCAAGAATCTCAGATGGCGAGAATAGTAGAGACAATGAAAAATGCTAGACAACCAGAGCAAGAAAGGAATCTGGCTATTGGTGACCAAAGACAAATGACTAAACAAATTCAAGAAAAAGAAAGTGAAATACAGAGACTCACCGATCGCCATTTTCAAGTATCTAATCAGATGATGACTGTGAATCAAGAGGTCAATCGAGTAAATGGAGAATTTTCAAGAAATCTTGAAGAATTTGTAAGACTCAGAGAGGAGAATGAGAAGCTAAGAAATGAAGTGAAAACTCAGTAGCAACACAATGAAATGAAGAAATTGGCTGAGGACAATTCTAAGAAGACTGATGACTTTCTGATTAATCAAAGAATATTTGGGAGTAGAGCTAGGATAGGCTATACTGGTGAAGGAGAATCATCACATCAAGATGAACAAGTTAGCAACAATCAAAATCATAGACCTAAAGTGTTGACATGTTATCACTATGGAAAACTGGGACATACATCTAATGTGTGTAGAAGCAAAGCACAAGGTAAACCTCTTGTCACTCCTAAGTTCAATGGTTATTGTTACTACTATGGAAAGTATGGACATCAAGCTTATGAGTGTAGAGCTAAACAAAATGACATTGCTAACAATACTACTGTGGAGAAAATATGCTATACTTGTAATAAACATGGACACACTACATGAGAATGTAAGGCTAAGATGGAACAAGTATGGACTCCTAAGCAGAAGACACAACACAAGTCTTATCAACCGAAGAAACAAGGTAACTCCTATATTTGGGATTATAACACATGGGCTAACTATGTTGCATGTGGTAGATATGGGCACATTGTAGTGAATTGTAATAGGAAAAGATGGTATGGACAATTGAGAAGTTGGACAAGCACTGGAATGACATGTATGCATTGTCATAAGGTCGGTCATTTATGCAAGGACTACAGAGACCAAGCACTAGATGAAAATCATGTATTTGAGAGTGGAAACACTATTGCAGACATCATGAAGATAAGGAATAGCATGTGGAAGAAGGCATCTAATGAGAATGTTGAGTCAAGTAATGTTGTTGGTGAAACCTCATCCACTGGATTGAGTGTCATCAGTTCCTCCACTTAAGGTGATATAGGTATGTATGGGATTGACATTTCAAAATGATCACATTTTACATATAGTTCCTCATATATGATGAGCACATACCAAATCTGCATAAATGAAGATGCATTATGGTTTATATGTTTTGAGCTAACAAAGTTATATAGTCGGTAAAGATTAGACTGAGTGTTGGTTACCTGTCAGTAATGACTATTCAAGGTTAACCGAATATTAGTATGAACCGAGCAAGGAAATCTTGTGTTAACCGAGTGGATAAAAGTTTACAGTTGTCACCGAGCTGATAGTTGTCATAAACCGAAAAGTAGGCCAGACATTTATTACATAAAGTTTTGAGTGGGAATATCAAAAATTCTATAAATACATGGAATACAGAGTTAATTTTTCACATTATGGATATTGGAGAGCTAAGATTTCACAGAGTGTGTTCAAGAAAAATTTCTCAAGATGATTCAAGAAGTTGTAGATCGAACCGAGTACTGTCTTTGATATATTCCAAGTAAGTTGAAACCCTACCGAGTATATTTCTCGTAACTTACTGAAAACCTAGTTTGTAGAAATGGCATCTACTGCGAGTTCTTCTAAGGTTTTATAAGAAGAAGTTAATTTGATTGTGTCAACAAGTTACAAGGAACCCCACTATAAGTTACACTCAGAAGTTACAAGCAAAATGGATATAGCAGATGCTTTTTCAAGCATCCCACCTATGGTTTTGTTGATGAAAGATATAAGACCGTACATACACTGTAAAATTAGGGAAATTGGAGATTTTGATATGTATGTTGCATTTCAAGCAATTTGTAATGAGAAAATGGAACTAAAACCAGAGTACAAATTGGTTGAGACACTTGGTCTCACTCATGCCCTAGATTTTTTGAAGAATTTCAAGAATGAATGGATTAGGGTTGTCTTAAGAAGATATCATGAAGGTGCATTTTAGTTAGAGAAACTGATTCAAGTAACTAAGAGGATGATTAGCAGGGTTACTAGTTACTTGACTATTGACAAGGTCAAAGAATTTCAAAGCGTTGCACGAACTGAAGTTGAGAAGAACACTGGCGCAACATGGGATGGTAGAGCATTAAAGATTTCAACAATTGTGCATCCCAAAGTGAAGTTTGTAGAACATGTTATTGGTTATAAAATCTTTTAGTCAAGAAGGCCAAATAGTGTACCATGTAGTGCAATAGATATGGCTTACAAATTGATAAAGAAGGGTCATCAGATAGACCTCGCCGAGCTACTACTGAGATAGGTTGAAGAAAATATGAAAACCATCAGGTCACAGAAGACCAACACCTGTAAGTTTTGTTCACTACTTGTATGTCTATTTTTCTATCTCCAGAAATTCTTTCCCTTTGTCGGTCACACTAAATGGGTAGATGAGAAACTAATCATTGCACAAATATTTAATATTATGAAAGGTCTGGGAGATAATGCTGAGGATGTAATAAATAGTTACTTTGAAGATTTTAAAGTGAAGATGAATTTAAGAAGCAGAATACCAAGTTCATTGGTCGAGAAATTTGAGGTGGACATTTGTTTTCTAGTAGACACCGACCATACTATGATAAAAGAATTTTAACCGAGAATCAAATGGCTAGCACCTACGAGCTATGAAATGGAACATGATTTCAGATTGAAATCAATACAGGCACTGCTAGCATTACCAAACGACCCCAAGGCCACTAGGTTTGGAACCTATGAAGAAGCTAAGTCTAGAATCAAAACAGGTTTGGTCATTAATAAAATGACAAGCAAGTCTAATAAGATGAAAATTTTTTTATCTAAGAGATTTGAGAAGAATGAAGACTCATCTGAGGAGTCACCAGTTGAATAGGCAATCGAAGGTTAGTTAATGTTGGCTAACAAGGCTTATGACAGTGAGGAGACTGAATTTGAAGAAGAACAAGAAGCTACACCAGTTCCTCCTACTAAAGCTCCAAAGAAGAGGTAGTTACCAGTACAGATAGGTGCATGCACAAGGTCATCCACTACAGCTTCACCACCACATAAGAAGGGAGCAGAAAAGATAGTAAAACCAAAGGCAGCTACATCGACAAAAACATATGCTAAAATAGGTCGAAAGGTTGTAGCTAAGCCACCAAAGAAAAAGAGAAGAAAATTGATATGAGGCAAGGAAGATTTAGAGGATGAAGAGGAAGAAAATAATCAAGGACAATTCAAGATTGTTAGTAACAAGAAACGTTCAATTGATGATGTCATTGAAGACATATTGGAGAATGGAGACATCTTAGACCCAGAACTT
This sequence comes from Chamaecyparis obtusa, assembly GCA_027943335.1. NCBI lineage: Eukaryota > Viridiplantae > Streptophyta > Pinopsida > Cupressales > Cupressaceae > Chamaecyparis > Chamaecyparis obtusa. Next base: position 271,426 of record BSBK01008107.1, on the reverse strand, counting down.
AAAAGATTTGACAAAATGTCAAATGAAGATCAAAATAAAATAGAGGAAGCTGTTATCTAGATGATGATAGGTTTCAAAAGAGTTCCAATAGAGTTTAGTACACAACTCCCAATTGCACTTGAAGAAAGAATAAACTAGAAATGGATTTATGCACTGGAAACTGAGAAGAAAATGAGAGAACAACTCCTAGCTTTAGTAGCACCAACTTTATCTATGGAGGAGATAAAATAACTTATGGAGTCATTGGTGCAAAAATTTCCAATAAAAAACTGAGCTATGAAAATACTAGATGAGATCCTTGCAGATCTTGATGAATCAGGTCAAATCATCTGGACATTCATTCTTGCTGTGAAAGAACAAATAGAGAAAATTGCTTTTCAAAATTTGTCTAAGAAGAGACACAAGTCCAAAGGAAAAGGAATATTTATTGGAAATGATAATGCACAAAAGAAGCAGAAAGAAAATATATCAGTTACCAAGGTAATTGATACTACAGTTGTGCATGAGATTCATGATAGTTCACATGATGCATCGGATCTTGCAGAGATCTAGATCCAAGATAACAATGACAATGATGTACTCATTAAGGACATCACCAATGGTGATCCTGATGACAAGGATAATGATGAGGATGTGAATGTTGAACCTGCACATGCACAAGATGAGGCACCACTTACCGAATGTGTAATCACATCTTTACCGGGTGAGCTTCCAGTTTTCATTAAAGTTGTTGAAATTCTATCTAAGGAACAACTCGAAGGCTCTATCCCTGAGTAACCACAAGACATAATTGGGGAACCAAGTAATGAACCTATTGTTGAGACAAACAAGCCTGAAGAGACAGAGGCCAATAAATAAAAAATAGAGAATAAAGAAGAGCCAAAAGCTACAGAGGAAACCCCACTAGACACAAATTTAGAGGCTCTGACTCAGTCTACTAACACATAGGTTACTGATGTGAAGAAAAAGGATGATAATGTGTCTACTAGATAGAATACACCAAGGGTAATAGATGAAAAGGCTATTGTTGTTATAGAAAAAGAGTCCGAGAAGAAAAAGAAAAAGAAGGGTAAAGGAAAAGGGCTGGTCACTCTAGATGAAGTGATTATAATACCAGATTGTGACCTGAGGACCCTTAGCCTAGAGGAATTGAGAAAATATGGGGAATTATGTACAAGGAAAGTAGCACAAGAGAAGTTGAAGCAAGAGACTAAATGCAAAGAAATATTAACGGATGTTAGGGATATCTTACAACAGGTAGTACCTAAAGTGAACATTGATGAAGATACTCCTATTATAGATCAACTTGCTTTACTTATTGAGAAGATAAATGCCCTAGACATTGATGCTGACAATAAAATTGAAGAAAGAGCAGAATCCAAGATTCAAAACAAACTTGCAGAAAGAATCAGCCAAGAAGTGGCAATTAACAAGGTCAAACTAGCTGAGGTAATAACTGAGATCAAATCAATAACTTAATTAATTTGTCAATTCTTACTGAAGCTATGCACTATCAAAACATTCATTGTTGAGATTAGTGAAAAGATAAAATCACTTGAAAATGAAATCATAGTCAGTGCACATGTTGCTACAACCGGGCCACAAGCTTTTTCAAAGCATATACTCAGATTTCAAGAACTCAAGCAGTTGATAGTAGATCTCAAGAAACAAGAAGAGTGGATCATTGATCAGGTTACTAAGGTACAGACATAACTCCTTCCATACCTAATTTTTTTTGAGAAACATATTGTCAAAGCGAAACAACTTGTTGCAACACTAGAGATTTTTGTGTTGGAGAACATCTTTGACATGCATGCACAAGTCGGTCTTGAGCACATTTCTCTCACCAACTTGAAAGAGGAATGGCAAAACCTCTTGGAGTCACTGAAGAAAACCCATTAGCACATTTTTGTCAAGCTGTAAGTATACAATTTTTGTATTTGGCATTAATAACAAAATAGGGGAAATCAATGTATATGCCAAATATGTAACTTTTTGTCGTATATGCCAAATATGTAACTTTTTGCCTAAGTATACTACACATTATCGGAGCATGCACTGAGGGGGAGTATTTAGAAATTTTTGATGTGCATATGTATATGGAGGAGATATAAGTATTGAGACATAAGGTCTATCTACATTCAAGTTTTGATACTAATGCCAAAGGGGGAGATTGTTATCTCTATTGAGCATTAAAGGTTGTCATTAGTATCAAAGGTTATCAAAGAATATCAATTAGTTACATATATGAAGCTAGTTGGTAACTATAAGAAAAACATGATAGTCGGTTAAAGTGTATACACCGAGCATCAGCAAACACCGATACCAAGTGACAGTAAACATTGAGCGTCAGAATGAGCACCGTGTAGTTTATACAATGTTTACTAAGGATCATGGGAAATGGAATAGTAATCAGGAATGACACATTCTTCTATGCAAATAGTTACAACAGATCAAAAAATGTATTACCAAGATCGAGAACAATTTGTTGTTAAGATAGGATGAAGATTCTATGTAATAGTTTGATCTAGGTTATTTTTGTACACCATAGATCTTAGGGTTTTGTATAAGATTTGTAAACCTAATTTTGTATAAGTGGCATACTGTTGTATGCTATATATTTTTTTTATGTTACATCATTTTTTATGTAAACTCATGTATAAGCAAAGAAGCACTTGAAGTACTTGCCAACCTTCAAGATTATCAGCTGACAGAGAAAATCAATATTTAGAGGTTATCAGATTAAGCAGAATCAAAGCAGGCTAACTGAGCAGTTCAGAGCAGAGATTCATCATAGTAAAGGTGATATTTTATTAGTATTTTATTGATTTGTATCAGACAATCAAGTTGTCATTTAGAAGATAGTTATGTGTTGCTTTCTAACAATTGTAATAGAGTTTTGGTTAAATCTCTTAACCGAGTGCACACTCGAGTAGTGTTGCTAAAATCCTATAACTAGGTAGATCTAGCTGATCTAATATGTTACTCCTAATAGAGTAAGATAACCAGAAGTGATCACCACTTGTAGCCCTAACATGAAAACCTTTTCTATCTGTAGTAGTGAAGAATTTGTGGGTGTCATCTCCACCGCAGTTTTTACTTTCTAACAAGGGTTTCTACGTTACCAAAATACTTATGTTATGGGACTGTTATATTGTTGATTTCATGTTATTTACTTTCACAAGTTGAATGGATGAATGATACATGTATTACATACAAGTTAAATTGGAAGGTTATCACTATTTTCTATTGTAGATCTGAAAGGTTAATGTGTTAAAGTTTTTGTGGGCACTGATTCACCCCTCCCCTCTCAGTACCCTATCTCTCCTAATTCCAACAACCTTTTCTATATTTCTGTAATCACCTGAAAATGGACAAGATTAATTTATCTGAGCAACTGGGCAAAATCAAAGCAATAAAATCAAATCAAGCTAAAATCAAAGAAAAATTACAATAAAGCCATAATCCAAATTTAATTGAAAATCAAAAGCCATAAAATCAATTTAAATTGAATAAATCATGATAAATCAATTAATTGTGCAATTAATCTAATTAATTGCATAGTTCAATTTAAATCAAATCAAGCCATTCAGTGAGTACACATGGCTAAACAGATTAAATAAATTCAATTAATAAATCCTAATTTTCCCTCAACCACCAAATGGGAGGAAAATACATCAACCAATAGGATTTGAGAACCAATCTCACATGGATCAAGCTCACATCGAATCTCCATCACATATAAGGAGAGAGAATCTTGTCCACCCATTTTGTCCTCTTATCCCAAGCTTTGAGGAAAAAATATTTAAATGGTCTCCAAAGGTGGAACCATGGACTTAACCCTAATCAAAACATGATCAAATCAACTCTACCCTCTACCCTTGCCAAAATCTATAAAAGCAAGGCATAATTCAGTCAATAAGGATCCACAAATATGAGAATAACACAAAACCGCTTGCAATTTATAGCTAGAAAGGAAAATTTAGAGCTAAATAGGCATAATTTATTTTGGAATTAATCTTTTAGCTTTGTTTATCAATCTTTATCATATTAGGGTTGTCACTAGTGGAAGCTTGCTGAGGGCTTTGCACTAGCAATCCTAATTAGAGAGCCATAAAGTGCTCAATTGTCATTTAATTTGCTTAATTAGATTACTATTTGTGGTAATTTAGTTGTTATTTTGATTTATTTAACAATACTAACCCTATGAAGGTACTTAATCTAGTACACAAAATGGAACACAGTGTGGGGCCCTAGGCTTCACTAATTTTAAATTTAGAGAAATTGGATTTTTCTTGCAAAAATATGTTTTGTTCTTTGTTTTGCAGGTTTTTCAGTGCTTTCACCAGTTTTTGCAGCGTGTATACCTATTTCTATAGTGCTTATGAGGTCTGAAACAATGCTTCTACAGTAAAGTTGTGCACCTTTTCATAGGCTTTCATCACATTTAATCCTTCTATCTTCTTGTCTATCCTTCTTTTAGCACATGTGTCCTGACTCCAGAGTGCGTTCAAATTATTCTACAATGAGTTTAATCATTTCTCTATATGCCTTAATTGCTTGTTAAAATAGCACGTTTAATCTCTGTTTCTGCTCTTTCAAGTTTTTCCTGCAGTGCATTTAAAAGTTTTAACAACGTGTCTAATTAATTTAGCAACGCTTTCAATTAGTTCTTCTATGCTTTCAATTAATTTGCAAATTTGCAGAATCTAACTTTCAGAAAATGATTTTTCTGTGTCTGCACGATGATTGGTCATAAAAGAGCTAGAAATCTAGAGACCAAATTTAACCTTGAGGAGAAAGCTTTGGCCAAAAGGAACAAAAAAGAGAACATAGCCAACATCAAGCTGGTTTTGGAAAATTCATAGCAAGAAACTAAGGTATATGAACATTATTTGAAAATTGTAGAAGCCTACAAATCAAAATTTGCCTCATTAAATTGGATTTACTTGCCTTAATCAATTTGTTTCAAATTTTATAAATAAGGCTTAGATTTCAATTCTATTCTTGTTTTCTTCATTTTTGCTTGTTTGTGTTGACTAACTTGTTGGAGAGGAGGCAAAAAGGAAGGAACAATCACCACTAGGTGAGTCCAAATCATGGAAAAATCATAAAAAATGCCCCTAGCCTTTGCTAGCTTCGATTGAAGATAAGCCTAAACTTGGTCAATTTTTCTTTAGCTTGTGGCCTTGTGATTTTACTAGAATCTAGTAAGTAACATAGCATAAAGGATAAAATCAAGCACTAAATCAAATAACCCCTTGTTTGTGGAAAAGAGTAGAAATACTCAATTCCCATTAGTTAGTGGGTTTTGAAAATTGAACATTGTTAATAGTGCTTGGGAAATAAGAATAGATAGGGATATGCTCTTCACATTTTGGTGAATAAAATTCCCAAAACCTATCTCTTAAATCAATTTTATTGCTTTACTCATGAATATGCTAGATCTTTAGTGGACCTGCTTCCTGAGATTTTCCTTAATGAGGCCAATGAGAGGGACAACCCAAAGTGGGATACATTTTCCTTTGCCACAAAAATCCAACCCACTATAAAATGAAATGCATGCATCCTTAATGGGGTGTGTGAAAAAAAGGATATTAAGCTTTCGAACTTCCTCGAGTAGTCCTTCGGGATTGTGCAAAGTTCTGATATACCGGTGGTGGGAAGCCTCCTAATTTTGGGGGATGAAAAATTAATGTCTATTTTGAATGGAATCTTGATTAAATACCTTGTTAAATTAGTAAAGCCTACCTTGTAAAGCCATGTTTACGAACCAACTTGTGAACTAGGTAGATTGCTTGAAGTGCTTTTAGTGAAAAACCCGTGATAATGTCCTTCCATATTCAAACAATTTTTGTGTAGAGGGTTTAAAAAAAAACAAGTGTATTTTTGATTTCTTTGTTTGAAGAATACGTACAACAAGTAAGAGATATCCATTTTGAAAATTCATCTTATACTTTTAATCTCTTCATAAAACAAACAATTACCAAGTTTGGGGAAAACAATCCTAAATCAAACCTTTGTTGAATGTCGGTTTCTACACTATCTCATAGAATCAAACTATCTTTACAAGAAGATGGCACTTGCATTACAAAAGAGGTCCCCAAATTGAATCTCAAAACTCTTTCATAAATCACAACCAAGGGGATAGTCTCCCAAATAATTTTGAAAAGAGAATTGATCCAATGGATAGAAACTCCACATTTCACGATTACATCCATGGAGGAAACGATGAAAATCAAGGAGAAATTAACCATGCCAATCAAGAGCCTAAAGAAACACTTGAAGACAAAGCCAATAGGGTAGCCCAAGACATTGAATTCCTTGAAGTTATGGACAAACTAATAGAAAGAGATAGGGAAAGGTATTTCCTTTATTTAGCCCAAGTAGGGGTGAAACTTCCACATGATTATGACATTGACCAACTTAAGAAAGATAAGGAAGATGATAATCCAATAGGTGCAATGAATAAACAATTAAAAATGTTTCAAGCACACATTTACCTAATGAAGAAGGTAGCTAAACCTAAGCCATTTTCCATCGAGGCCTTGTGCCCATTTCCTTTTGATAAGAGCTTGGTTATGGCACCTTTCTTGATAAATGTGGTCTTTCCAAAATATGACAAATATACAGGTAAATTAGACCCACAAGACCATCTTAGAGAGTTTTGTGCTCTACGTATCAAATTCATGCATAACATGACCTATCTAATGAGGCTTTTTTCAAGAATTTTAGGAGGCCAAGCCATGGAATGGTTCTCAAAACTTCCACAAGGGATAAAGACATTTGAGGAATTAGCCTCCAAATTCATGACTCACTATTCCTACAACATTGAGCACGAGATCACCATGCTTTCCTATGCAACACTAAACAATGAGATGGTGAATCTTTCCTAGGGTTTCTTCAAAGGTGAAGGACAATCTTTGCAAGATATCCATGAAGAATACCCAAAAAGGAAAAAGTGGAGATATTTATGAATAACCTAAATGTGGAGATGAATTATAGGCTCCAACTTCAATGTCCCCCAACTTTTGAAAAGTTTATCAAAAATGGGATAAAAATTGAAGAGGTGTTGGTTAAAAGAGGGGAAATCAAACTATTCAAAGATAATAAACCCCATACCAACACTAATAACAATCATAAATTATCTAATTATAACAATAATAAAGGAGCCAACAATCACAATGATAAACCAAGACTATGGTTGAAAAAAAACAATAAAAATCTTGTGAATGATGGAGGTGTGGAAGCACACAACTTAAAGGCTACTCCCTTTAATTTATCAAGTGGGTCAAATCCAACATATAATGTCAACCAAATGACCAAAGCTCTTTATAATAATAACAACCCTAACAACAAAAACAACAATGCCAACAAAAACAAAAATAATCCCTTTAATAATTCCAATGTCAACAAACCGAAACCATTCTTTTCCATATATCAAAAAAGGAAATTCACCCCTTTTAGGTGAACCTTTGGAAAATGCATTAAGGACTTTGGTGGCTAATAAAATCATTACCTTACCCGAATTGAGGCCATATGAACCCCAAATCAAGACCAATTGGTGGAATGATTCTCATCATTGTGAATACCATCACAATAAAGGACATAAAACAAATGAGTGCATGAAACTAAAACATCTTGTCCAAGAACTAATCAATGATGGAACAATAAAATTGGAATGAACTAAAAATAATGAGGACCATATGGCTTTCAAAAACCCATTTCTAAACCATGAAATGGGGGAATCATAAAATACCAATCATAACAACAAAAGAGGTAATGAGAAGGTTAACTTTTCTCATACTTGTGATAACACCATCAATAATCTAAGTGGTGATGAAAATACCATAAATGTGATTGTGGTGAAAGAGAAGCCAAGTAAAGAAACATCTAATGTTTTAACTAGGGGGCAAGCATTGAAGATTACCTTACGAGGAGGTACCCCAAGATTTGTCTTACCAAATAAAACCTCATTTTCATCTTCAAAGAAATATAATTTGGTAGATCAATTTCAAAGAACCCCTACTCAAATCTCCATCCTAGAATTACTCAAGCTTTCACCAACTCATAAGGAGATTCTAGAAAAGTCCCTAGTGGAGACCAATGTGCCTTTAAATTTAGATGTGGATAAATTCCAGAACATGGTAGGCTATCTTGTTACACCCCATTGTCTATCATTTCCAGAACAAGATGACATGTCTTTAAACCACCTACAAAATTTTCCTTTACATATAGAGGTCCTAATCCACAAGCATAGAGTAAAAAGAGTCCTCATTGATGGGGGAGCCAACATGAATATTTGTACCTTAAACTTGGTAAAAGCCCTAGGGTTTTTAGAGGAAGCTATTGACCCAAAGAAAAAGATAACCATAAAACCTTACGATGATGAAGAAAGAGCATCCAAAGGTGTCATAGTACTTCCCATTTGAGTTGGTCCAATGCAAAAGGAGACCATTTGCAAAGTCCTTGACCTAAAATTGACTTATAATATCCTATTAGGAAGGCCATGGATCCATGAAATGTAGTCTGTACCTTCAATCTACCATCAATGCCTCAAATTTAATTATATGGGACAAGAAGTCATGGTAAGAGGGGATTCAAACCCCTTCAAATATTGTAATAAAATAAAGCCAATTAATGACTCATTAGCCCCACATAATGCAAAAGGGTCTATGTCCCAAAGAATGGAGCAAGGGAAAAGTTCAAAAGATCTTCCATCTTTGAAGGGAAAAGAAAAGGAAGAAAAAGAAATTGTTGTTGAAAATAATAAAAGTCCCACTAGCCTAACTACTTCAACTAAAGGAAAAGAAAAGGTTAGTGAGGAAAGTTCTCATGAGGAACAGAAAGAAGACCAAGCAAGATCTATCCAAATTTACACCAAGGATTCCCATTATCAAAAGATGGACCACATGATGAAGAATTTTGAAAAACAATGCCAAATCAAACAGAATGGTGTAGGTGAATATTCATTAACCCTTATCTCCCAAATCCCATGGAAGACCATCTAGTCTACCTCATAAATAAAATGACCACTTTGTGAGGGAAAGCACTTCTTCATCCATGGATGAGGAAGATAATGAAATCTTAAATTGGCTATATAAAGATGAGGAATCAAGTGCACATGAAAAACACGTTCAAAACATAAGCATTCCCACTTATCAATATGGCAAAGAATTTCAAATAATGCAAAAGATGGGATATAAAGGACAAGGGCCTTTAGGTACAATAAATGAAGTACTAACAGAACCTATTGAAATGTCATGGAGAGATAGTAAAGAAAAGATTGGATTGGGGTACCTAGAACAAGACTCAAAAGAAGTATCCCTTGGTTTATGACCAAATCTTACAAATAGGTTCCCAAAGTGATGGGGATTCAAACAATTGGGAATGAGACTCATTTTAAAGTGAGTCATGTCAAGATAAAGAGGTTGATGTCATCCATACTTACACTCCTAGCAAGGGAAAATAACCAGCTTCAGGATCAAATGAGAATAAAGCTTCAAGTTCTAGCCAAGAGGTCTTAGATAATGTGTCAAGTCAGGAAATTGAGGTAAATCAATGGGTAAGAGAGCCTTATGTTCCAACATGGAGACCTACTATAGGGGAATCTAACCCTAGATTTAGTCCAAGAGAGTTTTATCCATTAGAGACCCAAGAGGATTCTAGTGAGGAAGATTTTGACCCTATTTCTCTAGAGCATCTTGAAGAAGAACATATCATAGATTTGAGCGATACAATGTTTGAACCTTCAAATGAGGTCATGTCCTTAAACCCTATCGAACCAACCCAAAAATTCAATCCGTTATCCCTTATCAATCCAAACATAATTGAGTGGGATTCCATCAAACCTACCATCCTCCCTACATTCTTGAATGATAAATTGGTGTCCCAATACCTTAATGCGGTTGAACCTTCTTCTACCATGGAATATCAAGAAGTGACAAAGGGGAGTATTCAACATTTTAGTTCGGGAAAAAGTGAAAAAAGAAATAAAAAAATAAAATGGAAAGTATCTAATGTTGAAAACCACATTGTGGCAACATTAAATCAAAAAGAAAAAGAAATAAAGAACATTTCGAAAGGTGAAAATCAAACAGAGGCACCTAAGGAAGAAAGGTTGGATACTTTTCCTGAGTACTACGAGGAAATATCACATATCTTAATTGAACCAATAGAGAAAGTGAACATTGGGTCAGAATCAGAACCAAGAATCATACACCTAGCAGCGTCTTTGTCTAGTGAAGAAAGAAAGGATTTCATCAAATTCTTCAAAGAAAAACAAATCAATTTTGCATGGCCATATGATGATATGCTAGGGCTAGATCCACTTTTAATCATGCATCATTTGAATATTAAAGAGGGAGTGAGACCGGTGAAATAGAAACTGAGAAAGATGCATCCACACATAGCTTTTCTTATAAAAGTGGAGTTAGACAAATTGCTAAAAGTAGGGTTTATAAGAGCCATTGATTATGCCGAGTGGATTTCAAACATTGTGCTGGTTTCCAAAGTAGATAAATCCATCATAATTTGCACAAACTTTAGAGATCTTAACCTTGCATGTCCTAAAGATGATTTTCCTCTACCAAGCATAAATGCCATCATAGATCTAATAGTAGGACATTCCATGTTCTCACTTATGGATGGGTTTAGTGGTTATAATCAAATAAAGATAGCACTCGAGGATCAAGACAAAATGACATTTACATGCGCGTGGGGAACATTCTGCTGGAATGTTATGCCTTTTGGTCTCAAGAATGCTAGAGAAACTTATCAAAGAGCCACGATGACCATATTTTATGACATGATGCACAAGTTCATGGAGGACTATGTAGATGATATACTTGCTAAATCCCACTCAAGGGAGGAACATCTACCCATCCTAGAAAGAATATTTGTAAGATTAGAACAATTCAAAGTAAGATTAAATTCAAAGAAATGTGCATTTAGTGTACAATTATGAAAGTTATTAGGGTACATAGTTTCCGCCAAAGGAATAGAGGTAGACCTAGCCACAGTAAATGAAATCATGGAAATGGGGGTACCTCAAAAATATCAGTCAAATGAGATCCCTTCAAGGTAGGATTCAATCCATCAGAAGGTTCATCTCTCAATAAGGTAAAAAGTATCACAATTTCACTCAACTCCTTCACAAGGACATAGTTTTCAAATGGGATGAGAAATGTGAAGAAGCATTCACCTTATTAAAGAAGCATCTAATGAATCCCTCAACTTTGATGCCACTAATAAGAGACAAGCCCTTTGAAATACCTTCTTAGCAAAACAAAATTAAATGGAAGATTGGCCAAATGGGTCACGGTCTTAAGTCAATTCGACATAGAGTATGTGGACCGAAAATATATCAAAGGTCAAGTAATAGCTGATCAATTAGCAGAATCACCTTTACAAGATGAACATCCAATCCAAGTGGAATTTCTAGATTCTAAAATTATTAATGTTGAAGAAAAGACATGGCAATTATATTTTGATGGTTCCTATACACAGCATGGATTAGGAGAAAGGATACTATTGATTACTCCTCAAGGGTATACAATCCCAAAATCATACAAATTTATATTCCCATGCACAAACAACATAGCTAAGTATGAAGCATTGGTCATTGACATAAAGTTGGCATTAGAATGGAAAGTAACATAGCTACAAATCTATGGAGATTTTGAACTAGTGATTAATCAAATCAATGATGAATATCAGACTAAAGATTATAAGTTGGTACCATACAAGAACATGATTGAGAATCTCAAGAAATAATTCACTCTAATCAAATTTGAACAAGTGTCGAGGGATAAGAATAAAGCAACAGATGCACTTGCTACTTTGGCATCACTTCTCCAAATACCAGATCAAAGCACCAGATATGAATTCTTGGTAGAAGAAGTTGAGAAACCTGCATTTGACCCTTCCCATCCTCATAACATTTTCTTACTAACATGGCATGACTCACCTTGGTATGGAGCCATTTACACCTACTTGAAAGACCAAATCTTACCCCTAGACCAAACCAGAAATCAAAAGAAAAGCTTTATACGCCAAGCTTCTCGCTATACCCTGGTATCCAACACGTTGTATCACAAAAGTCTAGATGGAATGCTTCTAAGGTGTCTAGATAAAGAGGAATCAACAATAGCCTTACAAGAAATTCACGAGGGAATTTATGGGTCACATTCAAATTAGGGATAATTTTAAGAAACCCCCTTTTAGGAAAAAGTTTAAAATCTTGGCGAATTGTACATTATTTTAGGGGGGAATTTATTTTAATGTAGGAATTTTTTTTTTTCAAATCCATGATTTTTATAGTTTGTATTGGCAATTTTTTCCCCACCGAATGAAAATTTCATAAATTACTGGTGAGTAATTTTCATTTGAAGTAAAAAATTATAATATATGAGGTGAATAATTTTCTTTTGAAGTAAAAAATTATAATATATGAGGCGAATGATATTCTTTTGAAGGGTAAAAAAATAATTGTATTGGTGAATTTAATGTACCGTTTGAAAATTTATTTATTTTATTGGCTAATCATTCATTAATTATGGCAAAAAAATTATTTTATTGGTGATTTTCAAAAGATGGGACATAACATGGACACGTAACCTAACCTAACATACCTAACATACATACAGTATTTTATAATGTTAAATCTATTATTTGAGACTGTCTGATGATCCAAGATCAATGGCTGAAGTTTAATTTCAGCCCCAATTTCTTGAAGGAAACAAAGTTGTCGAGGAAGTCACTGGAATGTTGAAATGTATCAAATAAGGGTAACTTGTTTGCAGACTACAGTGTACACATGTTGGTATTGATAATCACAGTCCTATTACTATAGTGCAACTTGTAACCTCTTAACTCGGTAAGCAATAAATACCTTGTCAGTGACAAGCGACATTCTTTAACTTGTCACACACCACTTCCAAATTCGTACAGATGATATAACCAATATCTAACATTTTTTGCATTTATGGGAAAGATTTACTGCTAGATATGAAAGATTAAGGATGAAATTTTAATTTCTCACACACATGCATTTAGGGGAAAGATTTACATGAAAGATTTAGAGGCATGTTAAGGAAAATTGATTTAATACCATTAAAGATATAATAATTTATTGCTAAGTAATGATCAAGGATTCAAGGGCTATTTATAGATGATCTGGCTTCTTTATTCCTTGATTTGTCTTTGCTAGATAAATTGTTTGTTTAGGTCATTACTCTGCAGTTGCACTCTGTAAATAATTTATTTTTAAGGTTTCTCAAGTTTTAGATGGACACTCCAATTAGGCTTAGATGCACATCTGAGGAGCCCCATGAGGCCTTTCTGGGTTCCTTTTCAGATGAAACCTTAGAATCAATTTGTAAGGAGGGTGGGCCTTTCATAATAGAGGCTGTTAAAATGGTACTAGGCAGAGAGTTTTTGCATAATGAAGATAGGCACCAGGTCAACATGGACATTACATCACATTTTTTGGTATCTCTTCTCGACCTCGGAGGAGAGAAGATGGACATGTTAATGCTGCTGAGGAGGGTTTTTAAAGAAGAAGACCTGGGGGACAATGCTAATGTTGTCATGTTTGTAGAAATAGGGGTGGGGATCCCTTGGGAAAGTGAAATACCCAAGCTTCTCCTCCCAAGACAAAATGTGGCCATGCAACCTTTTCTTGTGGGCCTGAATGTTGGGCAGTATAAGCACCATAGGAAATGGGCCCTGATTGCTAGGGATTTTCTCTGAAAGTGGTTTATGCTTGATGAAGAGGAGGCTCAGGTGGGGCAATACGGGTGGCTCGATGAATTTTGACAGTTAATCCTCTCTACAGAATTCTACTTAGATGGAGTAGAAGGGCAAAATTTGTAGTGGACTACTAGTGGTTTTTTTGATAAAAACATACCTCATTTTTGGGTTTTTTTTTGTTTATAGTAGGTTTCTCTTTGTACTGGAAGTGGACAATGTAATTATAATTTTATGAAAAAAAAATGAAAATTTCACAAGCTTTAGCTCATTTCAATTTGTACAAAAAATGGTTCTTAGACTTCTTTGTCACTGTGATTGCAATATTTTAATTAGTTGCTTTATCTGTGTATTAGACATGTATGATGTAACTTGTAAGTATGTTTCAGTAGAAATAAGGAAATGTTCAAATGATGCCGATGGTATTTTCATTTTTAAATCTGAATATTTAAAATGTATCATAGTTGTACAATGTAGATGGTTGTAGTTAATAAAAGAAATGTCTTATCAGTTATCATTGAGTACTGACATTAAGTTTGGATAATGTTACCTGTCAAAATTCACATGCTCGTACATTTAATATGAAAGATTTACAAAATTTTGAAGGACAAATGAATTAATAAGGTTAGAGAAAGAATTTATGGTTTTCTAATTATAATGTATGAGAATTATATGTGATTATAATTATCAACGTTAAAGTTATAATCAATAAAAAATATCATTTTAACTTTAAGTATACTATATAATCAATTTGAAGGACAAATGAATTAATAAGGTTAGAGAAAGAATTTATGGTTTTCTAATTATAAGGTATGAGAATTATATGTGATTATAATTATCAATGTTAAATTTATAAATTATAATCAATAAAAAATATCATTTTAACTTTAAGTATACTATATAATCAATAAAAAATATTACTTTAACTCATGTTTAGGAGACCTAGCAAGTTAGCGACCACAAAAATCTCATAATCTCTAAACACTAACCTTAACTCCAAGCTCTAAAATTTATTAGAATGTAATATTATTAAAAAAATAGTGCATTTTGAATTTGATTGGCTAAAATTGTTACTATTCAATTAAATAACTTTAAATTTTATTAACTTATTATCCATTATTAATTAATATTTATAAAGGAAAAAATAACATTATAACATTTAACAATGTCTGTTGCAAATAACTATTGTTGGATGAGCACAGATCGACGATGTACGATAGACTTCAGGATGAAAGGGAAAAGCAACCCCATCTTTTCAAACCCATTCCAGAATCATGACACATGTCACTAAACACGTAACACATTCCACTCCCAGTCTCACATGGTCTACCAACAATGCCATTTGATGATGATGTGACACATTTGACTCATGAGGTGAGTCAGCTGTTAGGTGACTAGGTGAGTTAATGGGACCATGGGGCCACCACACTACTCACCTAATAGTGACTAACAATGACATTATGACCATTGGATGATTGTAGATCAATGACTTGTTAGTCCATTTTCTTGTCACAGCAAAAATCCTATGAAAATGGCCCATTTCCTTGCAATTTTTCATGTTGTGCACTCTTGCCCTGTGTTCTTCATTGTGTCACCTTGCTCTAGCCCAGATTGCACATGCTGAATTGCAAAATCTAGAAAGTTATTCAAGTTTTAAGGTCTGCAAGAAACAATTTTAAAATCTGCCACAGTGTTGAAAACCCACAGTGTTTTTGAAAATTCATTATGTTTTTGGTCTTTGTGAAAACCTTCATTGTTTTCAACCTTGTGCCTTCCAGCTTTTGTGCACTTATCTTTTGGTGCCAGAAACTTTATGTGTTTTCGATCCTCTTTCATCGAAAACCTTGTGTGTTTTTGACCTCACAGTTTCTTGTTTGCTGGTGTTCCCTAACTGCACAAGTTCGATGCGTGGTGGGCCCGGGTCTTCAAAGGGTTTCAAATGATTAGTTGTCACATGATCACATGTTAGGAATTTATGACATGCGACCATGTGACTGGTTGACACATGTCCCAGTGGGCCCGTTGGCTAGGGTCTGATAGATGTTTAACGGGCGACAAAGATCGGTGGTTGTCGCTATACCACAAGGAAGAGATGCAAACCTTTTATTCTTCATGCTTTAACGAGGGCCATTGATGCGGTAGGAGGGTGGATACACGTGGTGGGCCTAGGTTTTCAAGAGGCTTTTGATCTATGATGGGCGTGTGATCGTAAAGAATATTCTCATCCCTTGCGATCATGCGACCGCCATTCGATCTTGGGCTTGCAGAGCGTGGGTCCAGTGTTAGTGACTCAGTAGTTGCAGTGAATGGCGTAATGACATGTGGCATCTTTCAGTTGGTCTGAGGTGGCATAATGGTGAACAGGCCCAAGTACTATTAGGAAGATTCTAGATCAACGGTGGTCGTGTGATTATGTGGAATCTTGCCGATCCATGCGATCATGAGACCAGCCGTCGATTTTCCTTGGCGGGCCCAGTGTGACTTCTCGGTACTTTTGGCAGTGTGGATAAAAGTGGTGGCCTGATAAATTTTCTTCTTGTTCACTGGTTCACGTAATATTTTGGCAACGCCCTAGTTCATTTGGTGATTCAGCGAACAGTGGTCGTGAGATTGCTAAGTTTTTTAGCGATGGTGGACAGTGCCTCACGAATTGCCGAAAGTTCTTTGGTCGCCAGTTCACCAGATAAAGTGAGGCTGGTGTTTCGATGATGTGGAGGCTTGTCATGTGTTCGCATAGCCCAGTTTTTGGCTATGTGATCATGTGACCACTGTTTGGACATCACGGTTGCGGAGTTAAGGTGGGTCTGTGGTGCCCATTTTGCTGGCGTGCTCAGTTTTGATTGGTCACTGACTGGTGGTGGGGCTGAGGACTTTGCAAAGGGTTTGTGACCATTGACCGTGGCTAGGAGACTACAGTCTCATGATCGCAAGGGTTAGTTTGGTGCCTTGCGATCATGCGACCAAGCATAAGATGAAGCCTATTTTCCTGTGGTAGTGAAGTTGATGACCGCGTGATTGCACGACTAAGGGAAAATAGTTAAGGAACATAAAGCCCGTAAAATGCAAAGTAGCCGTTTGACTTCAAATTTGAATTTTTTGAGGGTTTCCAACGATATAAAGGACTGAATTTCAATGTAGAAGTGATTGGAACTAGTAAGAAGTAATTTGTTTGCCATTGCAGTATGGTCCAAGGTGTGATGATCATTTTCAAGGATCTGTACCATGTAAGGAATGAACAAGGAATGGATTTAGGCATGTTGCAGGGTGGTTGATTTAACTTTTTCTCTTGGCAGATTTGTGATCTTCTGTATACTGATCTAAGAATTATCATAATTGGAGATCATCTTTGATTTGTTTCTCTGAGATTGCTTGGTTTCTTGCCCCTGCAATAAATTCTTGATTGGTTCTGATTGGTTGGGTAGTTGAAATCCTAACCCTGGTTACCCGTAGCTTGTTGCATCCTACTAGTTTAGGATTCCAAGGTAACCAGTGGTATAAATTGCAGGTTTGATTTTGTAAGGGTTCCTTCTTCTGCAAATTTTTGAGGAGAATTGGTTCCAAGTGAAGGGTCCTTTTTCTATAGATTTTCTTCTTCTTCTTTGCATATAGGGTGTTCTTCTTCTTCCATTGTTGGTTAAGGGGAATATAATGCATGCTACAATAGATTTGTCTTATGTGTGAGGATTTAATATACTCTTACTATTGTCAAGCTATCTCCATTTGAATTCTAAACTCATTAGTCATGCATGAAGGATGTCTGGTTTTTCTACTTTGCATTACCTGAGAGCTTGTGGGTGGAGTTGTCTTCATAGAGATAACTGGTTCATGGTTAGTATTCATGTATGTATGAGTTGAAATATCAAGGATAGGTCATGCTTGTCTTCGAGTGGATGCTAGTTAATGTATTGTCTATTCATAGGTCTCTTCTAAGGGAAGGGTCAAAATCCTTTGATGGGTAATAACATATTTGAATGCACAGGTGGGAACTAAGTTGAGGTTTGGTCATGGTGTGTGATTGATGTCAGGCATCAACACATTGAATATATTGTTTCCTTATTTCATAGCTATCTCCTGCAGTAGGGTATTTGACTCTGTGGCCCATTGGATAAGGCACTAGTCTATGAGAGACTTAGGGCATCTCAGGGGTCCTTTCAATCCATTCAAATCATTTCCATTCGGTTCCACCTTTTCCATTTCTTGTTGATAGGTTAGGTCTCTGGTTTTCATACTCACTCCACGCAAGTTGGGCTATTGCATGAGATATTGGCTTCATTGAGGTACATGATACCTAGAAGAGTTTGAGAACCATTCCATAGTCAGTTACCTACAGGCTTGTAGTGTGAGGCAAATTGTATGAGTGTGCAGATGAGGTACACCTACCTGAGTGATGTGGAGCTCAAAGTGCAGAAGGATCTCTCTTTGATCCTTGTTAGTTGGCCCTTTTTCCTGTCAAATTTAGAGTGTTGAGTGAATGTGACACTAGCCCTATCAATCCTAATGCCAAGCTGACCTTTGGGGAAAAAGAACACCAACAAGATGGTGACTCTATTGGGGATGCCTTTGGAAAGAGTCAAATACAAAAACAAAGCATTTGCTGATATCTTCTCACCGAGTTGTGAGTGGCGGCTCTAATTTGTCTTTGTTTGATCAGTGCATCTTCTGATAAACAGTGCATGTTATCCTGGTGAGTTTTGGTTGGTTGGAAAAGATACACAAATCAGTGAAATACTTTCCTCTTCAAGGAGGTGGTGGCTCTACATTGCAAAATTTGATGGAGCTGCATGGTGAGCTCTAGATTTGCCTTGCTTCCAGCCAAAGGTCTTCTGCTGCAAGATTCCCAGGTATTTTTCAAAGATCTAAAATGTCTCCTTGTTAAGTGGTCAGGCACTAAGAAAGGAGTAAGGTATGAGTAGAGGTTAGCATGCTTCAAATTTTTAGTTGTAATTTTATGGAAGTATTGCATTAATAAGTTGTAATGGGTAAGCTTGAGGATGAGCTTGCATTATTAGACCAAGGCATCCTTAGAGATTGCATAAAGTTGGTAAGATTGAAGGTGGGCTACAGATAGGATCTATCCATATCTTTATTCTATGATAGGTTTTGTGGTGCATATGATGAGATTTCTGATGATGTTGACTTTCCTAAATCTAAGTTTATTGGTTTATTCTTGGAGCTTTGTTTTCATGAGTCAACCGATTGGTCAGATGCATTGTGGGAAGGGTATTATATATGTGTTAGAGATTGGATACTTAGTGATGATAGCCTTGGGCTTGAGGATGCACTTAGGGTCATGTCCTTAAGTGCTGATGTTGAGAGTGTTGAAGACAGTGAGGGTGTGGTGTTTTCATATGAGTCAGATGCAACATGGGAAGAGGAAAGTGATGATGGAAGTGAACATTCTTTGGATAGTGAAGATATTGAAGATGATTCATCCTCAAGGTATGAAGATAAAGAAAAAATAATTAAATGTGATATCAGTGAGTCTTCATATGGTTCTGATTGTTCTTCATATGCTGAAGGTCTCCATGGGGATGAAATGGGTAGTGAATTTAAAGTGTTTTCTAACACTTTATATGATGAAGAATTTGACTATCAGCCCATTTTTTGTCATGATGTTCAACATGGTGCATTGCATGGAGTTATCAATCTATTATTTGAAGAACATGTGGAGGTCTCAAATTCAGTTGAATCAAGATGCCCATTTTCCATCTGTGAGTATCAATCTGACTATTCATTTGAGGTCCAGCTGGTTACACTTGTGGAAATGCAAAGACAGGGTCTAGATGAGGCCTTTTAGTAGGCAGAGTATGAGTTCTTTGTGTTTCCAATTGATGGCATACATGAATCAGTGGAGAAGAATAGCTTCTTATCTGATGGTGCTATTCATGGGTATACTGAATTGTATCTTCAAAGTGAGCAAGATGGAGAGAGAGCCAAAAAATTTTACATGCACTATGAAAAAAGCTACTTTGTTCTTCTTGATATGCTGATTGAACATGTTGACAAGCCTATGGAGACAAATGAAAACAAAATGTCTGGTGTACCTCATGAAGGAAGAAATGAAAATCAGATTTTTGATAGAGGCAGGAATTAACTCATGTTTGTTACTGTAGGTTTTTGTAAAAAATGTACATTCTGTAAATATCTTTGCCTTCCTTGTTGTGTGTTTCTTTCCTAGTCTGTTCCCTATGTTTTTTGAGGTCTTTGTTCTTTTTCCAGTGGGTGGTCTACTTCTTCCCAGAGATCTAAGGTTCTCATTGTATCTACAAGAGATACATGTCCCCAACTAGAGCCACTGTTAGTCCATTTTCTTGTCACAGCAAAAATCCTATGAAAATGGCCCATTTCCTTGCAAGTTTTCACATTGTGCGCTCCTACCCTATGTTCTTCATTGTGTCACCTTGCTCTAGCCCAAATTGCATGTGCTGAATTGCAAAATCCAGAAAGTTATTCAAGTTTTAAGGTCTGCAGGAAACAATTTTAAAATCTACCATAGTGTCAAAAACCCACAGTGTTTTTGAAAATTCATCATGTTTTTGGTTTGTGTGAAAACCTTCATTGTTTTTGACCCTGTACCTTCCAACTTTTGTGCACTTGTCTTTTGGTGGCAGAAATTTTGTGTGTTTTCGATCCTCTTTCATGAAAAACCTTGTGTGTTTTTGACCCTACAGTTTCCTATTTGCTGGCGTTCCCTAATTGCACAAGTGCAATGCATGGTGGGCCCGAGTCTTCAAAGGGTTTCAAATGATTGGTTGTTGCATGATTGCATGTCAGGAATTTCTGACATGCGACCATGCGACCGGTTGACACATGTCCCAGCGGGCCCGTTGGCTAGGGTTTGATAGATGTTTAATGGGCGACAAAGATCAGTGGTTGTCGCTATACCACAAGGAAGAGATGCAAGCCTTTTAGTCTCCGCACTTTAACGAGGGCCGTTGATGCGGTAGGAGGGTGGATACAGGTGGTGGGCCCAAGTTTTCAAGAGGATTTTGATCTACGATAGGCATGTGATCGTAAAGAATATTCTCATCCCTTGCGATCATGTGATCGCCGTTCGATCTTGGGCTTGCAGAGCGTGGGTCCAGTGTTAGTGACTTGGTGGTTGCAGTGAATGGCGTAATGACATGTGGCATCTTTTAGTTGGTCTGAGGTGGCATAATGGTGAATGGGCCTAGGTATTGTTAGGAAGATTCCAGATCAATGGTGGTCATGTGATCATGTGGAATCTTGCCGATCCATGCGATCATGCGACCGGCCATCGATTTTCCTTGGTGGGCCCAGTGTGACTTCTCTGTGCTTTTGGTGGTGTGGATAAAAGTGGCGGCTTGAAAAATTTTCTTCTTGTTCATTGGTTTACGTAATGTTTTGGCAACACCCTAGTTCATTTGGTGATTTAGTGAACAGTGGTCGTGTGATCGCTAAGTTTTTTAGTGATGGTAGACAGTGCCTTGCAAACTGGTGGAAGTTCACTAGATAAAGTGAGGCTGATGTTTCAATGATGTGGAGGCTTGTCGCGTGTTCACATAGCCTAGTTTTTTGCTATGCGATCATGTGACCACTATTTGGACATTGCAGTTGCGGAGTTAAGGTGGGTCTGTGGTGCCTATTTTGCCGGCGTGCTTGTTTTTGATTGGTCACTGACTGGTGGTGGGGCTGAGGACTTTACAAAGGGTTTGTGACCATTGACCGTGGCTAGGAGACTACAGTCGCATGATCGCAAGGGTTAGTTTGGTGTCTTGCGATCATGTGACCAAGCATAAGATGAAGCCTATTTTCCTGTGGTGGTGAAGTTGATGACCGCATGATTGCGTGGCTAAGGGCAAACAATTAAGGAACATAAAGCCCGTGAAATGCAAAGTAGCCGTTTGACTTCAAATTTGAATTTTCTGAGGGTTTCCAGTGATAGAAAGGACTGAATTTCAATGCAGAAGTGATTGGAACTAGTAAGAAGTAACTTGTTTGCCGTTGCAGTATGGTCCAAGGTGTGATGATCATTTGCAGGGTTCTATACCATGTAAGGAATGAGCAAGGAATGGCTCGAGGCATGTTGTAGGGTGGTTGATTTGAATTTTTCTCTTAGAAAATTTATGATCTTCTGTATACTGATCTGAGAATTATCATAATTGGAGATCATCTTTGATTTGTTTCTCTGAGATTGCTTGGTTTCCTACCCCTACAATAAATTCTTGATTGGTTCTGATTGGTTGGGTAGTTGAAATCCTAACCCTGGTTACCCATAGCTTGTTGCATCCTACTGGTTTAGGATTCCAAGGTAACCAGTGGTATAAATTGTAGGTTGTTTGATTTTGTAAGGGTTCCTTCTTCTACAAATTTTTGAGGAGAATTGGTTCCAAGTGAAGGGTCCTTTTCCTGTAGATTTTCTTCTTCTTCTCTACATATAGGGTGTTCTTCTTCTTCCATTGTTGGTTCATAGATGCTACAACAGATTTGTCTTATGTGTGAGGATTTAATATACTCTTACTATTGTCAAGCTATCTCCATTTGAATTTTGAACTCATTAGTCATGCATGAAGGATGTTTGGTTTTTCTACTTTGCATTGCCTGAGAGCTTGTGGGTGGAGTTGTCTTCGCAGAGATAACTGGTTCAGGGTTAGTATTCATGTATGTATGAGCTAAAATATCAAGGATAGGTAATGCTTGTCTTTGAGTGGATGCTGGTTAATGTATTGTCTATTCATAGGTCTCTTCTAAGGGGAGGGTCAAAATCCTTTGATGGGTAATAACATATTTGAATGCACAGGTGGGAACTAAGTTGAGGTTTGGTCATGGTGTGTGATTGATGTCAGGCATCAACACATTGAATATATTGTTTCCTTATTTCATAGCTATCTCTTGCAGTAGGGTATTTGACTCTGTGGCCCATTGGATAAGGCACTGGTCTATGAGAGACTTAGGGCATCTCAGGGGTCCTTTCAATCCATTCAAATCATTTCCATTCAGTTCCACCTTTTCCCTTTCTTGTTGATAGGTTAGGTCTCTGGTTTTCATACTGACTCCATGCAAGTTGGGCTATTGCACAAGATATTAGCTTCATTGAGGTACATGATACCTAGAAGAGTTTGAGAACCATTCCACAGTTAGTTACCTATAGGCCTGTAGTGTGACACAAATTGTATGAGTGTGCAGATGAGGTACACCTACCTGAGTGATGTGGAGCTCAAAGTGCAGAAGGATCTCTCTTTGAACCTTGTTAGTTGGCCCTTTTTCCTGTTAGATTTGGAGTGTTGAGTGAATGTGACACTAGCCCTGTCAATCCTAATGCCAAGCTGACCTTTGGGGAAAAAGAACACCAACATGACCCATGTTGTATTTCGGGATGAAAGGGAAAAAAAAACCCATCTTTTCAAATCTGTTCCAGAGTCATGACACATGTCACTAAACATGTAACACATTCCACTCGTAGTCTCACACGGTCTACCAACAATGTCATTTGATGATGATGTGATAGATCTGACTCATGAGGTGAGTCAGCCATCAAGTGACTATGTGAGTTAATGGGACCCATGGGGCGAACACACTAGATATTGACTAACACTAACATTATGGCCATTGGATGATTGTAGATGAATGACCAGAGCTGTATTTCAGGCCGAAAGGGAAAAGAAAACCTATTTTTGCAAACCCATTCTGGACTCATGATGCATATCCACTGTCCACTCACACGGTCAATGACAAGTGTGACAACTATAGATTGTACAATTTTGGTGCTTTAAGTTTCACTTTCCAGTTTCCAATCTAATTTTTCATTTATAAGTATAAGTAGTCTACAAATTTAGAAAGGGGTTACAGATTCTCAATTTCTAGGTTAAGGATTGAGGTCTGAGGAAAGAAACAAAGTCTCTCAGCTCTCTTCCCAGTCATAGTCTACAAAAATTGAAACTAAGGGTAACGGGTAACTACTAAAATCCTGAACACCTACGTCCCACATTTTAAATTTTTGAAATCTCTTGATTTACAACTTTACTGTTTATATTATATTAAAAAAATTAGTTTGTTAGGGTTTAATTTTGAATCACCCCTATAAATTGTAGGCTTGTAGCTGAATATTTGAATTTTCCTATGAGTAAATAGTGATACCGGTTACCAACTTACCATGATGGGCAAAAAAAATATCAAGAATAAGACTATGAGTAAAAGGCCAAGTCAGATAATAGAATTCTGCAATCTTCTTAAAACACTAGGTTTCATTGATTTATTCCATGATATTTATGATCCTGTTATTCATGGAAATAAGGGAATAATGGAAATTAGATTTGCACTTGAAAATAAGTGGAACGATCCAAATAAGGGTTCAAAATTTTATTCATTTAACCCCATGATAAATGCAACGACAAATAAAATTGGACCATGGGTTGCTGGGTTGGCACACATGGCATTACCTCAAGTATTCCCTTGCCTAGAAATTGTCATGGTCTACGCCGAAAATTATGATGAAAATAGAAAAGAAATTGTGAATAAAAATACCTAGGAGGAAATTTTGTCCATAACCAAGAGTGAATTTGCTAGTCTGTTGAACCTCGGGTTTGAACAACAAAACTCAAACGTGCACATTAACCTGGGGAAGCTGTCAGAGGACTATGAAAAAATAGATGAAACACAAAAATATTCTTATATCAGAGGAATAACAAGCAGTTCTAGTCTGAGTCCAAATCATAAGCCTCCTTATGATTATGATATTTTTGTGCCATGGGCACATGACAATATTTCCTTGCTAGCATTTTGTTTGGGATTGGATAGTAACAAACAAGTGGGTGCCAACATTCTTGAAATGCTTTTTCATATTCATTTTGAAAAAAAACTAGTAAAATATTATTTTATTGAGCACATTGTTCATTGCATGGAAGATCAATTACTAATGATTCAAAGAGGTTCACATAAGACATTTAGATTCACAACCTACTCGTGCTATCTTCTCTTAGCAAAGCATCATGCAATATTTTAGACAAACAAGCTTTACAGTTAGGGCCAAAATCTAATATATGAGTGGACACCTTAGATAAGGATGATTGATAACAGAAGGAACTACAACAATTTTGTAGACTTCTTTTTGGCACCAATGTACCATAAAATTATAGACACTCCAATGCTTAGATTTCCTATTACTTGTAGAAATTGCATTCAACTCAGAAGTCAAATACAATTGGCTAATTGGTACTTAATGGAAGAGTACACTATGTTAAGGTTTTATAGTTAAGTGGTAGAACCCTACAAACTTCCAATACATGTAATAGAGAGGGTATTTGCATTGGAATATGTACAACAGATGAAGAGCACATATGTACTCTTTAATGGTCAGCAAAAGAAAATGATATTTCCTTCCTTGCCTTTCTCCTTTGGAGGGTTCACATTTGAGAGAAGAGGATTCAAAGTGGCACAAGCCTTTTTTTCAATTTTTCACTTTGGTGTTGACAGTCACTGGCAATATGATCCCCTCAACATAATTGGAACAAAGATTAGAGAGAATGGGAACTCTGCAAGCAAATGTCAACATGAAAGTATGCCATTGATTGAAAAATTTAAAAACATAGAGTCTTGGGACGAGGTCAAAAAAGAGATGGAGAAATATGCTGCTGAAAATAATATGTCAATATAGGAATTGTCATCACAAATAATGGCATTGCACAAAAAGAAAGGAAAAGTGTAGGCCATGACATCATCCAATTTCTACCAGAAAGCTACTCAACCATCTACAATATCTATTCCAAAAGAGCTAATGAATGAATGTATGGATGATAATTGGACTCGAACCAAAATTTTTGATTTTTGGGAAATGAGGAAGAATCTCGGTGAGCCAAAGACCTCTGCAGGTCTTTATGACATGGAAGAGGATACAATGTTTAGCAAATTGTGGAATAAGGAGCATCCAACTGAAGCATATCATGGTGTTGATGATGACTATGACCAGGATTATGTGAATCCCACATCCAGTGTGAATCCCCCATCTAGTAATGCATATTCAAATAGTAGAGGAGTTGATGTGTCCACAAAAATTCAATATACCAAAGGGGCATATATTGTAGAAAAAATGGGCTACCCATGTTTTGGTGGTCTAGGTCCTAGTGGACAAGGGCTTTGGTCTATACCTAACCCACCAGCTCCACCAAAACATGGTGAGAAACTAGGCCTTGGGCTTGGAGTTCAATCATCATATTCATCAACTCAGTCAATTTCATTTGTTCCACCTGTTCCAAGCACTCAGATTCAATCTAGATCAAGCACTCAGATTCAATTTGAATCAATTGCCACTCCTGTAGCTGTGGATATTATGGGTACAACTAAAACTAGTGGTCCAAAAAGGACATCACAGATAGACATGAAAATAATGGTTTCCAGAGATCAAGGCAGTGTAAAAAGCACAAGCTCATGACAAGTATTAGTACAATAATGGAAATGGTGACTGTGAGTCCAACAATTGCCCAACCTTCAGGACAAAACCCTCAGAATAGTCCAAAAACTCCACTTGTAATGGGTCAAGGTGTTGCTAATCCTCATTGTGGAATTAGCAGAACCATAGGCAACATAGGTGGAAGCTCGTACATCAGTGAAAGTGCTATTTCAACATTCAAACATTCAATTGTGTCATAAAACCCTAATTTTTGTTACAATGATTTTGTAACTGACTATGAACAATCAAAAAATAGGAATAGAAATAATAGTAAAATAATGAAGATGGAAGCAGTTGTTGTAGATTGTGATGCAGAACCTGCATCTAATAGGTTATTTCCCACATATGAACCAAATAAAGATATGATGGAATTCATGGTTGTTATGCCCCTAGCTAGAGATAACAATCCACCAGAGAGTCAGTTAGATCCATCTCAATTTCAAGTTAGCACCCTCCAAATGGATTTATCCAAAATTAAAAATGTGGACAAGATAAATGTGTCAAAAATGACCAACCAAGTGGTCTACACTTCAGTGATGAAGTTAGAGAGAGAGAAAGGAAAGCTTTAGGACACAATAGATAAGTTAAAGGTAGACCTAGAAAATGTAAAGGCAAATGAGAAAGCAATAGAAAATAGGTGCAAAGAATTAGAGAGAAGGATAAAAAATTCATCCTCTAAAGAAGCAATTGGACAACAAGAACATATGGACGTAAAATTGAAAACTTTGAGGGCAAAATTGGAACAGAGCGAAAAAAAACTTGAGGATGAAAAAGCCTCTTCATTAAGTTTATACAAAAACTTGGAGAATGCGGGAGAGGAAAACAATAGCTTAAAGAAATAATTGGAGAATGAAAGGGTAAAAACAAAATAGTGGGAAGAGAAATAAAAATAGTGGGAAGAGAAAGCAAAGAAAATAAAACAACATAGTGAACACTAGTTCTCAGAAATGAGAGAAGACCTAAAGAAGGAAAATAATACAATTAAAAATTATGAAAACAACTTGAATGGCCATGTAAATAATACAGTCAAGAAAATAAAAAAATTCTTCTTGGGGAAAATAAAGATGTCTGGTGATAGGTTGTGTGATTGGTTTGAATTGAATGAAAGTCTTACAGATGTTTTTGGGAAGTTGAAAGAACACATTGAGAAGAACAATTTTTTTTGTCAGAGACAGAAAACTACAAAGCAAATTATGCAAGAAATCAGTAGAACTAGTGACAGGCATTTGGGAAGCAAGGGAATTCAGGACCACATTGGTGCAACAATAAAGGTGACCTCTGTCTTTCAAAAATGTCAGAAAATAATAAAAGTAGGAGAAACTCTTTCCTTATTCAGGCCAAAGCTTGCCAAGATGAATAGTAAAACAACCAAATTAATATCTCTTGGTTTTCTGAGTCCTAGTTCTGATTACTCATAAGAAAATTTTGTTGGAAGAGAAGCTTACAAATTTTTTTTGGAGGACACAATGATCTCTGATTTAGGCAACCTTCCTCAAGACAAAACTCATGAAGGCATTGCAAAGTGCATCAAAACATTCACAAATTTGAATGCAGTAATGGAAGGAACATTTCTTTCAACTCACTCTTCGAAGTATTGATGGCTAACGAGGTTGCAGGTCATTTACTATTGTACACACTAAAATGGTGCACTTCTATGAACCATTACGTGCAAGGTTGCTCAAGAATGAGGCCTCACAAAGCGGCTCATAGCTCTCTATGTATGGAGTTGTAAGATTGAAAATTGCTCTCAGCTAGAGCTATGAACTCATGACCTTGCTAGTCAACCACACAATGAGAGATTCACAATGAAGATAAGGGCAACAATGCCAATATCTCCAAGAATCAAATATGCAATGCAATGCAAGCTATACTAAAATGAATATGCAACTAAAAATAGAAATGCAATCTAATCTATGAAGTGAAAGTACAAACTATGCTATGAAAGGAAAGACCAAGTATTACCAAGCCTTCCTATTTAAGCTATGTGAGTTACTCTATTGCATAAAAGGAAACTAAGTTAATATGCCATGATCATGCAAACTAAGCAAAGGAAATATGCAACTAAGTGATGTAATGAAATGAAGCAAGTCTTCAATATCTTTAAAAGCTCCAAATGCACCTAAAACCTGCAGCATAACATTAGCATAAAAACATGGTATCCAAATGAAGGAGAGAGCTTTCCTTTTATAAGAAATGCAAAGGAATGGACCATTGAGATTAAGAGGCAAAAAGTCTTAATCGGCAGTGGAGGTTGAAAGAGGAGCAATCCATGTGCACAAGTATCTTCTAATGAGAGTGAAGTGTTGACTTTTGAGCCTCATGTGAGACAAAAAATACTTTTTTCCTTTTTTGTAAAATAGGAATAATGTTTTATTTGTGCAACTTAGGATAAGACGGAAAGGTGGGGCTCTTTATTTAATTAAAAGGGGAGGAAATATTCCTTTTAAGTAAATAAAGACTTAGGATAAATGATTAGCCCATAGGATAAAAATCCAATATATGATCAAAATTAAGACTTGATCAAGAAATTAATAATGTTGAAATTATTGATAAAACTAATTCAGGGTTGATAAATCAAATAAATGGGGCCCAAAGTCTAGGCGACCATTTTAGGGTGCATACATTTGCCCCTCTTTGACTAATGTGTGATCAATTTGGGAACATATGCAGTCAAAGAAGAATTGAAATGTGAGATCGATTTGGGATCACAAGACAACTGAGATGTGAGGTCGATTTGGGATCACACCCGGACAAACATAGACAACGGCCTTTGAACATGAGGTCGATTCGGGATCACATTCAAAGTAAGAGATAAGAATCTCAAATTTGAGTGAAAGCTCACAAAAGATGTCTGAATCAAGAGAATCAAAGAGATCAGGGATGAGAATCCTATAAATACTACCCCCTCGGAGTCAAAATTGAAATCATAGAGAGGAGAATAGCGAATTGATAAAGATTTGATAAAATCAGAATGAAATCACAATCAAATATAAAGGTCAATAGGTTAACCATTAAAACATGCCCCAGCCTGACTGAGAAAGATGCAGTCAAATGTGAGAAAGGAGGGAATGGAATGAAGATGAATGAAAGACTAGAAGTTTGGAAGACATGGAAATGAAGAAATGACGATGCCCCAACAAAGATCGAAGGATTAGGCCTCAAAAGATTTAGCCAACTGCGCAGAAGAAGGGAAAAATTGAAATATAATTTTGACTATCAAGATGACCTTAGATTTTGATTTCGAGTCCGAAAATGGATCCAGGACGTCGAAATTAGCTAGGGGTGCAATTTTCATGCAATTTTGAGGTGTTTTGAAAATGAGGTCAAAAAGTCAAAAGGCTATAAAAGGGGTCAAAAGGTCATTTTCAAAAATCATTTGACTTTTAGTGATTTGAGAATCTTGAGAGCTTTAGAGAGAGAAAATGGCCTAGCAAGCAGGAGTTCCCATCTACAGGCATCGATTCGAGTGCACCCGGTTGCACAACCGGCCACCACACTATCCTGCCCCGGTATGTTTTTGAAAAACTTGAGTTTTTTGAGGCATTTTTCGCATTTAATAACATTTTTAGCACATTTTTCAAATTTTTCAAATTTCAAATTTTTTAGTTAGGTGATATATCACGTGATACTTTAGAAGTATTGCGCCCTTTGGGGAGAAGTGTCGCGTGATACTTCGCGGGTCCCCAAAGTATCGCGCGACCATAGGCACCAGTATCGCATGATACTGGGTGAAAGATCACACGATACTGGGTGAATTATCACGTGGCCTAAGGTATATCACCCCACTATAGGGAGAAGTATCGCGTGATACTTCTCCAAAAAACAATATCGCCCAAGTTAAAAATTTGATATTTGACGCATTTTTGAGCAAAAATCTCACGGGTCTAGACAATGTTACATTTTAGAGATGTTTTATACTGATTTTTAGACATCCATCATGATTGTGCTAACAACTGGCTTGGTTTTTGGCTTGCAGGAGGTCTTTCTGGCACTGATCATCAGAGCGCCGAAGGTGACTGGGTTGCGGTGTGTCCGAGATCTGGATGATCCAGGCAATGCCGATATCAGGGCCATGGGATTCCAGTATTTGTTGAGGTTCCCATATATCAGGGCTGACCATAGGTTGTTGACTGCTCTTGCTGAGAGATGACATAGTGAGCACAACACCTTCCACCTACCTACCGAAGAGGCATCCATTACTTTGGAGGATGTCTATAGGATCCTACAAGTGCCATGCCATGGCGAGCTTGTAAGTATAAGCATGTTTTGAGATATAATCATAAATGTAATATTTCCATATGATGAAAACTGACATGATTTGTTTGTTGGCATAGGTGTACTATGATCAGGATGCCACTTCGGGGCACCGACTGATCTAGGAGATGTTCCATGATGTTACTATTCTGGACAGGCATGTCAGTTGGGAGAGGCTGATAGATGATTTTGGCAGAGATTATCCAGTGCCATGCATAGTGGCGTCTATCATTTTGTAGATCCTGATGACTGACCGTAGTTAGAAGGGTTTCCCGCTTGGATGGGCAAGATTACTGATGGATTTGGTGGGCAGGCCTTGTCGGATGGCATGGGGTCCTGCCATATTGGAAGAGATGTATCACGAGCTACATGAGATCGTATACAAGGATGGTCAGACTTGGGCTTGCGGTTCCATCTTGGCACAGGTGTGGGCTTGGGAGCACATCACTGTGGTGTGCCCCAGAGTTCAGCCAAGGGAGAGGAGGTACCCCTTTATATACAGATACCTAGGATTCATATCACATGCCCATACTAGGGATGTGACATATTATAGGAGGATCCTAGATGAGATAGCCTCTTTCACATGGAGGCCACATAGGGAGGTGGAGGTCTGGGGAGATGCAGCCGATGAGTTGAGCTATATGATGTGCACTCGGCCACTAGTAGGTCGATATTGGACTATCAGCAAGCTATCGCAGAGACAACAAGTATCAGGAGTGAGCCATGGGAGTATTTCCTAGATGTGGTAGATGTGGAGGCCGATGCAACATATAGGGTAGAGTGGTAGAGGGCACCATTCCCTTGGTTTACGATACCGGATGCACAGGTACTAGCATAGGGAGGAGACGAAGGAGATGGCAAGGGGATGGAGGAGATGGAGGGGATGGAGGGGATGGAGGAGATGGCAGGAGGGGGAGAGGGAGGAGGATGGAGAGAGGAGAGGGATCAGGTGGCTGAAAATGGTCACAAGGATAGAGATCAGCGACGCTTGAGGATGAGGCGAGACCAGCTTGCCGACAGGCAGAGGCACAATAGGACCAGCCTGCGGGTGGAGATGAGCTGAGAGTGAGGATATAGGCTCTCGAGGCTAAGATGTAGTAGCTCTAGATTACCATAGCAGTGAGAGACCAGCAACTACTAGATCTGAAAGCAGAGCAAGATCAATAGATAGCCGATCTCAGGGCAGAGATAGCACGCCGTGAGGTGATGGCATAGGCAGATGCATTAGAGATCCGATGGGAGTCAGTGAGAGCAGCATATTATCATGGACTCTACCTGCAGGCCATTCCAAAGGGTGAGAGAGCACCATCATATTCTCAGAGGGAAGGGGTATCAGATGTGGTACTTGATAGGAGAGCCATGCCTCCTCCACCACCATGAGCTCCTCATGAGGGTGGTAGCGAGTCCTAGGGTTAGGTCTTAGGTTGATAGATGATTAGACATATCTTGAGACATTGATCTAGATTATGGGATCCCATATTGTATATTGTATCATGACACAGATGTATATATGAGATTACTAGATGTTTGATTGTATCATGTGTTTATGTCTCTTTTGTGATGGATGTATCAGTTTATGTGTATTGTCTTATCATTTTGCTCAAAAATGCTTATGTATGTTCTTTCTCATAGATGTATGTTTAATTCTCATGTGTATGATATAGACTCATGTTTCTGGAAATGACAGTTGTGATATAGATATGATTAACCCCTTGTGATGAACAGGAATAGGTTCGAGATGAAAAAGACAAGGAGTGAAAGACATGATCAAGATGAAAGAAAGGTGAGCGCAGTCGACTGACAGGTCCACGTAAGATGAAAAGGAGAGCTCTCTCCATATGCAAGAAATGCAGAACTAGACTATCATGACCCTAAAAATGCAAGCTACTATGAAAGTGGTTGACTTGCAAGGTCACAATGCTTATAGACATCTAATTATCATCATCGAGCATTATTGGTAGTGTTGTAAGATCATCTAATGCACACTAGCATAACTATGTGGATATGAATATGATCTTTATCAGATAGAAATGTGGGAATCTCACCTAGGCATCAAAGACATGTAGGTCAAGATGACTAATGTAGTGAGATTACCTAAGTTTGATATGGTGAGATTATGCTTGTATCAAGACACATGAAATTCAGGATAACTAGAAGCATGCACTCGCATAAAACAGTCAAGGATAATACCTTGTCAATCCATAGTGTCAAGTAAGACCAGCATAAATGCTCATGACAGTTAGGATCAACAAAATATACCCACGAGTAGATAAAGAAATAAAACATGTTCTCAGACCCTCAATCTTCTAGCTATGCATCATTGAAAACCTCTTAGGGAGAGACCACTCATCAAAGAAATCATCATAGACAGCACACAAAATAAATAAAGTGAACATATCTCAATGAGTCAAGTGTTTAAGTGCATGTGTGTCGGTCATAAACTCAAACTTTGATTATCACATCTGCAAATGAGCAATATCGCATCATACTAGACTGGTGGGTAAGACATCTGACAAGTGTTGAGAAACACTCGATGCTAGGGTAGTGTTGAAAAACACTGTTTGGGGTGGTGTTGAGAAACTCCTATTTGTGAAATGCCCCAAGAGACAAACGCACTGAAAGGACTTATGTGAATAGTTATGCCCCCTAGACAAAGACAAAGACCAATTCCAAACCAAGTCAAATAAGGTCAAGGCATGATGGAGAATGACAAAGTGTCGAGGACACATGCTAAAAGACAAGGGTGCAAAGGCCTCAAGTAGCGCCTGTTTCCAGGTTTTCACCAAGACACTTTTTTCATTTTTTGATTTTTTTCTTTTTTTGGATTTTTTCTACCAAGGCACCTGTTTCCAAGTTTTCACCAAGGCACTTTTTCTTTTTTTTTTAGAATTTTTGAACTTTTGATTTTTTTGTATTTTATCAGGACTTTATATGCTTTTTAGGATTTTTTCAGCATCATATATCAATTTTTTTTTTTGGGTATTTTTTCAGGATCATAAAATATGTACAAAGGATGCCCCCAGACAGAAACGGGCATCAAGGATAGAACTTCTTGAGGTGCACAATGTTGATGATATTAGGGAGCTATTCTCCATTAGGATCTGACAGTAAATATGCACCAGTACCAAAAGCAACTATGATGACATATGGTCCAAGCCAGTTAGGTTCAAACTTGCCTTTTTGTTCTCTATTTTGTTGATTCTTAGGGTTCTCTCACAAAACAAGATCACCTATTTGAAATTCTCTAGGGTGAACCTTCTTGTTGAATGCCTTGGACATACGCTTCTGATAGACCCTCATATGATCAAAGGAAGCCTTACACTTCTCATCTAGAAGTTCTAGTTCTTGTAACCTCATGGCGCAGTAATCTTCATCTGTTATCAATCCTTTGAGTGAGACTTTGAGTGATGGTATCTCAACTTCTAAAGGCAATATCACTTCAGTGCCATAGGTAAGAGAAAAAGGAGTGGCTCCTGTAGGTGTGCGAATGCTTGTTTTGTAAGCCCATAATGCTGGATTGATTTGCAAGTGCCAATCCATACCATTCTTGTGCACTATCCTATGAAGAATTTTAAGAATGGTTTTATTAGAGGCTTTTTCCTGTCTGTTTCCCTATGGAAAATAGATGGAGGACCAATGTTGCTTGATTTTAAACTTTTTGCATAAATGCTTTAGGTCCTTATTCTTGAATTGACCTTCGTTATCAGTGATAATCTCAGAAGGCACTCCAAATCGGCAAATAATATGATTCAAGATGAACAAAGAGATAGTCTTCCTTGAAGCAACAGAAAGTGGCACAGCTTCCACCCATTTTGTGAAGTAGTCAGTGGCAGTAATAATGAACTTATGTCCACCTGATGAGTTGGGATCAATCTACCCAACCAGATCAAAGGCCCAGCACTGAAATGGCCAATGAGAAACATAATGGATCAGCTCCCTACCTGGAGCATGAATCAGGTTTCCATGTTTCTGACATTTTTCACATGACTTAGCAAAAGCTACTGCATCTATCTGCATTGTGGGCTAATAATATCCCACCCTAAGCAACCTTCGAGCCATGGAAAGACCATTATAATGTCCACCACAAATGCCCTCGTGGATGTCAACTAATGCTTGGTTGGATTCTTCCTTTTCCAAGCACCTAAGGAGCGTCCCATCTAAACCCCTCCTATATAAATCACTAGAGATAAGGGTGTGGTGAGAGGTGTTACAAATGAGGTTTTGGTGTTCAGAATGGTTGAATGTGTCGGGGATGATGCCATCACAAAGATATGAATAGATAGCACCATATCAGGAAGACTCGTGTGTGAAAATGGTACAAATGACATGGCTTTCAGATGAGTCAAAGATGGGATGGTGTAGCTCTTCCACCAGGAATTCAAATCTTGATTCATGTGTCTCCAACTGAAGAAGTGAAGCTAATGTGGCCATGGCATCTGCAGCTTTGTTCTCTGTCCTAGGGATCTGTTGAAACGTCACAAAGGTAAAGTAACGTTTTAATGAGTCAACCATCTTTTTGTAGGGTATCAATTTATCATCTTTGGTTTGATACTTCTCATTGACTTGGTTGATGATTAACTGGGAATCCCCAAAGACATGTAACTCTGTGATGTTCCATTCTATAGCCATTCTCAAGCCATTGGTTAAAGCTTCATATTCTGCAATATTATTTGTACATGAGAATAAAAGTTTGTAAGACTTTGGAATATTGTACCCATGTGGAGAAATAAATAATACTCCAGCACCTGATCCATTTTACATGGGGGAACCGTCAAAGAATATTTTCCAAGTGCGAGTAGTCGTATACAAGATGTGGTCATCTGGGAATTCCACTTGAACAGGCATACTATCCTGAATTGGGAAATCAGCTAATTGGTCAGCAATAGCTTGCCCTTTTATGGCCTTCCTTTCAATGTACTCTATGTCAAATTCAGTTAGGACCATCATCCATTTAGCAAGTCTACCCATGAGGGAAGCCTTACTAAGCAAGTATTTAAGAGGATCAATTTTTGCAACTAAATGTATGGTATGAGCAAGCATGTAGTGGCGCAACTTTTGAGAAGCAAACACCACTGCAAGACAAGACTTCTCAATGTTATTGTAATTGATCTCATAGGAGACTAGAGTACGGTTGATATAATATATGGCCCGTTCTTTCCCAGTATCATCTAATTGGGCCAACAATGCCCCCAAGGAAGATTCTATTGCTGAAATGTAGAGAATCAAAGGATTCCCTGGAATAGGAGGTATCAGAACTGGAGGATTAGCCAAATACTATTTTATTTGATCAAGGCTCTTTTCGCATTCCTCATTCCATATGCAAGAAGCACCCTTATGCAGTGTCTTATTAAAGGGTTGTGCTCTATCCGCTAGCTGTGAGATAAACCTCCTAATTGACTGGAGTCATCCTTGAAGACTTCTCATCTGACTAATATTTTTCAGAGGGGGCATGTCTAAAATTGCTTGGACATTTTTGGGGTCAACCTCTATACCTTTTGCTGATATTATAAATCCTAAAAGTTTGCCTGAGGTGACACCAAATGCGCACTTCTTTGGATTCAATCTGAGTTGAAACTGTTCCATGCGATCTAGAATTACTTCCAGATCATCGAGGTGTGTGTCCCATTTTCTTGATTTTGCCAGGGTATTGTAATACCCCAAAAATGGGCTATATGTTCATTAATCTCCTATATCAACAAATCATATGAAATCGACATCAAAGTCCTAATCTAAGGCACATCTAAACATCATCGAATCATAATTGATTATCTTAAATTCTACATCGGGGAATATTCCTAGTAATATTTCTAATCATCATAATTATCTTTAATTTTATAATTATTTGGCAATAAATCACATTTATCCTAAAGTTTGATTAATTGAATATTTTCATATTTAATTAATTAGATTTAATATTTGCCACGTAATTGTGTAATTAAATTTAATTCTATCTATTATTAATTGTATTATTTAATTTTGACAATAAATCTAATATCATATGAATAATTGATTAAATTCTTATTTAATTAATTAAAGCAAGTTGTCATTATTTAATAATATAGTTTTTAATAAAAGTTTGATTAAATAATTGATTAACCCATAAATCAATTGTTTTATTTTTAAAAGCAGTTAAGTTGAGCATAAATCACTTTATTATTAAATTAATTCATAAATAAAACATGCACAATCATAAAAGCAAACAACTATCAATTATCAATTAAAGCTAAACTCTATTTTGAGTTAAAGCTTAGCTTTTGCATATTTTTGTGAGTTAATTATCCTTTATTTAAAAATAACTCAAAAATCAACCTGAGTTATTTGAGTGATTTATGACTTTTTTTCATGCACCTCCAAAGCCCTGGATTTCTATAAAAACAAGGCTCAGCTCTTCATAATTCATCTCTCAATCATCTCTCAATCATCTTGCAAATTGCAAACTTACTCTACAGGAATCATAGCATATCAGATTTGGAGAATTTGCACAATTAGAGCTTGAAAGGATCAACTTGCGAATTCAAAGCTTTGTGAGATCAATTTCAATTGCATATTTTTCATATCTTAGCATAGATTTTCATAGCTTTGCATATCATTGTTAGATAGATCAATTCATAGCATATCAATTTCATCTAGCATAGATTCATATCGGTTTTTATCATTCTTATTGCATAGAAAATATCAAAAATATAGATTAATTGCATTCAATTTCATATCCATCTTTTGCATTCAAATCCTTCATTTAGGTGTCGTCTAGGTCACTGATCTCGATAAAAAATTTGAGAACATTAATCTCGCACCTATTAGAAGGCAGTAAATTGCTTGGTTAGATAGTTTTCAATTTTGCATGATTTGATTTTAGCTAACCTCTAATGTTTTACTGAAGTGTTGTGTCTATAGATCAGGTACAATTTTCACACACATTTCTGGCACCCACCGTGGGGCAACCCACCTTTGCATGCTGATTTTGATTCTTGGAGCTAAAACCCCAAAGTTTCAAAGATTTAATTTTATCTCCCAAAAAGCTTAGAGTTTTGGTCTAAATTTTTTTAACAAATTGGAGACATGTCAAGGAAGCTTTGAAATTTTTTTTAGAATTTTCTGAATTATTTAGAATTTTTAATTATTTTTTTTTTAATTTTTCATAAAAAATTAATATCTGACGCAAATCAGCATATTTTTCTAAAATTTTTACATTTTTGGAAATCTCTTCAAATTATATAGGGGGCCTATTATTTTTGTTTTAAATTTCGATGCAATTTAATAGCTCAAATAGTCAATTTGCAAAAACTGGTCTGTTTTGATAAAACGGGTCTCTAGGG
This sequence comes from Chamaecyparis obtusa, assembly GCA_027943335.1. Classification (NCBI taxonomy): domain Eukaryota; kingdom Viridiplantae; phylum Streptophyta; class Pinopsida; order Cupressales; family Cupressaceae; genus Chamaecyparis; species Chamaecyparis obtusa. Next base: position 233,701 of record BSBK01008107.1, on the reverse strand, counting down.
CACAAATGAAGAGATTTTTCTAAAATTTTTGCATTTTTGGAAAGCCCTCTATTTTTTAGTAGGGGTTTCTATTCTGAATTTCTATTTTTGTGGCCAAAATCATATCAAAAAAATTAGATCTTGTTGACTAGGTCAAATGTAGTGCAAAAAAATTAATTAAAATTTTATGATGGGTATGCACTTATTTTTCATATGATTCAATGCATGATATGAGTTGTCATTTGGATTAATTTATGGTTATTATTGCTCCTAACAATTGATTTTTAGAGCTAACCCTATGGTTTTCATAAGTTGAATATATTTTGCATATCTTGTTTGCTTGTTTGCTTGTTGGAGAGTTCGTCACTTGCTTGCATGGAAAAGCTCAACAAAAATTGCTAAAAATTAGGTAGAATCTACTAAGCAAATTGTGAGGATCATGAGGTATTCTCTTTGTTCTAAAAACATTTTGATTTGGACTTAAAATAAATCTCTTATGTGTCAAGCTTGTGTGCATCTTTTCATGCTTTTGATCTATTTCTACATACTTGCATAATTTGATACTAGGTTGTGATCCCTTAAGGATTCATTAAGTAGTCTTAGAATACTTGTGATTGATCTTGATTTCTATCTTGGGTTATTGGACTCGCTAATCCACCGGCCCCTCATTTTTTCCCCATGGTTGCAATCTCAGCGCCATAAAGGGGAGGGGTCAACAGGACAGAAGCGTTAAGTGTTCCACTTGGCAACCCTTTTGTGCTTTTAGGAACTCACTTGTTTTCTAAGTTGTGGACTCATTTTCAGCTTGTGTGAGGTGTTTAGTGTTCCACCTTGTGGACTCATCTCATATTTTCTTTAAGTGTTAAGTGTTCCTCTTTCTACTTTTTGGATGCTTTTGGTAGATTTGCTTTCGGGAATATATCTGTGCTCACATAGTAATTAGGCCCTATGAACACTATTCGTGATTCTTGAGAGATTGGATTCCTAGAGAAATCTTTCTTGATGATAGAATCCTTGTAGGTAGGGAGGATACTTAGTGTGTTTAGTGTGTTTTACATTCAACTTGGTTAGTGCATCTTCTCTTATTGATCGACACATTCTCTCTCCGGAGAGGTTGATAGATCACGTAGGGTTGATATCATGAGCTTTGGTGAATCAAAATTGGTTAGTGCATCTTCTCTTATGGATTGATACATTCTCTCCCCGGAGAGGTTGATGGATCACGTGGAGTTGATATCACAGACCTTGGTGGAACAAAACTTTGTCTTAGTGTGTCGGATTAATCTACTTGCTTTGTTTGGGTTAAAAGTGAAGAGGTGTCAAAACCTTGAATCTAGAGCCAAGTCCCCTTGTGGTATAAATCTGCGAGTCACCTTTAGAGAGGGTTAACCGTAGCGGACAATCCCTTCATAGGGCAAACTACGTTGATGGAACCTCAAGCGGTAATAGCCATTTTCACCATGGTAGTGACAGCCGCTATATAAATGTCCTTGTGGAAGAAATCTCCACGGGTATGGTTCATTGTTGGGTTGTCAGATCTCCCTAGCAACTCTTGAAGATTAAGTTCTCGGACTGTGTCAAAACCTTGGTGTGCCAGGATTGGAGTTCACCCCTTTGAATCATAAAAGTTGCAGAGTCAAACCATTACTAAAAACCTTAGATAGGCCAATTTTTTTCATTCTCAGGTATATGTGTGTTATTGCAAAACTTTTCAAAACATACACAATTAGTACTCTCAGGGATTAGCACAATTTGGTCACTTGATTGTTCATGTGCAAGGTTGCTTTAGCCCTTGTTCATTGTTTTCAGATGTGCTTGGAATCACTTGCTTGCTATTCTGCGTGTTTGTTTATCTACTTGGCTATTAAAAATGATCAAATCTGGTATAACCTTCAAAATCTGGACAGTACAATTTGCAAACAATCCAAAACTGAAGACCTTAAATTTTGCAAAAATTGACGTAAATTCTTTCTGGAGTCAAAAGTCATTTCAGAAAGTCAAAAGTCGTACGAGTTTTGTCAAGTGTCGTTTCAGTATTGCCCATCTGTCGTACGATTGAGAACCCAGTGTCATATGAGTTTTCAAACCAACAAATTCAAGAAAGTCAAAATCTTGTTAGCAACTATCGTATGATATTTACAACTATCATTTCATTGCTACCCAACTGTCATACGAGTTTTACAACTATCATTTCATTTCTACCCAACTGTCGTATGAGTTTAGCAACTGTCATTTCATAGACTACCCAGTGTCGTACGAGTCTGCAGAGTGTCGTTTGGAAAAATTTGAGAGAGTTGTTAGAAATTGTCAAATTGCAAGATATCCAATGTTTCCAGCCTAGTTCCAGAATCTGTCAAAAATATCATTGTGTCAGGAACAGAGCAGTAGTTATTGAGCATTCTACCATTTTTCGAGTTTGATCTTTTGAATCTGATCTAGTCTTCTGTTTGACCAATTTGAGTCCTTTTTATCTCATGTCAAAACCTTGTCATAACTATCAATCTTCAATCAATCTTCAAAAATAGACTAAGTGTTGAGAACTCATGTCCGCTATCTTTTGGGTGATCTATCCCATACATCCAGGGCACAGTTTCCTTCACCCACATCTCATCAGATCTTCAAAACTATCATAATCTTGACAAGGTTGCGTCATCCAATTTTCTCGAATCAAATTGTTCTTCAGTTGTCTTCATCCTTTTCTTCTGTTTCATTCAAAGTTAATGGTGGAGACCAGAGCTTCTTCACACAAGAAATCAGAAGAAATATCTCAGAACTTACTTTTGACCAATACCCCGGGTCCAACTCTTGAACAACTCATCAAGTCAGGTATTTACGAAGATGACGGTCTTGGTAACTTTTGATTGAAAATTGGTTACATACCTCCTTTATCAACTCAAAGAGGTAATCAGCAAACTCCTCCTCAATCTGTTCCAGGGAGCCCAAAAACTCCTACCATGTCTCAAGCAGGGACAAACCACGGTTCTCTAGGAGGAGGATCCCAGGGACACCATTCTCAACATAATGCTGACCAAGAACCTACACCCTCTGAAATCCATCGATGTTAGAATGACGATGAATTCAAGAGAATGATGAGGCATTTCTTGAAAGTGGATAGAGAGGCATACTTTTTACAATTAGCCCAGGAAGGGGCTAAGCTTCCTCCCAACTTTAACGTTGATGATATAATCACACATGAGGAAGAAACTCCACTCACAGCTATGACAAAATAGATGCATGCTATACAAGTCAAATTTAACAATCTTAAGAAGGAGAAGGAACCCAAGGAGTTCTCAATGGAGGCCCTATGTCCTTTCCCGTTCGACAAAAACTTGTATATGCCTCCATTCCCAAAAAGAGTGGAGATGCCAAAGTATGACAAATATGATGGACACTCTGATCCTCAAGATCATGTCAGAGAGTTCTATATGCAATCCATGGAATTCATGCATGAACCGACCTATCTGATGCGTCTTTTTCCTATATCCTTGGGAGGAGCATCCATTCAATGGTTTTCAAGATTACCTTCTACGATCAAAACTTTTGAGGAATTGATTAAATTGTTTTATCAACAATATTTCTACAATATTCAACATCCGGTCACCATGATCGATATCTGTAACCTCAAGCAATATCCAGGGGAATCATTCCTAACTTTTCTCAAGAGGTGGTGAAAGAAGTTTTCTCTATATGCTAGACCAATTCTCGAAATGGAGAAACTTGAAATCTTTATCAATAACCTTGTTCTAGAGCTCAACTATCCATTACAAATGCAAGATCATGTATCTTTTGATAAAATGGTGGATAATGCAATCAAGCTTGAGAAAGTACTTGTCAAGAAAGGAGAAATCACACTTCAATAGGACAAGTCTGAATCTGGATCTAGCTCAAAAGATAAAAACAAGAGCTAGAATAGAAACAAAGGTATTGTCTCTGATGGTGTTGTTGACACTATCCGCACCCCATCAAAGGCACTGACCTACAATCTCACCCTTGCCACTAAAGCCATTGAAGCTTCAGAGCAAAAATCTGTTGAACCATCTCCAAAGAAGCCATTCAAATGATGGGATAATAAATGAAAGTTTACTCCCCTGAGAGAATCTTTGGAATCTGCCCTGAGAACCCTGATAGCTAATAACATGATCTCTTTACCACCAATCCGAAACCCTGATCCGGATCCAAAACCATATTGGTGGAAAGATAATGCATTCTATGCTTTCCATTGGACTAAAGGCCATAGAACTAATGGATGCTTCCACTTGAAGCATACCATTCAAGACTTGATAGATCAAGGGGACATCATGATCGATAATCCTACCAGCAATAATGATCACATAGCATTTACAAAACCATTTCCACAACATGGCAAGGGAGTTTCCACTTCTCAGCCTAACATGGGGGCGAAAGTCAACTATGCCTACCCTGGAAACAATGCTGTCATCAATATGGTTGAACCATGTCTCTCTGAGAGCTGCAATGTCATCATGATTGTATGAAGAGACAGAAATCATTCCTTAGCTAATGTGGTTACCAGATCACAAACTCAGGCTCATCTGAAAGGACAAACACCAAGTTCATCTAATGTCCCTAAGATACGTTTCAATATCACATCTGCTTCTAAATAGAAGGTTGCCTCGAAATATTTCAATCCAAAGGATACAAGACCTACATCTTACAGCATCGTCCAACAACTCCAGCATACCAATGCCAAAATCTCTATGTTTGAATTACTTTGAATATCTCCAGCTCACAAAGATATCCTAGACAAAGCTTTTCTCGGCTCTAATGTTCCTGATGATCTAGATCTAGATAGGTTCCAGACTATGGTTGGTCATCTAACATCTTCGTAATATATCTCCTTTTCAGAGGAAGATGACAACTCCCTAAGTCACCCACATAATCAGCCCTTGCACATAGAAGTCTTGATCCAGAACTGTCGAGTCAAACATGTGTTGATAGATGGGGGCGCAGGCCTCAACATTTGTTCTTACAGCTTAATCACATAGTTGGGATTCTCAGAGATGGCTATTGATCCTCAAAAGAAGATCACCATAAAAGCCTATGATGAACAAGATAGAGCTTTTAAAGGCACCATTGTCTTACCCATCTGAGTAGGTCCAGTCATCAAAGATTCCACATGTTAGGTGCTTGATCTACCATTGGCTTACAATATCCTTCTAGGGAGACCCTGGATCCATGAAATGCAAGCCATTCCTTCTACGTACCATCAATGCTTGAAATTTCCCTATGATGGAGTGGAGGTTACTATCCCAGCAGATCTGAGTACAACTTGCAATACATTGAAGGAAAGTGCTGATAAGCTTGTTCCCAATAATAGAGAATCTTCCATCAAGCAGCTAAATGTTGCTTCCACATCTAAGATGGACGACATTGCTAAAGAGATCAATATCAAAGAAAATGGGATGGGAGAATACACTATAGAGCCAGTCTTGTCTCTGACATCTCTCCCTATCTCGCCCAAGTCATATGGACAATCTTTGAAGCAATCTAAATCATAACCTAAGGAACCTATGGAAGCATACAAAAGAAATTTTGTGGCAGAGCAAATATCCAAACAAGAATTTAAAGAAGATGAAGCTGTGCTTGCATGGCTATACAAAGATGATTCTGAATCCAAAATTGTTCAACCTAGTGAATCTATAGCACCTACAATCCCTTCTAATTCATATGGTCCAGGAAACAAATTGATAGCCAAGATGGGATATTCTGGTCAAGGACCTCTAGGAATCAGAGGAAAGGGTCTTGTGAAACCCATTTCACATATTGGTAGAGCCAACAAAGATACTGGTGGCTTAGGGTTTAAGAAGAAACCCTATCATCTCAAAGGTGGTTGTTCTCATGTCATAGAACAAATTGCACCAGGAGAACCCCTTCTTAAGAAAGAAGACACAGAACCCTCTGACGATGATTTAGATAGCTCTGAGCTTATCCCCTATGAAAAATTGCCAAAAGAGATCAAGGATCTTCTTGATGATAAAGATGATCCTATCAGAAGAATTAATGTAGTAGAAACACAAGAACCTACTGTAGGGCAAGAGATGGTTGCACCACAAGAACTAGCCAATCTCGAAGGTGATCAAACTGATCCAGAAGTAGAGAGTAGTTATTTTGACACTGATTCCCATGAATATGAATTCAAGTCAGAGACTGAGGGTAATCCTTCTTGGGGTATTCATCCTGATTTCACACATTTTCTAAGATTTCCTAGAGATCCTGAATCAGAAGCTGAGTCAAATGACTATGAATGGGGTGCCATTCTAGAAGAAGATGAGCTTATAACAGAGAAATATATTGATGTTATTCACCAATATGTATCTCAACCCAACATAGGTCTAGAGTGAAACAATGAACTTAACGTGTCTGATCCACCTATGGCTGAAGAGGACTCCCATGATGATGTTGAGCCTATTCATGAATTGAACGTTTTGAGCTGTAATATCACCTTTGAACTTGAGTGTCGAGTTATGACCAATGATGACATATCCACATCTGTGAACACCATATCCCAAGCCTTTCCTACTTTAACTATCCAACACCCTGATCTTATTGACCGAACTTCCACGAACCCGAGCCATGGTATCTACACCTTTCCAAGTGACTATGCCCTTGCTTGTTACCTCAATGCAGTTGAGCCTATGAGGACTTCCATCAGTGAACTGAGCATCAGCATGACTGAGTCAAACATCAAATATCTTAGTCAAAAAAATAAAAATAAAAAGAAAAAGAGTTCTGAGGGTGAAAACCACTTTGTGGCAGTCTCAGAACCTATGAAAGTAAAGAGAAAAGACGTATCTGAAGGTGAAAAACTCTTTGAGGCACCTAAGGATGAGATATTTGATGTCCTTCTGAGTCATTTATAGGATAGATCTCCAGTTCTGATTGAGCCAACTCAATCCATCAATTTGGGTACAATAGAGGAACCACAATTGGTACATGTAGCACAATCTCTATCAGAAGAAGAGAAACAAAAATTCACTACATTCTTATCAGACAAAAAGATCAAATTTGCATGGAAATATTCAAATATGCCAGGATTGGATCCCAATCTCATTATGCACCATCTATCCATTGCTCCTAGAGTAAAACCAATCAAACAAAAATTGAGAAAGATGCATCCTCATGTTGCACTCTTAGTCATAGCAGAACTAGAAAAACTCCTAAAAGCTAGATTCATCCGTGTCATAGACTATGCTGAGTGGATCTCTAACATTGTATCTATTTCAAAACTAGATGGTTCAATCAGAGTGTGCACAAACTTTAGAGATGTGAATAGAGCTTGCCCTAAGGATGATTTTCCGCTGCCTAACATTGATATGATAGTGGACATGACTGCGGGCTATGAAATGTATTCCTTAATGGATGGCTTTTCTGGGTACAACCAAATCAAAATTGCTCCAGAAGATCAAGAGAAAACAACTTTCACATGTGCGTGGGGAACCTTCTATTGGAATGTTATGCCATTCGGACTCAAAAATGCTGGAGCTACATATCAAAGAGCAATGACATCTATTTTTCATGATATGATGCATAAAACAATGGAGGATTACGTGGATGATACCTTGGAAAAATCCATGATTAGAACTGAACATCTAACAGACTTGAGCATGATCCTAGACAGAATGGAACAGTTTAGTCTCCGACTAAATCCTAAGAAGTGTGCTTTTGGTGTCACTTCTGGAAAGCTCTTAGGATACATAGTTTCAAAGAAAGGCATTGAGGTCGATCTAGCTAAGGTGAAAGCTATCATAGAGATGCAACCTCCCAAGAATATCAGTCAAATGTGAAATTTGCAAGGGAGAGTACAATCCATCAGAAGATTCATATCACAGTTAGCTGACATATCACAACCTTTCACAAAGACATTACATAAAAATGTGACCTTTTCATGGAATGAAGACTATGCAAAGAATTTTGATCATATCAAGAATTATCTCTCGAATCCTCCTATCTTAATGCCTCCTATTCATGGGAAGCTATTAATATTATATGTCTCCGCAACAGATATATCACTAGGGGCATTGCTAGCACAGCATGATGAGAACAAGAAAGAAAGAGCCATCTACTATATCAGTAGAACTTTAGTGGCCTATGAGAAGAACTACTCAATGATAGAGAAAGCATGTCTAGTTGTGATCTTTGCATCATAGAAACTGAGACACTATATGTTAGCTCATACCATGCATCTAGTAGCAAAAATTGATCCACTGAAATACCTACTAAGCAAGGCGGCCCTCATAGGTAGACTAGCTAAATGGGTCATGCTCTTGAGTGAATTTGACATTGAATATGTTGAAAGAAAAGCTATCAAAGGACAGGTCATTGCTGATCAATTAGCTGAAGCACCACTGTTTGATGATACACCCATGCAAATGGAATTTCCTGATTCCTCTATCATGCACTTCTTTTCTAGAGAATGGCAGTTATTCTTTGATGGCTCCTACACATAGAATGGATCTGGAGTAGGCATATTGTTCATCACTCCTCAAGGATACTCGATACCCAAAGCATTTAGACTAAAGTTTCCTTGCACAAACAATATTGCTGAATATGAGGCACTTCTCAATGGTATGAAAATGGCAATACAGTGGAGAGTTACAAAGATGCACATCCATGGAGACTCACAACTGGTTATCCATCAAGTCAATGATGTGTACCAAATCAAAGATGAAAAGCTCATTCCTTACAAGAGAATGGTAGATGATTTAAATAAATACTTCATCTCTATCACATTTGAGAAAATACCCAGAACAGAGAATAAGGCTGCCGATGCAATGGCGACACTATCTACTCTCTTACAACAGCCTGAACATGAGCTACACTACGAGTTCCTGGTGGAAGCCCTATCCTATCTTGCATATGACTCCCCTAAAACCCACATGATCTGCACCGTTGTAGGTTATGATTCAGCCCGCTACAAAAATTTGTTCTCCTATCTCCACGACCAAATCATCCCTGAGTCCTTTAACCATTTTGAGAAATGAAACCTTATTCGATCCACATCCTGATATGTCATCATTGGTAATGATCTGTACAAACAAGGTCTAGATGGTACACTGTTTAGATGTTTAGAATGGGAAGAGTCTCAACGTGCATTAGAGGAAGTCCATGAGGGTATATGTGGGTCACCCTCGAATGGTTTAACGTTAGCTTGAAAACTTATTAGGGCTGGGTACTATTGGCCTGAAATGGAGAAAGAGGCTATTAAATTTGCTAAAAATTGTCAACAGTGTCAAGTACATGGCAACTTGATTCATGCTCCAGGGAGAGATTTGATTCCCTTTACTACACAATGGCCTTTCCAACAATGGGCATTTGATCTCATAGGTGCTATCCATCCACACTCTTCTAATGGACATACCCATATAATCACAGCCACAGATTATTTTACAAAATGGGTAGAAGTAGTTCCTCTAACACAAGCAATGGGGAAACAGATCTCTATGTTCATCCTGAACTACATCATTTGCAGATATGGGATCCCTCACTCTATAATCACAGATAATGGGGGACAATTCAAAAACAAGGATCTAGATGACTTATGTGCTAAATTCAAGATTACACAACATTGGTCTTCTATTTACTATCCTCAAGGGAATGGACAAGTTGAGGCTTCAAACAAAAATCTCCTGAAGATCTTGCACAAAATAGTGAATAAAATAGGAAGAGACTAGCATCTCATGATCAATCCAGCTCTCTGGGCGTACAGAACTAGTATTAGAATGCCTACAGGGGCTACACCTTTCGCTTTAGTTTATGAGTCTGAAGCAGTACTGCCTATTGAGGTTGAAATCCCATCACTCAGAATCAGAATGCATGGACTTGTCACTGATGAAGACTACAGAGTGTCTAGGTTACAAGAACTTGAATTACTAGATGAGTGCAGACAAGCAGCGTATGATCATCTCATAGTGTATCAGAAAAGAATGTCTAGAGGCTACAACAAGAAAGTCAGACATAGAGAATTTCAGGTTGGTGATCTAGTCTTGAGAGAAAATCTTAAAAATCAATCCCATCGAAAATGCAAGGGGAAGTTCAAACCCAATTGGCTGGGTCCCTTTGTCATCACTGCTACTTTTGGCTCTAGTTCCTATCAACTCTCAATGACTGAAGGAGAATAGCTCTGAGAACCAATCAACGTTCTCCATCTGAAGAAATTCTATGCCTAAAGCATTCAGTCTATGGTTAAATGTCCTGAAAAAAATCTTAAAAATCAGAAAAAGTCTTGAAAAAATGAACATCTTGGTGAAAACCTAGCAATAGGCACCTTGATGATTCGCAAAAAAAATAAAAAATATATCAAAAATTCAAAAAAAAATTGAAAAATGAAAAATACAAAAAAAATGAAAAAAAGAAAAGTACCTTGGTGAAAACCTGGAAACAGGTGCCTTGGTAGCAAAAATAGAATCTCTACCAAGATGGTGAAAACTCGACAAATGGCCGCCACTTGTTCCAAATGCTCTATCTATCAGCACAATCTTGGTCTTTCCCAGCTTTCAGTCTTGCTTTAGTTTGTACATATCTCTCGGTTTGTTTTTGCATTTCCAATTTTCAATAAGTCAGTTTGTACACCAATTAGCTTGAGCGTCTGTATCCTATCAATATTCAAACTTGGGAGCAATCAATGTCATATCTTATGGCCTCCAATGTATCTTAGACGTGTCCTATCCAGTCAGAATCCTTTAAAGCTTCATGTGAGTTAGTCAGTCAGTCTTGTCTCCAGAAAAGATTTTGCATCTACAACAACGCAATCAAATATCAAAACAAACTGAAAACAATCTGTGCTTCATGCTTTTATCTCCTTGTATGCTTAGTGATTTGCATTGAGATTTTTGCATATTGTGCCCCTTCGAGCTCTTCGATGATGTCCTTTATAGGATTTAGAGAGTGATGACTGGGGGCATGATCTTTTCTTTGTCTTCTGCTTGTATGTGAAAATCTAACAACTTTGGAATTTCTAGATTGAAATGGTGTCCGATTGTAAGAGCCTCTATCTTGAATTGAATGACCATGCGTACCTCGACCATTGATACCCAAAAAATTCAAGGAAGTTTGATCTAACTATTATCTTTTTGAGTAAGTTCTTTCTCCTACTGTGAAACGCGATCTTGCCTAAGGAGGTGAACGATAAAGGGTCACTATGGGTAATTCACATTGGATTTAGAATGATCTCTTGACTGTTTGATGTGTTTGCAATGCAAGGCGTATTCAGGTCATCATGACGTTTATGTTTTGATGCTTATACAAATTGCTATATCAAAATGGACATGATATTCAGGTCATCCTAGCATTTGTGCCTTGGTGCTTATATCTGATCCAACATTCTGAAAAAAAATCAATATTCATATGTCCATGGTTGTATAAACAGTGGGTGTTGTATTGATTCTTGCGCATGCAAATCGATATTCATATGTCTATGGTTTCATGGCTAGTGGGCATTGTATTGATTTATCCGGTTACCAAAAAGTTCAATGATGATAACAAATCGACATATGATCAGTGACTAGGTCCTAGGTCTTAGGTTGCATTTTATATTGCATGCTTCTTTGCATTTTTCATCTTTGCATGATCTCACAATGACTAAACAAACTTCAATGCTTCAACAATTCTTTAATCACCTCTTCCAATCTAACAAGAGCTGAATCCCACACGAAGGTTCCTCCAATGAAGTAGCAAGTAGAATCCTTTTTCGGGATCAAAATTCAAATTTGAGATCATTCATATTGTCAACTACTTGCATATCAACCTTCAATCATAGTAGAAATCCATTTTTCAACTTAACTGATTAGCTTTCATCAAACTATCAAAATTTCAACTTGGTCAACTATGGTCAACTCATGGTTTAACGTAGTCAAACTTGGTCTCCAGGACCTCCAAATGATGCAGAACACATTCCTGGACGTGTTTAACCACTTCTCAAATCAATTAACATGCTTCTAAACTATCAACGCTGACTTTTCTTGTCAGATTTCAATTTTAATCCCGAAGGGGGCATGGTATTGCACATCAATTCAAAGTCTATAAATCAAAATTCTATCGATCAAATGTATCAATATCTTTCATCAGTGATCAAGACAACAATCACGTCTAGTCACTGATTCATCAAAAGACCTCATCGCTCGGGGAAAATCTATCATCACTTGGGGCATATCAAATTCATCGATCCATATTAATCTGGTATTCTCCTAATCTTGTAAACTGTATCAGTTTTTGCAACCATCAGATCATAGTGTTCTTTCCTTGGTTCTTCGGTAATTGAAGGGTTTGGATGTGATACTTGCTAGTTCTGCTAAGACAATCGAGTTTAGAATGGGTCACTCACTTCTTTGCAATCCTAAGGTTTGGAATCAGGTGTTTTGACACTTTTTCACAATCATAGGTTCATTTGCTGCTACAGTGAACATTATCTTTGGTCACTCAGGACCTATTATCTCCAATTCAATATCAATCAGCTTCTATCTCATATCAATTATCAATTTCAAACATCAGTTTCATATCTTTATCAAACACAGACTATCTTTGAGCCATTGCGCTTCGCACAGTAATTCAAAGAGGGGCAAAATGTAATACCCCAAAAATGGGCTATATGTTCATTAATCTCCTATATCAACAAATCATATGAAATCGACATCAAAGTCCTAATCTAAGGCACATCTAAACATCATCGAATCATAATTGATTATCTTAAATTCTACATCGGGGAATATTCCTAGTAATATTTCTAATCATCATAATTATCTTTAATTTTATAATTATTTGGCAATAAATCACATTTATCCTAAAGTTTGATTAATTGAATATTTTCATATTTAATTAATTAGATTTAATATTTGCCACTTAATTGTGTAATTAAATTTAATTCTATCTATTATTAATTGTATTATTTAATTTTGACAATAAATCTAATATCATATGAATAATTGATTAAATTCTTATTTAATTAATTAAAGCAAGTTGTCATTATTTAATAATATAGTTTTTAATAAAAGTTTGATTAAATAATTGATTAACCCATAAATCAATTGTTTTATTTTTAAAAGCAGTTAAGTTGAGCATAAATCAATTTATTATTAAATTAATTCATAAATAAAATATGCACAATCATAAAAGCAAACAACTATCAATTATCAATTAAAGCTAAACTCTATTTTGAGTTAAAGCTTAGCTTTTGCATATTTTTGTGAGTTAATTATCCTTTATTTAAAAATAACTCAAAAATCAACTTGAGTTATTTGAGTGATTTATGGCTTTTTTTCATGCACCTCCAAAGCCCTGAATTTCTATAAAAACAAGGCTCAGCTCTTCATAATTCATCTCTCAATCATCTTGCAAATTGCAAACTTACTCTACAGGAATCATAGCATATCAGATTTGGAGAATTTGCACAATTGGAGCTTGAAAGAATCAACTTGCGAATTCAAAGCTTTGTGAGATCAATTTCAATTGCATATTTTTCATATCTTAGCATAGAATTTCATAGCTTTGCATATCATTGTTAGATAGATCAATTCATAGCATATCAATTTCATCTAGCATAGATTCATATCGGTTTTTATCATTCTTATTGCATAGAAAATATAAAAAATATAGATTAATTGCATTCAATTTCATATCCATCTTTTGCATTCAAATCCTTCATTTAGGTCACTGATCTCGATAAAAAATCTGAGAACATTAATCTCGCACCTATTAGAAGGTAGTAAATCACTTGGTTAGATAGTTTCAATTTTGCATGATTTGATTTTAGCTAACCTCTAATGTTTTACTAAAGTGTTGTGTTTACAGATCAGGTACAATTTTCACACACACAGGTATCATCCACATAATCTTCCATGTTTTTGTGCATCATATCATGAAAGATAGTGGTCATAGCTCTTTGGTAGGTTGCTCCTGCATTCTTTAACCCAAATGGCATGACGTTCCAGCAATAGGTTCCCCATGCACATGTGAACGCTATTTTCTCTTGGTCTTCGGGAGCTATTTTAATTTGATTATATCCTGAGAAACCATCCATTAGAGAGTATATGTCATAGCCCGCTGTCATGTCCACTATCATGTCAATGTTTAGAAGTGGAAAATCATCCTTTGGGCATGCTTTATTTAAATCTCTAAAATCTATGCATACACGAATGGACCCATCATGTTTGGAAACTGATACTATGTTTGAGATCCATTCTGCATAATCGATGGCTCTGATGAATCTAGCTCTCAAAAGTTTTTCTAATTCCGCTTTGACAAGGAGAGCTACATGTGGATGCATTTTTCTGAGTCTCTGTTTCACTGGTTCGACTCCTGGAGCTATGGATAAGTGATGCATTATAAGATTTGTGTCAAGCCCTGGCATGTCTGAATAGGTCCATGCAAAATTAATTTTCTTCTTTTGTAAGAATTGTATATATGCCTTGGTCTCTTCTTCTGATAAAGACTGAGCAAGATGAACTATTTGAGGAGTTTCTTCTATGTTCAAATTGACTGGTTTTGTTGGCTCAATCAATACTGATGATCTATCCTAGAAATAACTCAGCAAGTTATTAAGTACCCCATCCTTAGGTGCCTCAAAGAGGTTTTCACCCTCGGATACATCATTTCTTTTTACTATTTTTGGTTCTGATACCACCACAAAGTGGTTTTCACCATCAGACCTATTTTTCTTTTTTTCTTTCTCTTTTATTTTTAGACTGAGGTACTTAATATCAGGCTCCGTCATACTTGTTTTTGGTTCACTGGTAGAAGAAGCCACGGGTTCAAGAGCATTCAGATAGTAGGCAATTTCGTAATCATTCTAAAAAGTGAGGAATATAGGCTCTTGATGGCGCCTAGACCAATCAATTAGGTCACAGTGAACAAGGGGTAGGTCAATGACTGGTTCAATGTTATTTATGTGAAAGGGGTTATCTTTGGTGACCATACAAGTGGGATTCATCAAGTCTTCTCCTAAGATACCCAAATTAGGACTCATCCTACCAAATGAAGCATCGTCCACTAAGGCAATGTGAGGAGTACAATCCTCTAGTCCTACACTAAGCTTGTTAGCCGCATTGGGTTGGGTACTATAAGCATGGACAACATCCATGTCCAAATCAACTGTTGCATCTGAAAGTGAGTCCCATTCATACTCATGGGAGTCTGTGTCTGAATCATCATTTGGGCCTCGTGATGTAGAAGCCTCAAGGTTAGAAAGGGTTTCCCCTTCTCTAGTGCTAGCATTGGTACTATCCATCGTAGCTAGGATAGTAGGACTGTCAAGTATCAAATCTTTTAAATCTCCCCAAAGGAGATTTGTTGAGGGCACCCAATCATCAGACATGTCATGTTGATTAGAAAGATCAGATGTGTAGTCTGAATCACTATCACTGTCCATCGCAGCTGGGACAGGGACACCTTTCTTCTTCTTATTTTCAAAACCTAAGCCAACCGTGGACTTATTCTTTCGTCCAAAAAGGGCATGGTCAACAGGCTCAGCTTTAGCATCCAACCTATGGCTAAGGGGACCATATCTTGAATAACCCATATTCTTAACCAGTGTATACCCTCTCCCATAAGCTTTAGGTGAAGGAGAAAAGTTCTCGTTGTGTTTGTATTTTTCCTCGTGATAGATCCAGTCCCTTACGACAACTTCCTCTTTCTCTTCCTGAATAGGAACTGAAGACTCAACAAATTTTCCAAATAATGTCATTGCTGATGATGAAGGTTTCATATTTGGTGATGGTCTCCCATAAGACCTAGGAGAGATTGGCATTTTTGTAAAAGAATCAATTTTATAATCTCCCATCCCAAGATCTATGGTCTTAAACTTCTGCTTGCATTGTTCAAGTGAACTATTAGGACTGTTAGCTTCCCTATTCAAAGGTACATGGGATCCAGCAGAAATGTTATTAACTGACAAAGCACCATCTCCAAGTATGCAAATTTCTACACCATTATGGGGAAATTTAACACACTGGTGATACGTTGATGGTACTGCTTGCATTTCATGAATCCATGGCCTACCTAGCAAAATGTTGTAGGCTAAAGGTCCAACATCAACAATTTGAAATAAGATATCCTTTTCTACTGGACCAATGCGAATAGGCAAAATGGCCAATCCCTTAGAACTTCTTTCTGCTTCATCATATGCCTTGATTGTGATCTTTTTCCTTGTGTCAATGACGTTCTCAAAATATCCTAGAGCCAGCAACAAACTCATGGTACACATATTGAGCCCTGCACCCCCATCTATCAGTACACACCTGACATGGGTTTTATGAATCATGACTTCGATGTGTAAGGCCAAGTTATGTGGGTGACTGATGGATTTGTCATCTTCTTCTGAGAAGGTGAGGTAATGAGGGCTAGCCAAATGGTTGACCATATTCTGGAATTGATCAATATCTAAGTTGTTAGGGACACTGGCTACTCGCAAAGCATCCTCAAGGACACGCTTGTGCTTAGGGGACAATTCTAAAAGCTCAAAAATGGATATCTACACGGGTGTACATTGTAACTGGTAAATAAGATTATAATTGGAATCAGGACCAATGGTAGATTTAGGAGGAACAGCTTTGGACATGGGCTGCTTAGACTTGCTAGTACTAGGACCTCTGATAATAATGGGAGCTTGGGCCTGACTCCTAGTGACAGCATTGAGGGACTGGGGCATTCTTCATGAGTGAGGACCTCTTATCACCACATCGGGTCTTTCATCAGTCATAGGAGTTGAGTCCACATCATATCCATAAGGATTTTTCCCTCTCATCATGTTGATGTTATCATCAGCCACTTCAAGCATGTTAATCACATTTTTAGCATTTGTGTATGTATAGTTGATAGCAGCCTTACCATGCTTGTTGTTAGAATTTTCCCCTTTTTCATATTTGGGCAAGGGTTCCTTAAAAGCCTTATGATCCGCATTAGTGGTTAAACCATCAACTTGTAATCGCCCACTTTCAATGAGGTCTTGGACAAGATGTTTAAGCCTAAAATAATTTTTGATATCATGTCCAATTCCATTGTGGAAGACACAAAAGGCTTTCTCATCCCACCAATGAGGTTTAGGATCGGGTATTCGGTGCTTGGCAGGATCCTGAGGTTGCACCAAATTATGAGCAATTAATGTTTTGAAAATGTCGGCATAGGAGTCCCCAAGTTTGGTGAATTGTCTCTTTTCCTTCTTGGGTTTCCCTTGATACTTGGATTTATTCTCTTGTTGTCCTGAGGACACTTGCAGCTTCATGGCTTGTACTACATTGGAGAGGTTAAGAACTCCCTCATTCTTAGGTTGTGGTGAGTCAACAACTCCGTCATTGACCACCTATTTATTCTTATTCCAATAGGAGTTCTTTTTGTCCTTATAACCATGATTGTTGTTGTTTTGGCCATTGTTGTTATTAGTTGATTTAGCCAAAATTCCTTGTTCTTTTAGGACATCCTCTATATGACATGCCACTTCGACCATGGTATCAAAAGAATTAAATGGTATCTTTCTTACCTCATATCTTAATTCTGGCACTAAGTTACTCACAATGATGTCTATTCTTTCCTCTTCAGGAATTGTCCTGGGATATTTTGAACACAAACGTCTCCATCTTTGTAGGAAAGTGACAAAAGATTCTCCTTGATTTTGTTTAAGTTTGCACAAATCAAGCATTGTGACCGACCTTGATAGATTATAAGAAAAATGCTGAACAAATCTTTGGATGAGTTCTTTAAATGACTTTACTGCAGGAGTAAGGTTGGTGAACCACTCCATGGCTTGGCCTTTGAGACTCGGAAATAATCTCATCAAGTAGGAGTCTTCATGATGAAAAGAAAAGCTCATTATGTAGAACTGTCGAACATGGTCATGAGGGTCACCAATGCCATCATATTTGTCATAGGTTGGAAACTCAACTTTCTTAGGGAACTCAACCAACACCACACTCTTGTCAATCGGGTTGGGACATATGGAGTCCAAATTAAATGTGCTCTTAGGAGCCCTCATCCTTTCTATGTCCTTCTGTATTTGCATGATCACCTCATTGGTTGAAGGATTCTATTTCTTAATCTTTTGGTGGATGTCAAAATTATATGGAACTTTAGCACCTTTGTTGATAAGGCTTTCTAGGAATTGATCCTTGTTTTGTTCCATGTATCGTTCCACATATGCTTGAAAGGATGGTTCTTGTTGCATAGTCATAAAATCCATATGATCAAATTTGGCATAACTTCCTCCATGTTGTGAGCCATGATGTGCTCATTGGGAGGGTTGCTTTGAATGTCTATGAGGTGATCGTCTCCTATGATGATCATATCTTGAAACCCTTCTTCCTCTAGGACTTGGGGATCGTGAGGGTGTCCTTGATCTTCTTCTAGGACTTGGTGAAGGGGTAGATGGGGGTGAGTTGGTCCCACTATTGGTTCCCCTCCCATTGAATTGGCTTTGAAGTTGTTGTGTGTAGAGTCTATCTTCTTCTTCTTGGGTGACTCTTTCCTTTATATCCAACAACACACGCTCCTCTTCTTCTAGTTGTCTGAATTTTTCCTTTTTAGCAGCTTGTTCATCCAAATAGGCTTGCTTCTCCCTCTCAATGCTTCTCAATCTCATATTTGCATATTGAGAGGTGTCTTTAAGTGGGGAGGATGGTCTCGAATGCCTTATTGTATTGGCTGCATTTATGTAGTGATCACTAGATTTGTTGTTCTGGTCTTCATGTTGTGACCCTGAATGTGAGTGAGCTTGCTTATAATGTCTCTCAGCTCATTGGTGAGCATCAAAATACCTCATGTTATTGGGAGGTGACCTGGGTGGACGAGCATGAGAAGAACCACCATACTCTCTTCTATGTCATTGGAAGATATCCTCAAGAGTTTGATTCATGGCTTCTCTTTGTTGTCGGGTGAAAGTATAACTCATATCCATACTTGACGAAAGTGGTACAAAAGAGGTGCTCACTTCACTAGGATTAGCTCCCGAATTAAAACAAACCTCAGATTCACTCTTAGGTGATTGATCAAAAAGGGGTCCTTTTCCCTTATGTTGTCGATGAGTCTTAACGGGTGGTAACTGGCTAAAGGCAATAGGGGGTCACTTCCCTTGATTGACTTGGTACCTTGTCGTAATTGACATGAAAGAAAGATACTCTCAATGATAAGGTGACCTCTCAAAGTGTCAACGCCAAACTAGGATAATCAAAGTCCTCTATTGTCTAAAGAGAAATGAGAAAATAGAAAAGGGGCTTGACCAACACTGTCAAAGAGGTGCTTCAAATCAAAGGGTGACTACCCTTGCACTTTTGAACCAGGAGGTTGGACTAGGCCAAAATATGATTGAAATTGAGATTTAAATGAAAGCGATTTGGACAATAAGAGCACTAAAATTTTCCAAGAATGTAGCTAACAATCTTAGAGATGAACCTTGGCACTAAGAATGACCTTCTAACTTGACAATTATTCCAAAGTAATTTTGTAAATTAGATAATGCTATCCCGAAGGACTAAAACCAGAAATTTAGAGTCAAGATAGGTCTCAAACATCAGAGCAAGAAGCCTACTCTAAGACCTAACCTGATTAACAGCAACTGAAACTGACCAAATTGCAAGCACGACAGAAATTACCCTGGCGATATACTCCAGGCTACTGGGGTGATATACCTATAATCGCGTGATACTTCACCTTATGCCAGGCGATATACCTTATAATAGTCAAGTGATACACTCTAGGCAAGTCAGGTGATAGTTCGTCAAGGGTGAACTATCGTGCGATATTTCTTCTCAAAGCAGGTGATATTTTTAGCAAGCGCGAAGTATCGCATGATATTTCACTTTACAGAGTGCGATACTGTTGCAGAATTATTCAACTCTTGACCAAAATTGTGTAAAATTTGCATTTCTGGGTCTGCTTGGTCAAAATTTTTGATCTGAGGGTTGATATTTTCGATTTCAGTCACAATATCAGTAGAATTTTGGCAGGTTTGCAAACAGTGAGGGATCAAACATGTCTCAAAACACTTGAAACAAGGGCAAAAGCAACCTTGCCAAGGCAAACACTTGTGATATCAGAATTGAAAAAGCACCTTATGAACGCTACCGATTGTTTGTATGTGAGAACATTTATACTAGCATCACACAACCGAAGACAATTCAAGCAAGTCTATCCTCAAAAGTTAAGGCTCAATACTTACCAACTTATCCCACAACTTGATGCCCCCTCGCCTCACACCAAGTGGTTACCCACAAGAGATGTTGGCTTTGTCGTGAAAGTATCAAATGACACAACCAAA
Organism: Chamaecyparis obtusa; assembly: GCA_027943335.1. Classification (NCBI taxonomy): domain Eukaryota; kingdom Viridiplantae; phylum Streptophyta; class Pinopsida; order Cupressales; family Cupressaceae; genus Chamaecyparis; species Chamaecyparis obtusa. The sequence goes on along the minus strand of BSBK01008107.1, from coordinate 213,471 downwards.
GGGACACATATGGTGAGTATCTTAAGGTGATCCGGGTAAACCACTTGGATCAATCCTTGCACTAAGAAGATAAGCGGCTAAACAAGGTGGCTTCTATCTAATGGTTCTTAATAAGAATTTCCATTCACAACACCCCTCTTGCTCTTCATAAAGGACTAGGACCTTGCAGCCTCAAGAGTACCTTAAGCATTCTTGTTCAATGTTTTCCCCATGGTCGCAATCCCATGAGCTACTCACATCAAACGAAGATAAGTGTTATGTCTACCAAGGTTTTTGGTGTCCTTGATAGCCTTGAGATTATAGTGAGTTGGAATCACTTGCCACCAAGGAAAATGATGACAAGGTTGTCCCCACTTGAGTCATTCCTCTTGATTGCTCAAGAGCAGGCCTGCTAAAGGATTTCTAAACTAAACAAAAAAATGGATAATTTATGAGGTTCAAGGTTTTTCGTTCACCTCAAGGGTGAAGAGCATACTCCCCTATCTCAAAAACTTCTCCCAAACACACCAAGAAAAGAGATTCAATTACTCTCTTGCTTCCAAAACCTTAAGATGGGTCAAGATTTTCTGATTCACCTAAAGGTGAAGAGCATACTTCTCCTACCACCTCAAAATCTCTTTCATAAGGTTTTAAAAATTCCTAATACAATTAGTGAATGCCACACTTGAAAGGAAAGAAAATAAACAAGCAAGATTTTTTTTTTTTGTTTTTATGCTTGGGCAGCCCTACAAAAACTGTTAGTAGCCCTCTTTGACATACATTTTTAACAAATTTCAAGCAATAAGAGCACCTACAAGCACAACTTGTTAGACCAACAAGGTTAGCAAAATCAAAATCCAAATGTAAATATGCAATAAACTGATAGATCCAAGCTAAAAGATGCAGGTTAGACCTATCTAAATATAGTAAAATAAACCAGCAAACTAAAATGATCAAATTCGGATGATAAAAATGGAAATGCAGGTCTCTGTCAGATCAGGTGATATACTTCAGACTTCACCAGTATCGCGCGACACAGTTTCCTATAGTCAGGTCATATACCTCAGTCTGGGCGATACTCTACACTATGGGCGGGTGATACTTCACATGACGCTAGGTGATATACCTCAGTACTGGCGGGTGATTCTTCTCTTATGTGAAGTGTCACACCGCTATATAAAGGTATATCGCACGATATTCATGAGAAGTATCACGCGATACTCTGAGACAGAAAACCAGAACTGCAAAATTTTTGAAAAATAATCCGAAAAATGATGAAAATGCAACGAAACAAAGGACAAAGCCTGTCTACTCTACCCCATGGTGGGCGCCAAAAATGTACACACTAAAATGGTGCACTTCTATGAACCATTACGTGCAAGGTTGCTCAAGAATGAGGCCTCACAAAGCGGCTCATAGCTCTCTATGTATGGAGTTGAAAGATTGAAAATTGCTCTCAGCTAGAGCTATGAACTCATTGTATGCACCCTAAAATGGTCGCCTAGACTTTGGGCCCCATTTATTCAATTTATCAATCCTGAATCATTTTTATCAACAATCAATATTTTGAACATTATCAATTTCTTGATCAAATCCTAATTTCGATCATATATTAGATTTTTATCCTTGGGCTAACCATTTATCCTAAGTCTTTATTTAATTAAAAGGAATATTTCCTCCCCTTTTGATTAAATAAAAAGCCCCACTTTTCCTCTTATCCTAAGTTGCACAAATAAAGCATTATTCCTATTTTATAAAAATGGAAAAAACACTTTTTATCTCACATGAGGCTCAAAAGTCAACACTTCACTCTCATTGGAAGATGCTTGTGCACATGGATTACTCTTCTTTCAAGCTCCACCGCTAATTAAGACTTTTTGCCTCTTAATCTCAATGGTCCATTTCACCTCATTTCTTATAAAAAGAGAGCTCTCTCCTCCATTTATATATCCATTCTCTTTTATGCATATCCATTCTCTTTTATGCTATTATTATGCTACAGGTTTTTTAAGTCATTGAAGCTTTTGGAAATATTCTTGCATCAAGTTTTGAAGATTTGGAGCATCATTGGCATTTTCTTTTGCATCTACATCACATCCTAGCTTGCATCATAGTTGCATCATCATGGTATCATTTCCTTTCATGTTTTAGATTAATCTCACATAGTTTAATTAGAGGGTTTGTAACTCTTTTATTTCTATTTTCATAGCTTAATTGCATCTTCATTCTCATAAGATTAATTTGCATTCTCATATAGATTTGCATATCATTGCATTCATTTGGAATCTCTCATTGTGTGGTTGACTAGCAAGGTCATGAGTTTATAGCTCTAGCTGAGAGCAATTTTACAAATCTTGCAACTCTATGCATAAAGAGCTATGGATCGATTTGTGAGGGCTCATTCTTGAGTTTCCTTGCATGTAAGGATTCATAGAAGTGCACTACTTTTGTGTGTACATTTCTGGCGCCCACCGTCGGGCAAAGTAGATAGGCTTTGTCCTTTATTTCATTTGCATTTTTGTCATTTTTTGGATTATTTTTCAAAAATTTTGCAGTTTTAATTTTCTATCTCAGAATATCGTGCGATACTTCTCAGAATATCGTGCGATACTTCTCAGTATATCGTGCGATATACCTTTATATAGCGGCGCAATACTTTGCACATGCTAGAAATATCGCCTGCTTTGAAGAGAAATATCGTGCGATAGTTTGCCCCTGACGGACTATCGCCCAACCTGCCTGGAGTATATCACCCACCAGTACTGAGGTATATCACCTGGCATAAGGCGAAGTATCGCACTGACTGAAGAGTATCGCCCGGTATAGTGCGAAGTATCGCGTGATACTGGTGTCTGGACTGTGTCTGTACTTGACAGTGAGCTATTTTTGAGCTATTTTATCTATCTTGCAAGTTTTGGGTTCTTAGCTATCTTTTTGAAATTTTTTGAAAATTCCAGCGTTTTCAAATCCGTGCCACTTTGGAAAATGGGTGCCCATTTTTTTTGAAATTTTGCAAATGGTATCAAAAGTTTAAGTGTGATATATTGTTGGAAAGGTCTTTCTGAGCCTAATCCAACCATGATGGTTTCATTTTCAGATTTTATCATTTGATTAGTTATTTTTGTAGATTATCTAATTTTTCATGTACTAATCATTAGTAGATTTTGGATTTTGCTTCTCCTAACTCTTGTTGGTCTAACAAGTTGTGGTTGTAGGTGCTCTCATTACTTGAAATTTGTCAAAAGAATGCATGTCAAAGAGGGCTACTAATGGTTTTTGTAGGGCTGTCTAAGCATAAAAACAAAAAAAAAAATCTTGCTTGTTTATTTGCTTTCCTTTTAAGTGTGGCAAAAACTAGTTGTTTCATCTATTAGGCACTTAAGATCTTGTTGTAGGAATTCTTGGGTGGTAGGAGAAGTATGCTCTTCACCATTTTGGTGAACTAGAAAATCTTGACCCATCTTTGAATTTTGAAAACAAGAGGGTAAATGAACTTTGCTTGGTGTGTTTGGGAGAGATTCTTGAGATAGGGGAGTATGCTCTTCACCCTTGTGGTGAACCAAAAACCTTGAACCTCAAGAGTTGATCCACTTTTTGTTTAGTTGTTAGAATTCTTTAGCGGGCCTACTCTTGAGCAATCAAGAGGAACGACCCAAGTGGGGATAAGCTAATACCGAGCTATTCCAACCCACTATAATCTCAAGGCTATCAAGGACACAAAATCTTGGTAGACATAACACTTATCTTTGCTTGATGTGAGTAGCTCATGGGATTGTGACCATGGGGAAAGCATTGAGCAAGAATGCTTAAGGTACTTTTGAGGCCGCGAGGTCCTAGTCCTTTATGAGGAGCAAGAGGGGTGTTATGAACGAAAGCCCTTATTAAGAACCATTAGATAGAAGCCACCTTTTTTTAGCCGCTTATCTTCTTAGTGCAAGGATTGATCCAAGTGGTTTACCTGGATCACCTTAAGATACTAACCATATGTGTCCCTTTGGTTGTGTCATTTGACATTTCCATGACAAAGCCAACATCTCTTGTGGGCAACCACTTGGTGTGAGGTGAGGGGGCATCAAGTTGTGGGCTAAGTTGGTAAGTATTGAGCCTTGACTTCCTAGGATAGATTTGCTTGAAGTGTCTTTGATTGTGTGATACCAGTGCAAACGTTCTTACATACAAACAATCGGTAGCATTCATAGGGTGTTATTTCAATTTTGATATCATAAGTGTTTGTCTTGGCAAGGTTGCTTTTGCCCTTGTTTCAAGTGTTTGAAGACATGTTTGATCTTCTACTGTTTGCAAACTTGTCCAAATGCTATTGAATTTGTGATTCAAATCAGACATTTTCACCCTCACATTAAGAAACTTGAAATTAGACTTTAAAAAACTCAAAATTTTGCACAAATTGGTCAAGATCAACATCAGTATCACATTAGCCAAAGAGAAATATCGCATTAGAAGGTTATTTTTGGTGAGAAAGTTTATCTCTAAAATTGTGAGCTACATTCTTGGGAAATTCTCGTACTCTTATTGTCCAAATAGTTTTCATTTAATCTTAATTTCAAATATCTTTTGGCCTAGCCCAACCTCCTGGTTCAAAAGTGCAAGGGTAGTCACCCTTTGATTTAAAGCACCTCTTTGACAGTGTTGGTAAAACCCCTTCTTCTATCTTTTCATTTCTCTTTGGACAATAGAGAACTTTGATTATCCTAGTTTGGTGTTGACATTTTGTGAGGTCATCCTATTACCAAGGGTCTTCTATTTTCAGTCTTCCTTGGTCAGTCCAAATCTTAGATCCTAGGTGTTGTCATGTTGCTCAACATCTCAATGAACGTTATGGTATCAATTGCACAAGATGGCTCTTAGTCTTCTTCTTTCTTCTCCATTTCCCATGTTCTTCTGAAGTCTTCTATTCCCATGGGAAATTCTTCTTCTTCTTCTTCTTGATTCTTTTCCTCTTATTATCTAGTCTACTTTCTTCTATTCATCTATTCATTTCTTCCATGCTTGATTCCTCCTCTTCTATAACCATGAATCTTGACTATCTTGTTAAGGAACCTCTCTTAAGAATAGACGATCTTGAGCTCATTGACATATTCGAAAAGTGTTGTTCTTCCAAAATTCTCATGAGTGATGAATTTATAGCAAAAATAAAAGAAAAGATGATTAAATCAGATGCTTTTGCTAGAATCATAAACATGATCATATCACGATCTTCTTCTTCCAAACATTCTTCATCATCTAAATCTTCTCATTCTTCTTCACCTTCCAAGTCTTATCATGACTCTTCCAGACATCATTCTCATTCTTCATATTCTAAGTCTTATCATGATTCTTCTAAACACTATTCACATTCTTCATCTTCCAAATCTTATCATGACTCTTCTAAACATCATTCAAATTCCTCATTATCCAAGTATTCTTCTTCCACTAGGTCTTCACCTTCCCCTTCTTCACAATCTCATTCTTCTTCTACTTCTCCTAAGAGTCTTACTTCTCTTCAGAAGACATACCATAAAGAGCAATGTGATAGTCTTTGTGATGTCTCTTCCACAAAGAGTGACACACCTACCTTTGATGACTATGATGATGGACAATGTAGCAATACTTATGGCACCTATGTTCCTAAGAGTCCTCCTCGTCATGTGCTTAGGCTTACTAAAGGGTCATCCTACTGGATAGATTGTGATGGTGATCCATATGATTCTGATTTTGAGAGAAATTATGATATTTGTTGTGAACAATATGATACATCTGCTTCTATTGAGGAAGAGAAAGCTTTTCATGCTGATTATAAATGAAGATACTATGAGCATGTCTTGTCTAATACTCTCATGCTGAAAATAAAGATTACACTCTCCAACAAGATCATGTTAATGCTGAACCTTTGTCTTGTGATGGTCCCCTTCCATCCGCCACTTCCTCCAATACCCACACACTTCCTAAAGCTTATGAGTCATCCAAATCTTTCACAAATCCTTCATCCAACAAAGATCCTAAGGCTTTCCATGCGGTTCCCTATAGTTATCCTCAAGGGCCACCTCTTAAAGATACTCAAGATAACCTTCACTTGGCTGCAAATACTTTCAATAATGTCAAACCTAAAGAGCCTAAGCCTTCATCCGCTATAATGCCTATTTCAGCTAGTCCTTCACCACCTCTTCCAAAGTCTTCCATACAATTCCAGCATGCTTCCTTGTCCTTAGAAGTGGCTCCATGTCAAAAGGACTCTAAAAATGAAAAAGAAAAGAATATAAATAAAGATCAAGATCAGGAACCCTCCATATCATCCAATTCTCTTCATGATGTGTCTCCTCCACTTTATGGTTCTTTTGATCCTCTACGCTCTTCTGCATTCATTCCACCATCTCCTAAGCAAGATCAAGCTACTACTTACACCGTTGAGCTTATTGATAATCAAAATAACCTTACCACACTTGCACTTTCCAAAGATGATACTTCCATTAAGGTTATTAAAAATGGTGTCATTACTTATGATGTAAAACCTATTGAAAATCAAAATAAAGTTGATACGCTTATGCTACCCAACGATACTTGTCAAGATCAAAGTCTTCCATCTTCTTGTTCTACCACTCCATGTTCACTTCCACTTTCTACTCTTCCTAAGTCTTCGCAAGCTACGAACAATCCTGTCAAAGAAGGTGCTCCTATTCAAGATGTGCATGATCCTGTTGAAAATCCTAATGCTCATTCTAAAGATGCTGATATCCTTGGTTGTGATATAGACGCTGATGAACTTATTGATTATCCTTTTGCATCTTCCACATCCATCCTTGGACCTCCTCCACCACTGCTAAGGGCTTCATGTCTTCCCTCCATCTTGGGTCCTTATGTCCCTTCACTTTCCCCTCCTAATTATCCTAATTCATTATCCATCTTGGGTCCTTACGTCCCTCCATCTCCTATCTTTCCTCAAGATCAACATAGATGCATACCCTTGAATCATTTTCATCCATCCACCCATCTAAACCAGTCGTATTTTCCTTCTTCCACAAGTCCCCAGTCTTTTGGAAGTAACTTGAATGCTCAATACAAGAAAAAGAAGCAATATAAGAATTCATCAAAAAAAGAAGATCACCATGTCCCCTCTAATCGACATGGATATATAAAGTCAAAAGAGATATCTAAAAAGAAAACTACAAGACAAGTATGGGTTCCAAAATCCATTATTGAAGATATTCTCTCTAAATCATCAAAAATAAATGAAAATCCTAAGGCTATATGGATTCTAAAGTCTCTCTTGAAAGAGTCTAATATTGAACAAAAAGTGAAGTTGACATTCAAGCTTCCAAAGGCTTCCACTTTATCTTCTTCCAAAAATGATCTTTCATTCCATGTGCCTAAACCACAACCTCTGCTAAACATTCATCATATTCCTTCTCGTATTCCTTCATTCACATTTGAGAATTATAACAAGTACACCAATCCACTCTTTGAGGAGTCAAATAGAAATAATGAACTAGAATATGGTTCACATTTGGACTAGAATATGGTTTACATTTCCTCCATTTTTCCCGCCACCCTTCAAGGTGTGTGTGTCGACGTTGATCTTGCCTTCCTTTCCTTCATTATCCTTCTACCTTCTATCATTTTTCCTCATTTGCCTATTCCTCCTATCTTCCAACCTCACTCGCTTTACATAAAACCTTATCCTCCATTTTTCTCTTTCATCTTCCTTTCCTTATTAGCATCTTTGAGCATATCATTTTAGATCCTTGGCATATCATGGTTTATCCTTTCAAGGAGCATTATCTAAAAAGCTTATTTTCTTCCAAAAAATTATAAAATGAAAAAAAATAGAAAAATGAAAAAATGAAAAAAAAATGATGAAAAAAATTGAAAATGTGCCATGGTGAAAACTTGGAAACAGGCACCTTGGTAGCAAAAGTAAAGAGAAATAAATTCATCCTATGGTGAAAACCACTCCCTTGTGGCACCTTGGATAAGTACCATGATGAAAACCAAAAATTAGGCATCATGCGTAGTTCTTCTACATGTTTCATCCATTCCATCTTCTCTCTTTGATCTTGACAATGCCGACCTATACACGAAGATTTGGCTATCTTGTGAGCTATCTTGCGATGATCTTGCTTTCATTCCATTCATGTTTAGCCTTCATATTCATTTTCCTCCATTCATTCTAGCCTTTCGCTATCTTTTTCCCCTTTGGTCTTGATCTAATAAAAAGAGTAAAACATGATGCTATGAAGCCTCTTGACATGTCTACTCCTTTGGACTGCATCCTTCCTTCTTTGGCATTACGTTTTTTAGGCTTATCCTATGCTGGCCTTTCATTACTTGTCCAAATGCACTTTACATGACAATTTTTTTCCCTAGCTTGGGTATTCTTGAGGAGTTTGACCTTGAAGATTTCTTCCCTCCGTTCGCTTTCATTCTCCTTTCCTCCACTAGCTTGCTCATCCATCTTGTCCTCCACATTTCTAGATATTGGGACTACACGATGTGATCTTGCTCATGAGTTTAATGTCCATTCTGTCTGGGGGCATCCTTTGTATATATCTTATTGGTCCTGAAAAAATACCAAAAAAATTCATATATGATGCTGAAAAAATCTTAAAAAACATAAAAAGTCCTGAAAAAATACAAAAAAATCAAAAAATTAAAAAATTCAAAAAAAAAGAAAAAAGAAAATGTGCCTTGGTGAAAACCTGGAAACAGGCGCCTTGGTAGAAAAAATACAAAAAAAGAAAAAAAAAGAAAAAATTGCAATAAATCCAAGTGGTGAAAACCTGGAAACAGGCGCTACTTGAGGCCTTTGCACCCCTATTTGTTAGCATGCATCCTTGACACTTAGCCTTTCTCCGTCATGCCTTGACCTTATTTGACTTGGTCTGAAATTGGTCTTTGTCTAAGGGGCATACCTATTAGCATAGGTCTTTTAGGTGCGTTTGTCTCTTGGGGAATTTCATAACAGGTGTTTTTCAACACCACCCCAAATAGTGTTTTTCAACACTACCCTTGCGTCGAGTGTTTCTTAAACACTTATCAGATGTCTTACCCTATACTCTAGTATGCTGCGATAATGCTCATTTGCAAATGTGATACTCAAAGTTTGATTCTATGACCAACACACACGCACTTAAACAATCAACTCCCTTGAGATATGTTGACTTTATTTTTCTTTGTGTGTTGTCTATGAGGATTTCTTTGATGAGTGGTCTCTCCCTGAGAAGTTTTTGATGATGCATAGCTAGAAGACTGAGGGAATGAGAACATGTTTTATTTCTTTATCTACTTGTGGGTATATTTTGTTGGTCCTACCTGTCATGAGCATTTATGCTAGTCTTACTTGACACTATGGATTGACAAGGTATTATCCTTGACTATTTTGCGAGTGCATGCTTTTAGCTATCCTGACTTTCATGTGTCTTGATACAAGCATAATCTTGCTATATCAAATTTAGGTGATCTCACTGCACTAGTCATCTTGACCTATATGTCTTTTGATGCCTAGGTGGGATTCCCACATTCCTATCTGATAAAGATCATATTCATATCCACATAGTTACGCTAGTGTGCATTGTATGATCTTACGACACTACCAATAACGCTCGATGATGATAATTAGATGTCTATAAGTGTTGTGACCTTGCAAGTCAACCACTTTCATAGTAGCTTGCATTTTTAGGGTCATGTTAGATTAGTTTTGCACTTTGCATATGGAGAGAGCTTTTCTTTTTATCATCTACGGACTAGTTGGTCAACTGTGCTCATTTTCTAGTTCTTCTTGATCATATCTTTCATTTTTGGTCTTTCATATCACATCATTTTCTATCCATTTTCGGACTCGAAATCAAAATCTGAGTCACGTTTCCAAATTTTCCCTTTCTTCTGAGCAGTTAACTGACTTTTTGAGGCATAATTTGATTTTCGGTGGAATTTCTTCCTTCCATGTCTCTCAAATTTTCTAGTCTTTCATCCACTCTATTTTTAGTCTTCTACTTCCTCACTAGGGAATGTTTCATTGCCTAATGGTTAACCTATTGCTCCCTTATCTTCAGTTGTGATTTTATTATGATTTGATCAGCCTTATCGATTTGCTGTCTCTCCTCTACTTGATTTCGATTTCGATTCCGAGGGGGCAGTACCTATGTGATTCTCATCCCCGATTGCTTGATTCTCTTGATTCAGACATCTTTTGTGAGCTGTCGCTCAAATTTGAGATTCTTATCTCCTACTTTGAATGTGATCCCGAATCGACCTCATGTTCAAAGGCCTTTGTTTATGTTTGTCCGGATGTGATCCCGAATCGACCTCATATCTGAGTTATTTTGTGATCCCAAATCGATCTCACATTGCAACTTCATTCTTTGACTACATGTGTTCCCAAATCGATCACACATTAGTCAAAGAGGGGCAAATGTATGCACCCTAAAATGGTCGCCTAGACTTTGGGCCCCATTTATTCAATTTATCAATCCTGAATCATTTTTATCAATAATCAATATTTTGAACATTATCAATTTCTTGATCAAATCCTAATTTCGATCATATATTAGATTTTTATCCTTGGGCTAACCATTTATCCTAAGTCTTTATTTAATTAAAAGGAATATTTCCTCCCCTTTTGATTAAATAAAAAGCTCCACTTTTCCTCTTATCCTAAGTTGCACAAATAAAGTATTATTCCTATTTTATAAAAAGGGAAAAAACACTTTTTGTCTCACATGAGGCTCAAAAGTCAACACTTCACTCTCATTGGAGGATGCTTGTGCACATGGATTGCTCTACTTTCAAGCTCCACCGCTGATTAAGACTTTTTGCCTCTTAATCTCAATGGTCCATTTCACCTCATTTCTTATAAAAGGAGAGCTCTCTCCTCCATTTATATATCCATTCTCTTTTATGCATATCCATTCTCTTTTATGCTATTATTATGCTACAGGTTTTCTAAGTCATTGAAGCTTTTGGAGATATTCTTGCATCAAGTTTTGAAGATTTGGAGCATCATTGGCATTCATTTTGCATCTACATCACATCCTAGCTTGCATCATAGTTGCATCATCATGGTATCATTTCCTTTCATGTTTTAGATTAATCTCACATAGTTTAATTAGAGGGTTTGTAACTCTTTCATTTCTATTTTCATAGCTTAATTGCATCTTCATTCACATAAGATTAATTTGCATTCTCATATAGATTTGCATATCATTGCATTCATTTGGAATCTCTCATTGTGTGGTTGACTAGCAAGGTCATGAGTTTATAGCTCTAGCTGAGAGCAATTTTACAAATCTTGCAACTCCATGCATAGAGAGCTATGGATCAATTTGTGAGGGCTCATTTTTAAGTTTCCTTGCATGTAAAGATTCATAGAAGTGCACTACTTTTGTGTGTACACTCATGACCTTGCTAGTCAACCACACAATGAGAGATTCATAATGCAGATAAGGGAAACAATGCCAATATCTCCAAGAATCAAATATGCAATGCAATGCAAGCTATACTAAAATGAATATGCAACTAGAAATGGAAATGCAATCTAATCTATGAAGTGAAAGTACAAACTATGCTATGAAAGGAAAGACCAAGTATTACCAAGCCTTCCTATTTAAGCTATGTGAGTTACTCTATTGCATAAAAGGAAACTAAGTTAATATGCCATGATCATGCAAACTAAGAAAAGGAAATATGCAACTAAGTGATGTAATGAAATGAAGCAAGTCTTCAATATCTTTAAAAGCTCCAAATGCACCTAAAACCTACAGCATAACATTAGCATAAAAACATGGTATCCAAATGAAGGAGAGAGCTTTCCTTTTATAAGAAATGCAAAGGAATGGACCATTGAGATTAAGAGGCAAAAAGTCTTAATCGGCGGTGGAGGTTGAAAGAGGAGCAATCCATGTGCACAAGTATCCTCCAATGAGAGTGAAGTGTTGACTTTTGAGCCTCATGTGAGACAAAAAGTACTTTTTTTCTTTTTGTAAAATAGGAATAATGCTTTATTTGTGCAACTTAGGATAAGAGGGAAAGGTGGGGCTCTTTATTTAATTAAAAGGGGAGGAAATATTCTTTTTAAGTAAATAAAACTTAGGATAAATGATTAGCCCATAGGATAAAAATCCAATATATGATCGAAATTAAGACTTGATCAAGAAATTAATAATGTTGAAATTATTGATAAAACTGATTCAGGGTTGATAAATCAAATAAATGGGGCCCAAAGTCTAGGCGACCATTTTAGGGTGCATACAACTATAACATCACAAATTTTTCCCTTCCAACCGACAAAGAATGAAGCATACTAAAGAAACTGACAGAATCATCTTGATCTCATCAATCATAGTATGTGAAAGTACTTTCAGTTTAAATCATCTCTATATCTTTAGTATATATCTTTGATATTATCCTAAATACTAGAATTGAGTTTAAAGTAACAAGTTTGAACTTTGTTTTTTGAACAGGATTAATGTTGCAAATGCTATTGCCAATGCTAATTTACTAAACCAGCCTGTCAAATGCAGAAATGTACAACTATAGTTGTAGAGATGTTGTAGACTTGTAGTTGTCTTACTGATTTAGATTTTGAGACTTCACATTAGGCAAATCGACCTGAAGCTATTGTTTCTCCCTTATTTCTATAAAAGGGAATTCAGGGTCATTGGCTTAGGGTAATGAAATTCAAATTGGGCAATGTGCCAAATTGCCAATGGGTATTGTGTCATTGAATTTTGTAAATAGAATCACAGACTTGTGTTCTTACTAGTATTAATGAATGAATTTTTACATTGTATCACATTTCTAATTAAATTAATGAGAATCAATATTTCTAAGAATTGTAACATATGAATTGCTATGTTGTCAAAAAAATAATGAAAAATCTACAAGAATTGTACCATATGAGTTGAATAATGCAAATGAAAACCATTATTAATTATGGAATTGAATCTTGATGACATTATCAACCACATTCATGTTTTTGACATTGGAATATGCTATTATGCATGATTGATGATGAGATATAGAAACTGACAGTAGACTTCAGGAAAAAGTTTAATAAATACCTAGGACCTGCTACTTCTACAATGGTTCAACTTCAAGCTACCACATCATATCATTATTGAGATTATTAGATTCATCGCCATCAACTTCATAGCTTCCTTGGTTCTTCAATATGTTTTCTTCACTCTCCATACCTCTGCTTAATTGATGTTCACAGCTAGCAGTACTAGTACATGAGTCAATGACATCATTGTCTCTGGCATTCCCAGTCCTAGTCCCACTTTGGTTTGAAATGTTTCCTATCCCTCTTCTCTGACATTTCTTCCTCCACAATTTCAGTGCCCTTTCGTAAGGAAAAGTATTGACTTCATACCTGGATGTATAGAGCCTCAAGCAATTTTCCAGATTCTTGTCTAGTTTATTTCTTAGCTTTGACTTTAGGAATCCCAAAGCACTAAAAACTCTCTCATCCTCCACTAACCCCAATATCATGATCAGACATAAATCAACAAGCTTGAAATATTCTAATATTGAATCAATCAACATTTTGCTCTTAGATAGATTTTTCCAAAGCCTTGATACTGATCCATCTTCGAGAGAGTTCTGCATAATATTATATTGTTCCCTCATTTTTTAAGTGAAAAATGACCTGATTACTCTCTCAAATGATTTCCATCTAAAATTCCATTTAGTGTTACTCCATTTAACTCTTTGGTTTTGCAAAAATGATATATCAAAGTTAGTATCTTAGTTTTAAAATCTTTCAGACTATTCAGACTCCAATATCAAGGAAACATAATAGCCATGGATTCAAGTAGTTTGACTGGAGGGAATCTTGCTCTAATCTGCACAAAAAATCAAAGGAAATGCACTTCACAGAAGCTATTCTAGACTCAATGATCTTGGGAAGGTCTTCCCTTTTAATACTTGATACTTGCCTCCTAGGGTTCTTTTCTAGTTCCCCAAACTCGATCCTGGCAAAGTAGTGCATTGGTATCTCAACTCTGTGAACTTCTGCACATAACTCCCTATTTGCACCGATTTTTAAAAAGTTATCAAGATTGTCCAAATTTGTGATTTTCAGCCAATTGGAAAATTTTACATCATCACATGATCGATAGAGATTATCGAGCATCATGCATGTCAATTTACGCAATACAACATATTCTGCAATATACATAGCTCTGTGCTGGGCTTTTTTCATTAAATTTCTCATTTCCTCAAGTATGGGGAGAATACCTGCTAATGTTAAGAGTGTCTCTACATTAATTAACATTTGCAATAGCATAGGAAATTTTGGTTTCCCTACTTCATCATGACTTGAGTTCATTAGACCAAGCAATGATTGATATTCTGAAAAAACATGATGTGCTGATCCATCCAAAGAGATCCATCTGGTATCATTATCCTTAAGAACCTTGATCTTGTCGATTAGGCCTTCGACAAAGTGTTGAAACTCCCTCAATCATTTTGGACTTTGGAAAAAGTATTGGTAGAGCTCTTTGATTAAAACTTCAATTTTTTGTACTGGAGCATGCTTGCTGACAACTTCAAAAGCTAGATTCATTATGTGGGCCATGTAGTGAATGGGAGTAATGTAGGGTGCACAAGAAGATTGTATCTTTGTGCAAGGACCACCCTTGTGGCCTTGCATTACTGAAGCTCCACTCGCTCCAACACACACCGGCTTTTTGGTAATCGTCATGTCATTTATACCTCCATAATCAATTAAAGAACTCTTTACTAGTTCAAATAAAATTTTCCCTATTGCATTATCCTTCATTTTAGCAACAGTTAGTAGATGAGGTTGGCGAACAAAATTCTGTATAGTATAAACATGCATGCATAACCAGGAAGTATTGTCTACTACTGTAACCTCATCTAAAGATAATGCAATAAAATTTGACTCTTTAATTTTTGCCTTTAGATCCTCTTTTTCAACCTCGACAAGACAACTTGCCCATTCCCATCCACTGTTTACTGACCAGTGACTATTAGGATAGTTACAAACTTTCAGAAAGTGTAATAAAGCACTCAATGATGGGTAGTCTATCATAGGATGCCCTTTGCTCAAAATATTAAACACAACACTTAACTAAACAACTTTTTCCATTAGATCTACTTCCAATGCTTTTCCAAAACAAGCTTCAATAGAGCCTTTAACTTCACTAGGCTTCATCTTTATATTATACTAAAATTCATATAATTCTACATTCCTAACATGCTGAGATTCCTCCTTTATTTTCCATCTTATCACTAATTTTTGAACTCCATCTATGGTTTTCTTTTCATAAACTTTACCCATATGCTTCTCTATGTTGTCAATTTTTAGCTGCAACCTCTTTTCCTTCTTTTTTATCTGGCTGCAAATCTTACATCTGCATTCTACCACAGGCTCACCTTCAATTGGATTGTCCACTGGTTCAATGAATGGATACTTTGACACCCATTCTACTTGAAAATTCCTTGATAGATCCCACATCTGATCTTTTTTTGATTCTCTATCATTCTTTGATTTGTATTTTATTTTCTTCTTCCTTACACCATCATCTTCTCTGACATTCTCAGTCTCATCCAAGTCGATTGTATCATTATGGCTATGCTGGGTATTTAACTAAAAATATTCTTCAAGTTCATCATGATTTGAGATATCAGGTTCACCGACTTCTTCAATATGTCATGTAGGTTCAGGTTGTGAATCTTGAAAATCTTCTTGTGATGAAGTAGCTTCTCGATTTTGGCCAGAAACATTTCAAATACCATGACCAAAGTATGATGATAAGGTTCTACATTTTGTTGGCCTCTCTTGGGTTTCCCCATATGAAGGAGCCTTACCCTTATTCTTGTTCGACATCTCGATTCTTCAACGAAATAAAGGCTACCAGCCTACCAGTGAAAAAAAAATGTTTACTTGTTGAAGAAGTGACAATAGAACTATAATATATATATTATAAATATGATTCATTGACCCTTAAATCATGTCTGAGATCACCACTGTTCACTAACTGGTCCCCACTAAATAAGAATAAACTCAAATTTACATAGTCGCAGAATAATAATCACTTACCTTTGCCTCAAATTCAATTGCAGTTGCGACTCGCCAATGCAGTCAAGACTCAATAGTCTAAGCTTCACTATTGATCAAATTGAATAGAACTAAATTGAGTACAATATGTCAATAACACCGATCTATGAATGTATTTATAATAATCCTTTTTTGGAGAATTCGGTGGGAGGTATTAGGTCTCCAAATATTTGGAGCCCGCATAATTATAATACATCTTGTGTTATTTCCTAGGTGATTATGGGTCATCCAATACCAAGGTATGATTTATAAAGTTGGAAAAAATGCATCAGTTTGAGACACGCGTCTGTAAAATGCCTGGTAAATTTGGGGCTGCCTAAAAAAAAATATAAAACTATTAGCAAATTTGGGGCTGACTAAAAATATATATATAAAACTATTGGCGAATATAGGCGATCCATTTCAGGCCTCTTTGAAATTATAGTTGAATATTTAAAATATATCATGGCCAAAAATTATATGCCATTGGCGATAATGTGAAAGAAATGGACAAAATTAGATAAACTGATGGGCGATGGGCCCAGATATTGTGCCCAATTTTAATAAATGCGGGGTGATATGGTCAATCCCAAAAGGCCAATATATTTTCCAAATCGGGGGTTGCTGACATGCAACATTCACCAAATGGTGAATAATCACCACTAAAGTTTTCACTGATTCTAATGGTTTAACCCTAGCTAAGAAACTTCTTAGGGTAGGATATTTTTGGCCTACTATGGAGAAAGATGCGTGTCACTTTACAAAAACGTATCATAAATATTAGTATCACGGGAACTTAATCCACGTGCCAGCACAAGAGCTTCATCCTATGACAACACCTTGGCCCTTTTATCAATGGGGTTTGGATTTGATAGGGATGATTTATCCACCATCTTCAAATGGTCATAAATTCATCATTACTACAATAGAGTATTTTACCAAATGGGTGGAAGTTGTACCCTTATCCACTACCACAGGAAAGAAAATATCCTTGTTCATATTAAATCACATAATTTATAGATATGGTGTTCCTCATGCCATCATAATGGATAATGAAAAACACTTCAGAAACAAGGATTTGAAAGAACTATGTACAAAATTTTATGTGGTACATCAATCATCTTCAATATATTACCCTCAAGGTAATGGACAAGAACATCCTAAAAATAGTGAAGAGAACTATGGATAATTTAGGTAGGGATTGGCACATTCAAATAAACCCAACTCTATGGGCTTATAGGACAAGCATTAGAACACCAATAGGAGCTACACCATTCTCCCTAGTCTATGGAGCATAAGCAGTCTTATCGTTGGAGGTAGAAATCCCATCTTCAAGAGTCTCATTACATGGGTTATTAAGTGAAGAAGACTATAGAGTTGCTAGGTTACATGAGCCAGAGCTGCAAGATGAAAGACAACAACAAGCTTTTGACCAATTGAAATTGTATCAGAACTAAATGTCAAGGAACTACAATAGACATATTAAACTGAGGAAATTCTAAATAGGTGACTTAGTTTTGTGAGAAAATCCCAAAAATCAAGCAGAAAGGGAAAAGAAAGGAAAATGAGAAGCAAATTGGTTAGGACCCTTTGTGATCACTTCATCTTTTGGGACATGCACCTATAAACTAGCTGATTGTGAAGCAGAAGAGTTGCAAGAGCCAATCAATAGTATACACCTAAAAAGGTTTTACACATGAAGTAATTGAAAAAGGATAAAGAAAAAGAGTATTAGAGAATGTCAGATGAAAGAGCATTCTATTTATTGTACATAGTCAAAAGAGGTCCTGAAAAATTCAAAAACATTAAAAAGCAGAAAAGAGAAAATAAATAAAAAATGTAGAAAAGACCAAAAATAGTGAAAAATTGAGCCTGAAGAAAGCTAAAAACATCCAGAAATGATCTTCAAAAAGATGTTGCCTTGGTGAAAACCTAGCAAATAGGCACCTTGATGATATGGAAACAAAAAAAAATTGAATTTTCTCTCGGCCTGCTTGTGGCCTATTTCATCTTTTTGTTTCTATTATCTTAAGACTTGAACTTTTTAATGCTTTATTATAGGATGTATTGGGTTTCAAGAACTCTGTAAAACCTATTTTATGTAATAAAAAAAAAAAATTTGCAAAAAAGAGAAAATACAAAAAAAATAAAAAAAGAGAAAAAGTACATTGGTGAAAACCTAGCAAATAGGCACCTTGGTAGCAAAAAAAAGGAAAAAACTTTAAAAAAAGAAAAAAAGAGCAAATCCATTCAATCGTTGAAAACTTGGTAAATAGGTGCCATTGAAAGTCCAAGTTAGTCTCATGCCTAGTGGTCATCCGTGTAAATATTACATTCGCCAACATTTGTATATATTGCATAATAAAACCCCACAGTTGCATTTGCAAGCACCCAAATATTTCATCACCAATCTAATCTGCAAATTGTCCCAAGTCCCACAATGCAATTACATCAAACTAAGGGGAAAAATCTACTCTAAAGGAGGAAGGATTCATCAAATAAAACATCAATCTAACACCAAATCAATTCATCAAAGCACAAGTGAAACAC
Organism: Chamaecyparis obtusa; assembly: GCA_027943335.1. Taxonomy (NCBI): domain Eukaryota; kingdom Viridiplantae; phylum Streptophyta; class Pinopsida; order Cupressales; family Cupressaceae; genus Chamaecyparis; species Chamaecyparis obtusa. The sequence continues at coordinate 194,891 of BSBK01008107.1, read as the reverse complement.
TTACCCAATCATTTTCAATCCTCATTCAAACATCAATTGAACCAAACACAAAATTTTGATCCAAGATCTCACAAAGACCTTATCTTTATTAGGATTAAAAATATGAAATGGATAGAACTATACTTGAAATATGGATTTGAAAAATGATGCAAATTTTTTCTAAGTGTTGACCCGATTGATGAAATCATGTCTTTCTAGCAAATTGATGAAAGTTTTTAAACTAGACCAGCTATGATGAAAGCATGATATTATATTGATTTCTGAATGTCTGTCTTAAGATCAAGGTTTTAAAATATGTATTATTTGTCTAATGACATGATCATCAAAGAATCATTGAGGACATGTACATATGGTGGAACTGAGATCTTTATTTGTTTACGCAACATGATACCTTGGCTATTTTGATGTTAAATATCATAATACCAAAATCCACTTGCAACATAGAATCTAACAAAATTGGTATTCGTACTCTCATGATTGATTTCAATCAATGATAGTTGTACCAAGAATGGGAAAGCACCATGTAAAAGTAAAAAGGTATTCATATCATCATGGTTGAACTAATAATGGTTGTACTAATTTTAGGATTCCAAAATTTCTCAATGATGAATATAAGCTCCTATTTTGTGAATAGTGCCAACTAGTTGCATACATCATAGATTAAATGCATTTAAGTTATTTGCCTTTCTTAGTTTGAAAATAGATTTGAAAAAGAGAAATAGGAAGGGGGTGGAGTTAAATAAAAAATCACTTGAAAATGGACAAGATTAATTTATGTGAGCAACCAAGGCAAAATCAAAGCAATAAAATCAAATCAAGTTAAAATCAAAAAAAAATTGCAATCAAGCCATAATCCAAATTTAATTGAAAATAAAAAGTCATAAAATCAATTTAAATTGAATAAATCATGATAAATCAATTAATTGTGTAATTAATCTAATTAATTGCATAGCTCAATTTAAATCAAATCAACCCATTCAAGGGGTACACATGGCTAAATGTATTAAATAAATTCAATTAATAAATCCTGATTTTGCCTCAACCACTAAATGGGAGGAAAATGCATCAACCAATAGGATTTGAGAACCAAGCTCACATGAATCAAGCTCACATTGAATCTCCATCACACATAAGGAGATAGAATCTTATCCACCCATTTTTTCCTCTTGTCCCAAGCTTTGAGGACAAAATATTTAAATGGTCTCCAAAGGTGGAACCATGGACTTAACCCTAATCAAACCATGATCAAATCAATTCTACCCCCTACCCTTGCCAAAACCTATAAAAGAAAGGCATAATTCAATCAATAAGGATCCACAAATATTTGAATAGCATCAAACCTCTTGCAATTTTAAGTTAGAAAGGCAAATCTAGAGCTAAATAGGCATAATTTCTTTTGGAATTAATCTTTTAGCTTTGTTTATCAATCTTTCTCATATTAGGGCTGTCACTAGTGGAAGCTTGCTGAGGGCTTTGCACTAGCAATCCTAATTAGAGAGCCATAGAGTGATCAATTGTCATTTAATTTTCTTAATTAGATTACTATTTGTGGTAATTTAGTTGTTATTTTGATTTATTTGACAATACTAACCCTATGAAGGTATTTAATCTAGTACACAATTTCTATAATAAATTCTTGTTGTCCTTGTTAGGGAAGTTTCTACCGAATAGCTACGTATTTACATAGAGATCCAAAAAATATTCTACAAATAATTGTATAATGTGTTTTTTTACTTTGTAAGATTGAGAAAATAACTTGATCTTACTTATCAATCATATCCTTCAAATAAAGTGTCACATATCAACTTCTATGTTGTAATCTGCAACATTTTAAGCTTTTTTCGGGGGTTGAAATATTTGTAAATAGTAATTCCACACTATTCAATGTTCCAACTTAGTCTATTAAGAGGTTTTGGTCACATTGCACAAACACCATGCCTTATTTATTTTCATTATCTTGTCCTTGTTTCTTTCTCTAGAATTTTTAATTTTTCTTCTTCTATTCATATAAGGTATTTTCCACTTTCTTATTTAGAACAAGTTCTTTCATAGAGTTGCTATTGAAAAAAAAATCTTCATGCACAAAGTTATCGTATGCACCCTAAAATGGTCACCTAGACTTTGGGCCCCTATTTAGCAATTTATCAAATCTCTGAATTAGTTTTTTCAACAATCAACATATTTTCAATTATATCAATTTCCTTGATCAAATCCTATTTTATCATTTATTCGATTATTTTCCATGGGCTAACCATTTTATCCTAAGTCTTTATTTATTTAAAAGGAATTTCCTCCCCTTTTATTAAATAAAAAGCCCCCACTTTTCCTCTTATCCTAAGTTGCACAAATAAAACATTATTCTTATTTTATAAAAAGAAGAAAATGCTTTTTTGTCTCATATGGACACAAAAGTCAACTCTTATTTTCTCATTGGAGGATATTTGTGCACATGGATTGCTCCTCTTTCAAGCTCCACCCTTGATTAAATCTTTTGCCTCTTAATCTCCATGGTCCATTCCTTTTCAATTCCTTTAAAAGGAGAGTTCTCTTCTCATTTTAGGATCCCAACTTTGAATACTAATCTTATGTTGCAGAATTTCTTGGAGACTTTGGAGCTTTTGGAGATCTTCATGCATTTAGCTTTCATTCTTGCATCATAGCTTCATGTTTATGCTTTATTAGCTTAGATTTCCTTTCAAGTTCTAGATTAGCTCACATAGCTTAATTAGCAAGGATTTGTAATATTTTCCTTTCATAGCTTAGCTTGCATCTTCATTATTAGCCTAGTTGCATTGAATCTTCATTCTTGATTCTTGAGGATATTGGCAATCTTGCCCTTGTCTCTTTGAATCTCCCATTGCATGGTTTACTAGCAAGGTTGCATGCTTCAATAGCTCTAGCTGAGAGAACTATACACATCCTTGTGACTCCATGCCTAGGGAGCTCTAGGTCACTTTCTCATGGTTTTCCATTCATGGATTCTCTTGGAAGTAATGACTTAAAGAAGTGCACAATCTAGTGTGTACATTTTTGGCACCCATCGTGGGGCAGAATAACTTTATTTTGTCCTTTTTATGCATTTCCACTGCATGTTTCGACTATTTTTTTATTTTTTTATGATTTCCATATGCTGTTTGTACTTCCGTGCGTCATTGTTACAAAATCTCATGTGAAGTTTCTCACTGTATCATGTGAAGTTTTGCTGGTACTAGCACTTCTGCGGGTGAAAAAGGTGTTTTATCACACAGGCCTATGTACTTTCTCGCATGAGCCCCTATACTTTCTCACATGAGCCTGCGTACATTCTTGCGTGGGCTTGTGCTTTCTCACGTGTGGTTTGATACTTTCTCACATGACCTTGAGTACTGTCTCACGTGATATTCCATGATAACAGAGACTCAAAATTCTAGATTTGCTAGTTTTGCTTGCTGTTTTCAATTTTCCTACTCTCTATTTTCTGATTTGCTGTAGCTAGATAGTGGTTTACTTGCAGATTATATTGGTTTTGATGTGCTAACTATTGTGGGGCTAACAAGTTGTGCTTGTAGGTGCTCTCATTGATTGGATATTTACCAAAAGAATGCATGTCAAAGCTCCAAATGCACAAGGGCTACGTTTTTCAAGGCTGCCCAAAGCATAAAAACCAATCAAGTGCTTGTTTAATTGCTCTCATTTTAAGTGTGGCATATACTAGTTTTTTCTTTTCATAGGCACTTAATATCTTGTTGTAGGAATCTTTTGGTGGTAGGAGAGTATGCTCTTCACCCTTGTGGTGAAATGGAAATCTTGACCCATCTTTGGATTTTGAAAGCAAGAGGGTAATTGAACCTTTGCTTGGTGTGTTTGGGAGAAATTTTTGAGCTAGGAGAGTATGCTCTTCACCCTTGAGGTGAAACAGAAATCTTGAAACTCAAAGGTTGATCCACTCTTTGTTTAGTTTTAGAATCCTTTAGCAAGCTTGCTCTTGAGCAATCAAGAGGAACGACCCAAGTGGGGACAAGCTAATATCGAGCTATTCTGACCCACTATAAAATCAAGGCTATCAAGGACACAAAACCTTGGTAGATGTAGTACTTATCTTCACCTAATGTGAGTACTTGTGGGATTGTGACCATGAGGAAAATGTTGAGCAAGAATGCTTAAGGTACTCTTGTGGCCACAAGGTCCATTACTTGCCGTAAGGTAAGGAGTCCCTTTAGGGAGCAAGAGGAGTATTACGAACAGAAACCCTTACTAAGAACCATAGATAGAAGCCACCCTATTTTTCTGCTTAGCTTCTTGGTGCAAGGATTGATCCTAGTGGACTAACCCAGATCACCCCAAGACTACTCACCATCTATGTTCCTTTGGTTATGTCATTGGCACTTCCATGACAAATCCAACATCTATTGTGGGCAACCACTTTGTGTGAGGTGATGGGACATCAAGTGTGGGCCAAGTTGTTAAGTATGAGCCTTTGTCCTTCTAGGCTAGTAAGTGCTTGAAGTGTTCTCACTGTGACCTACCCATGTAAATGTTCTTAAACATCAAACATCATGGTAGTATTCATAGGATTTTATTGTTTTGATATCACAATTGCTTATCTTGGCAAGGTTGCGTTCGCCCTTGTGCAAGTGTTTTATGACATGTTTGATCACCTACTATTTGCAAAATTTTTTGATTATTGCTAGTACTGTGTTTGAAACCAAAAAATCCAACCATCAAATTGAAACTTTGACCAAATTGCCTTTAAAACTAAAATTTAGACACTCATTGGTCAAGAGTCGTACGATCCTGAAATATCACCGCACACTATACTGAGATTTATCATGCGATAGTTTGTTGCTGCACAACTATCACATAGATTTCCTAGATTTTATTGCACAAGCTGCCTAGAAACTATTGCATAACCTCTGTAAGAAATATCGCCTGGCAAGATTATATCATCCCAGTATTTTGTGAATTTTTGTACAGAGTTTTTTTGTTTTCTGTCTGATTTATGCCATTTTTAGTCTTCCTTGGTTGGTCCAGCTTAGGTCTTAGGTGTTGTGACATGTTTCTCAACATCCAAATGAACTTAAATAGTATCAAGTTGCACAAAATGACTCTTGGTCTTCTTTCTTCTACATCTCCCATGTCTTCCCAGTCTCCCATTTTCATCATTTCTCTTCTTCCTTCATGGATTCTTCCTCTTCTTCCTAATCTCTTCATGTCTTCTTGATTCTTTTCCTCTTATTATCTAGTCTACCTTTCTTCTATTCATCTCTTCTGTCACTTCCATGCTTGATTCTTCCTTTTCCAGAACCATGAATTTTAATTACCTTATTATGGAACCTCTCTTGAAAATAGATGATCTCGAACTTAGTGCTCAATTTGAAGATTTTTATTCCTCCAATAGTCCTTCTAGATATTGCATAAGTGATGAATTTAAGACAAAAATAAAAGAAAAAATGAATGAATCAGATGCCTTTGCTAGAGTCCTAGACATGATCATGTCACGACCTCCTTCTTCCAAACATTTTTTATCTTCTAGGTCTTCTCATCATTTCTCATCTTCCAAGTCTTACCATGACTCTTCTAGATATTATTCACATTCTTCATATTCCAAGTCTTCTTCCTCCACTAGGTCTTCACTTTCTTCTTCTTCAAGATCTCATTCCTCTTCTAATTCTCCCAAGAGTCTTACTTCCCTTCTCAAGACATACCGTAATGAGCAACGTGACAATTCTTGTGATACCTCTTCCATGAAGAGTGACATGCCCATCTTTGATGACTATGATGACCATGATGACTATGATGATGGACAATGTAGTGATATTTATGACACCTCTATTCCTATGAGTCCTCCTAGTCGTGTGCTCGTGCTTACTAGAAATGGGTCATCACATTGGATAGATCATGATGGTGATCCATATGATTCTAATTTTGAAAGAGACTTTGATGATTTTTGACAACAATACCTAGATGATACATCTACTTCTATCGAGGAATATAAAGTGTACCGTGTTGATTTGAAATGTAAATACTATAAGAATCCTTCCTCTAAGAACTCTCATGCTGAAAATAAAGATTACACTCTCGAGCAAGATTATGTTAGTAATGTACCTTTGTCTTGTGATGGTTCTCTTCCATCCTCTACTTCCTCCAATACCCATACATTTCCTAAAGCTTCCAAGTCTTTCAAATCTTTCACAAATCCTTCATCCAACAAAGATCCTAATACTTTTCATGCGGTTCCCTATAGTTATCCTCAAGGGCTACCTCTTAAAGAAACTCAAGCTAACCTTCACTTGGCTGCAAATACTTTCAATAATGCTAAACCTAAAGAGCCTAAGCCTTTATACGTTATAATGTCTACTTCAGCTAGTCCTTCACCATCTCTTCCAAAGTCTTCTATACAAATCCAACATGCTTCCTTGTCCTTAGAAGTGGCTCTATGTCAAGAGGACTCTAAAAATGATAAAGAAAAGAACATAAAGAAAGATTAATATCAAGAACCCTCCATGTCATCCAATCCTTTTCATGATGTCTCTTATCCATTTCAAGGTTCTTTTGATCCTGTACGCCCTTTCTCATTCATTCCACCATGTCTTAAGTCTTCTCCTAAGCAAGATCAAGCTACTACTTACACCATTGAGCTTATTGAAAATCAAAATAACCTTACTATGCTTGCGCTTTCCAAAGATGATACTTCCATTAAGGTTATTAAAAATAGTGTTGTTACTTCCAATGTTAAGCCTATTGAAAATCAAGAGAAAAATTATACACTTATGCTATCCAAAACTCCTTGTCAAGATCAAAGTCTTCCATCTTCTGGTTCTACCACTCCATGTTTGCTTCCACTTTCTACTCTTCCTAAGTCTTTTCAAGCTTCGAACAATCCTATCAAAGAAGTTTCTCCTATTCAAGATGTTCATGATCCTATTGCAAATCCTAATGCTCACTCTAAAGATGCTGATGTCCTTGGTTGTCATATAGATGATGATGAACTTATTGATTATCTTTTTGTATCTTCCACCTCCATCCTTGGACCTCCTCCACCAATACTAAGGGCTTCACGTCTTCCTTCCATTTTGGGCCCTTATGTCCCTTCACTTTCCCCTCCTAACTCTCCTAATTCATCATCCATCTTGGGTCCTTATGTCCCTCCATCTCGTATCTTTCCTCAAGATCAACATAGATGCATACCCTTGAATCCTTTTCATCCACCCACCCATCTAAACCAATCATATCCTCCTTCTTCTTCCACAAGTCCCAAGTCTTTTGGAAGTAACTTGAATGTTCAATACAAGAAAAAGAAGCAATACAAGAATCCATCAAAAAAAGAAGATCACCATGTCTCCTCTAATTGACATGGAGGCATAAAGTCAAAAGAGATATCTAAGAAGAAAATTAAAAGACAAGTATGGGTTCCAAAATCCATCATTGAAGATATTCTCTCTAAATCATCAAAAAGAAATGAAAAGCTTACGGCTATATGGATTCCAAAGTCTCTCTTGAAAGAGCTTGATGTCGAGAAACAAGTGAAGTTGACATTCAAGCTTCCAAAGGATTCCACTTCATCTTCTTCCAAAAACATCCTCCATTCCCTACGCCTAAACTGCAACCTCTACTATCCATTCACCATATTCCTTCACGTATTCATTCATTCATGTTTCTTCCATCCTCTCACCACCCTTCAAGGTGTGTATTGATGTTGATCTTGACTTCCTTTCCATCTACCCTTTCAAAATCCTTCCATTCATTATCCATTTACCTTCTATCTTTTTTTCTTATTCGCCTATTCCTCCTATCTTCCAACCTCACTCGCTTTACATAAAACCTTATCCTCCATTTTCTCTCCCATCTTCCTTTCCCTATCAACATCTTTGAGCATATTATTTTGAATCCTTGGCATATTATGGTTTATCATTTCAAGGAGCATTATCTAAAAAGCTTTCCTTCTTCCAAAAAATAGAAAAAAATAAAATTCAAAAAATAGAAAAATTCAAAAAGAAAACAAAAAAATGAAAAAATTGAAAATGTGCCTTGGTGGAAACTTGGAAACAGGCGCCTTGGTAGCAAAAGTAAAGATAAATAAATTCATCCTATGGTGAAAACCACTCCCTTGTGGCACCTTGGATAAGTACCATGATGAAAACCTGACAACCAGACATCATGCGCAGTTCTTCTACATATTTCATCCATTCCGTCTTCTCTCTTTGATCTTGACAATGTTGACCTATACATGAACATTTGGCTATCTTGTGATCTATCTTATGATGATCTTGCTTTCATTTCATTCATGTTTAGCTTTCATATTTATTTTCCTCCATTCACTCTAGCCTTCCGCTATCCTTTTCCCCTTTGGTCTTGATCTAATAAAAAAGAGTAAAACACAACGCTATGAAGCCTCTTGACATGTCTACTCCTTTGGACTGTATCCTTTCCTTCTTTTTCTTTACGCTTTTGTGACTTATCCTATGCTGGTCTTTCATTGCTTGTCCAAATGTGCTTTACATGACAATTTTTCCCTAGCTTGGGTACTCTTGAGGAGTTTTCCCTTGAGGATTTCTTCCCTTCATTCTCCTTCATTCCCTTGTCTTCCATCTCTTCCAACAACTTGCCCATTATGTCTAGGGGCATCCTTTGTACATATTTATTTATCCTGAAAAAATTCTAAAAAAAATTCATATATGATGTTGAAAAAATCCTAAAAAGCATATAAAGTCCTGAAAAAATACAAAAAAATAAAAAATACAAAAAATTCAAAAAAAAAGAAAAAGTGCCTTGGTGAAAACTTGGAAACAGGTGCCTTGGTAGCCAAAATACAAAAAAATAAAAAAAATAAAAAATCTCCAAGTGGTGAAAACTTGGAAACAGGCGCTACTTGAGGCCTTTGCACCCCTGTTTCTTAGCATGCGTCCTCGACACTTAGCCTTTCTCCATCATGCCTTGACCTTGTTGCCTTGGTTTGGAATTGGTCTTTGTCTTTGTCTAGGGGGCATAACTATGCTAGCTTTGGTTTCTAGGATGCGTTGGTCTTTAGGACATCTTGCAAACGGTGTTTTTCAACACCACCCAACTATGTTTTTCAACACTACCCTCGCGTCAAGTGTTTCTCAACACTTATCAGATATCTTACCTGCAGTCTAGCATGATATGATATTTTACACTGGCAGATGTGATACTCAAAGTTTGACTCTATGACCTACACACATGCACTTAAACACTCGACTCCCTGAGACTTGTTTGACTTTATTTCTTTGTGTGTTGTCTATTATGATTTCTTTGATGAGTGTTCTCTCCCTAATAGTTTTCGATGATGCTGAGCTAGAAGACTAGGGGCATGAGGACATGTTTTATTTCTTTTTTTGCTTGTGGGTATATTTTGTTGGTCCTAACTATCATTAGCATCTATGCTTGTTCCACTTGACATTGGGGTCTACAAGGTATTAGCCTTGACTATTTTTCGCAAGTGCATACTTATAGCCATCTTGACTTTCCTTGGGTCTCGATGTGAGTATAATCTTGCCATATTAAACTTAGGCAATCTTGCTGCACTAGTCATCTTGACCTATATGTCTTTGATGCCTAGATGGGATTCCCACATATCTATTCGATATAGATCATATTCAGATTCACATAGTTATACTAGTGTGTATTGTATGATCTTGTGACGCTACCAACAATGCTCGATGATGATTATTAGAGACTAATGGCTTTGTAACCTTGCAAGTAAACCACTTTTCATAGTAGCTTGCATTCTTAAGATCATGATAGTTAGTTTTACATCTTGCATATGGAGAGAGCTCTCCTTTCATCTTTCACGGACTTATTAGTCAAACTGTACTCACCTTTCACTTCTTCCCGATCATGTCTTTAACTTCTTATCTTTCATATCACATCATTTTCTATTCATTTCGGGATTGAAACTAAATTCGAGTTCATCTTGATAGTCAAAATCACATTTCTCCTTCCTCCATGCAGTTGGCTGACCTTTTGAGGCCCGATCCTTCAATCTTCGCTGGGGCATCTTCACCTCTTCATCCCCATCTCTCTCACCTTTCTAGTCTCTCATTCATTTCATTTATTTCATCTCTCCTTTGATCTTCGTTGGGGCATATCTTCACTGCTTGATGGTTATTCTCTTATCTTTCACCTTCGATTATGATTTTTAGTGATTTGATCAGATTTATCAATTTGCTGTTTCTCCTCTACCTAATTTCAATTTCAATTCTGAGGGGGCAGTACCTATTAGCTTCAATCCTTGATTCAATTTTTCAATCAAACCTTGCTTGAGATTCTTATCTCTTATTTGAGACTTGACAATCTCCTATTTACAGGTATGTTGGTCTTTTCTTTTAGCTTATCTTTGTCAGCTTATGCTTACCGTTGTCCTGATGTGTTCCCATCTGTCGAACACACGTCTGGGTTATTTTGTGATCCCAAATCGATCTCACACTTCAACTTCATTCTTTGACCACATGTGATCCCAAATAAATCTCACATTAGTCAAAGAGGGGAAAATGTATGCACCCTAAAATGGTCGCCTAGACTTTGGGCCCCCATTCAGCAATTTATCAAATTCCTGAATCAGTTTTTTCAAAAATTAACATATTTTCAATTATATCAATTTCCTTGATCAAATCCTATTTTATCATTTATTCAATTACTTTCCATGGGCTAACCATTTTATCCTAAGTCTTTATTTATTTAAAAGGAATTTCCTCCCCTTTTATTAAATAAAAAGCCCCCACTTTTCCTCTTATCCTAAGTTGCACAAATAAAGCATTATTCTTATTTTAAAAAAAGAGGAAAAGACTTTTTTGTCTCATATGGACACAAAATTCAACTCTATTTTCTCATTGGAGGATATTTGTGCACATGGATTTCTCCTCTTTCAAGCTCCACCCTTGATTAAATCTTTTGCCTCTTAATCTTCATGGTCCATTCCTTTTCAATTCCTTTAAAAGGAGAGTTCTCTTCTCATTTTAGGATCCCAACTTTGAATACTAATCTTATGCTGCAGGATTTCTTGGAGACTTTGGAGCTTTTGGAGATCTTCATGCATTTAGCTTTCATTCTTGCATCATAGCTTCATGTTTATGCTTTCTTAGCTTATATTTCCTTTCAAGTTCTAGATTAGCTCACATAGCTTAATTAGCAAGAATTTGTAATACTTTCCTTTCATAGCTTAGCTTGCATCTTCATTCTTAGCTTAGTTGCATTGCATCTTCATTCTTGATTCTTGAGGATATTGGCATTCTTGCCCTTGTCTCTTTGAATCTCCCATTGCATGGTTTACTAGCAAGGTTGCATGCTTCAATAACTCTAGCTGAGAGCACTATACACATCTTTGTGACTCCATGCCTAGGGAGCTCTAGGTCACTTTCTCAAGGTTTCCCATTCATGGATTCTCTTGGAAGTAATGACTTAGAGAAGTGCACAATCTAGTGTGTACAATTATTAGCAAATACTATTGTGTTTTGGACATCAATTATTTATCTTTACCTTAGCTCTACAATCTATAGCCTTTTGACCAAATTTGTTTCATGAATATAAATAACCACATAAGGATGAGATCCCATACATCTTGAGGGTACAAATGATCTCCTATCCATGTTATCATTTATTTTTGTTATAACTCTTACAACTAAAGGTTTTGTGTCCAAACTTGTTGCAAGATTAATAGTAACCATGAAAGGATCAATAAAACCTAAAAGTAGTAGCATGTCTAGGAGAAGATCTCTTGAATCCATTCTTCTGATCATTGACCTTTGTATGCTCATTTTCCAACTTTATCTTGTCATAATTAGTATTCTTAGAGTCCTCAGTATGAGATTCATTCCTTTTCTCTTCAAAAATATTCTTAGAGACATGTGGATTTGAGTTTTGGCCTTTTTCAATTCAAAGACCACCCTTATCCTTTTGGTATTTTTGACAATTGATTATCATAGAAAGAATTTTGGTTTTTTTCTAAGTTTTAGTCTTTTGTCTATATGATCCTTTAGTTTTTTAAGTTCTTTTCTTAGAGAGACAATCTCTTCTTCAAGATTGGAACATTGAGCTAATTTTTCATTTAGTTTAGTAGTCAAGCAATCTGCAATTCTCTTTCCTTCCTCAACTTATTCTTTTTGATTCATCATTGTTTATTTTGACTCCTTCAGTTTAATCTTAAGCTCCCCTTTTTCTTTTATTTTTGTATTTAGATCTAGTGAAGATATGAGTTCTCCTTGAAACTAAAACCAACAACCTTCTTCATTTAAGTTTATTGTATCCTTATTACCTTCAAAAGAATTATGCAAGTATTTAGTCCCCATGTGTTCCATTATGAGATATACATTAGGTATTAATCTGTGCAAAGGAAGCTTTCTTTCATGCCAATTGTTGAGTACATCAAAATATTGAGAGGGGATTGGTGAATCAATATTCACTAAAAAATAATAAATCTAATAATAACCCATATTTTAACTATTTTATTATAAGTGAAATAAGATTGATAGTAGATAAATTAAAAAAGGAAGAAACAAAAAAAATCATTATAAATGAGGACACCAAATTTAAGTGGAATGGAACAAGTGAAAAACCATAGTCAATTTTTTTCTTGGAGCTACTATCCAAATCTAGCCTCACAAATGAAACAAAAGTACATTATATTTAATGGAGCATGAGCCAAAGGAAGCTCCAACTCCCTGAAGAGAGGATGTCTACAAAATTATCAGATATTTTTCTAAAACAATAATATCTACTACATCCAAATATTATAACCCTCTTTTCAAAATACACATCAATTATCTAACTACTTCAATTATCTATTTTTATCACCAATAAATTTTTAAAACTTCAGCTAGGCCATCTCCAAGATAACATATAAGTAAAAAAATGAAGCTTTATCTTTTGACCACAAAATACATATAATATGAAAGATAACATGTTGCAAATGAACAAAAATTTCAATAGGACCCAAAAATCTCCCAAAACATCCTCCAAAGTTAGCACAAATAATTGGAATCATGGCACAAGGAAGAGAACATGCCCCATTGGCTCAATAATAGAAAAAAAACAAAACCAACAACTTCTAATTACCTCTTGCTACTAGAGAGAGACAAATATCATCATGTGGATCAAGATGTGTACATTGTTACCCTTATCAAGAGCCCCTATAAACTTATTTTACATTATTTGAATGTTACATGTTGGTGCACACATAAGAACACTGATGCTAATTAGTCTTTCAAGTTCCCAGTATGCAACACACTGCTACTAGTAGAATAATTAATAATGAATTAGTTTAAATAAAGCTTTACTGCAACAATCATGAAATGTAAGTTAGTGTAGATCAACAACTGGAAAGGAAAAGTACATGATGCATAGGAGTGCATAGACATATTTCCCTTTCTTAGGCAATCATTCACATGAACCTAACTTGTTATAACTCTATTAGCATTGGAAGGTTTTGTATTAGCCTTCAAGATTTGTAATTTTGAATATATATACCCAAGAATAGTGTGGAGTTATCCCTCCAAATCCAAGGCTATATTTGCATGCACAGATAAATATAGAGAAATCTATTCACCTTTTGTAAGGCCAAATTTTGTGCCCTGACCATTCTGAGAACTTAAGCATTTATCTTGATGACACAAATAAATTTTGAGACTCAAATGCTTAACTAAAATCTTTCTAGCTCCTTGCAACATTTAAGATCTAAACTATGATTGCACTACTAAAGACTCTCATGGCATAAAGATGTTCACCGCGAACTTTAGAAGATAAGGAGGCTAACTATGTGCAACTAACTCAATTAGATGAACATTAGAAGATAAGATACAACTAATACTTACTACATGACTTCCCAGGGATCATTTAATAATATTTGTTATATGGTTGACATCAATAATAACATGCTAACACAACCTTTGCATTTGCACAAATCCCCTTTTTTCTTACAAGTGTGTCACATGTTGACATCATTGAGAATACATTGCTCCCATATATGTAGCCAAATTCTCCATTTAATTCATTAGGTAATCTTGTTTTGATCACAATAAATTTTTAAAATGATAAAGAACATCAAGAAAGCATTCAATATGTGCCATAAAAGATAATGTCAGTAGTAGATATAATAATATTGAAAAGAATTAGGTTAGTACTTATATTCAACTTCAAATTTGATAAGTTTAATGTTTCATTCTTTGACTTTTTAGACAATAGCTACTTCATGTAGGCTTAGGTTAGATGTATATTCTAATTTAAAAATAATAAGTTGAGAGATCATTCTTTAAATCATGAGATCAATCTTATAACCTAAACATATAATCCAAGGTTTGAAAAATGGAAACTAAGAATCACAACTAGTACTTTGGAGTGAGTATAAATTAAATCATACAATATTTAGGTTATGCACTAGTTCATGTAGAAAAATATGTCACTTGTACCATCATAATTGGATAAGGAATCAATAGTTTAAACTAAGTTCATAATAAAAGGACAAAATGCAAAGCAAACAATTTTCATCATTAGGGTCATATATGTGACAATTAGGTGTGTTTATTTTTCTTATTAGTAGTAAAAACATAGATTACAATTTAACCACCAATATTAATACAATAATTTCAATGATACAAATAAAAAGTAAATTATTACTATAATAGAAACCACTAATATGAAACTATAATAAAATGAAAAATAATAACAAAATTTTACAGAATTAATTTAATAAGAATATAAGAATAAATTATTATTAGATTTAAAAAATATTATTCAAATTACAAACAACAAATCCACAATTATTTACTTTGCCTTGTCTTACTATATTTATTTATTTATTAATAAACAAAAGCATCTAATTCATTTCCAAAACTAATACAAGTTTACGTGATCTTATCAGAATGACTAGAACAGTACCATTTTTTAGAAAGTTAATTTACTAAAAACCTTATTAGAAATGTGTGATTAATAAGACTTAATACAAGAGAAGAGTCAGCATTAAATTTGGCTGCCCACTTTTTGACTTAATCAAATGATTAGATTGAAAAGTCAAAGGTTGGGTGTTATTCAGTTAAATTGGTGACTCACGTGTGAGTGGGTGTGAGTAATATAAATATATATATAAATATATATATATAAATATATATATATATGATAAAGTTATGTATTTATAATGTTACAGATTACTTGTATATGAGTAAAATCTTTTTATATATAAATTGTATTTATATTTGTGCATATTTTAAACTATCAAGTTGTATTATTAAATGTGCCACAAGTAATAAATAAATTGGATTGACATAACTTCTAGGTGCAGTTAGATTTTGATTAATATTATTTGTATTTTTAAAAAATATAATAAATATAATATATATATAAAAGAGTTATGTATTTAAAATGTTAAGGACTATTTGTATATTAGTACAATCTTTCTATATATAAATTGTATTTATATGTGTATATTTTAAACTATCAAGTTGTACTATTAAATGTGCCACAAATAATAAATTAGATTGACATAACTTCTAAGTGAAGTTAAATTTTAATTACTATTATTTATATTTTTAAAAAATATAATAAATAATTGTACACATTTTGATATAATAATGACATGTGTGAGAATAAATTATGATTGGTACTTTTTAACAAACTATAATAAATACTATCAGAACTATTGATATCTTTTCAAGTACTCCATCATCTCCCTAATATGAATATGAATAATTTTTATACTCGCTAAAATAAAAGCCTGCCCGCAAGGCAAACATTTTAAACTAACCCTTTAACTCACATGTCCAGCAGCAGAGAACGCTCGATGTGAGAGGTATCATCACATGCATGGTATGAAATATCAACGGAAACGCGAGGCGACGGCAACGGAGTGTTATTAGGAAATGTGGGCCTACCTAAACTGCCAAATGAACTGACATTTAAAACGAGCTGCATTACCTACGTGCGTTATCAGAATTGTTAGAGAAAAAACCATTTGAGCAATTCTTCTACTTTAAATATTTGGCTTGGGTGTCAACTGTGAGGAACAAAAACATGGGTTTTCCCATCTGAACTGCTATTATTTCCCTTAATACACACTTGACTTTGAATGAATAAACCTTCAAACACAAGCATGACCTAATTTTAATCAGAAACTGCGTGCAATTTTGTATGAATATTCATTCCACTTGCTGGCTTGCCTTACACACAAAATCCATGCAGATTTTGAATTGAATAAACAATCTGATTGATTTGCTTGCAGACCATTCTCTTCTAGTGGGTATTTAAATACACGACACCAAAGGGCATGAAATCATATCAGCAAGCCAAGCACACTCGAAGCAGAGCTTCCACATGGTATTCCGTCTCATTTCACCCTTCCTCTGCCTTAACATGAGTCTGCTCATGATGCTACTTTTATTGCTAAAAATGGCAGATCACTGTACACCAGTTTTAGCTGGCGGTGGTGAGAATAATAGCATTCTTCGAGAGCCAACACTGCCCCTGGTCAATTATCTGAGAGTTTACAAGTTTTCTGAAGGGTATGCCAATCTATGGGGAGGCCAACACCAAAATGTTTCAGAAGATGGTTACTCTGTTACACTCACAATAGATAGCTCATCTGGTAAGACATCATTACTAATGCATTATTTTTCTCCTTTTTTGTGGCCTTCGCAGATTTATATGAATTGAATTGAGTGATGGGGATTGCAGGTAGTGGATTCAAGTCAAAAGAGGCTTACATGTATGGCTTCTTCAATGCTGCTGTTAAACTCCAGGCAGGATATACTGCAGGGCTCATCACTTCATTTTATGTATGTACTCCCAAACCTATGCCATGGAATTAGGGTTAAAGCTGGACTATTGAATGTCATAGAGATAGGTTTTGGGAATCCATTATTGCTAAAGTAGGTGATATAATGCAATTCTTCTTGTTTTTCATCAGTGTGAATGTGATGCAAGATTTTAATAGGTGATTTGTAATGATCAGCTTTCGAACAACCAAGTTTATGAAGGATGGCACGATGAAATAGACATAGAGTTCTTGGGAACAATACCAGGAGAGCCGTACAC
Source organism: Chamaecyparis obtusa (assembly GCA_027943335.1). NCBI lineage: Eukaryota > Viridiplantae > Streptophyta > Pinopsida > Cupressales > Cupressaceae > Chamaecyparis > Chamaecyparis obtusa. The sequence goes on along the minus strand of BSBK01008107.1, from coordinate 177,878 downwards.
ATTGCAGACCAATGTTTATGGCAATGGTACAGGAGACGGAAATCTGATCGGCAGAGAGCAACGATTTCATCTCTGGTTTGACCCAACTCAGGATTTCCACAACTACAGCATTCTCTGGACGCCTTCTAAAATCCTGTAATTTTTTTCCCTTACCTGATATTATCACAGCACGCCTGACAGTGCAGATTTTACTAGCTAATTGCTACAATTTATAATTTACTGTTGTTTTGGTTGTAGATTTTTTGTGGACGGTATCCCCATAAGGAAGTTTCCTAAAATAAAAAGCCTTGGAGTGATATACCCATCAAAGCCAATGTCTGTGTATGCAACCATTTGGGATGCATCTTCATGGGCCACTGATGGAGGGAAATACCAGGCCAACTATACGTATGAGCCATTTCTTTCGAGTTACACCAACTTCCAAATGATTGGATGCAATGAGAAGGATAAGTACTGTTCCAAAGTGCTCTTAGATCGCTGTTTGGTTTCTCCACATTTGAAGAAAAAGCAAACCGTGGATCTGAAATATGTGAGGAAGAATTATATGACATATGATTATTGTCAGGATTTTCAGCGATATCCCAAGGGATTCATGCCTGAATGCCCTCCATAGCCATCCCATCCATACTAATTTATTCTCCACAGTTTGGTGAAAGAGGAAGTTGGTATTGGAATTAGGCAGATAAAAATTAATTTTATTGTAATTTCATCTTTATATTTTATCTTGATCTTGATCTTGAGAAAAGTCTCTTTCAATTCAAAATTGTAAATTAGTATTAAGATATTTACATGAATATTCTACAAAATCAATAGAGCAAATGGAATTTTTTATTATAATTTTTTTCATAAATAATTATATATTATTATTTATAAAATGATGTTAGATATATTCACAAAGAAAAATGGATGACAATAGTACTAGCAATCGCACCTTAGTGTGCAATGGGTATGCCGCAGAAATGTGAGATATCATTTAGGACTTATTCATACCATATAATATAAATGAAAAATTATATCTTGTTGAAATAAAATATTTATATTAAAATATTAAATGCAGTTCAGTAATGTAGTTGTTTTGTAAAATTATGTATTTAGGCAATAGATTCTTAAATGCAGTTTAGTAATGTAAATATTTTGTAAAATTATGTATTTAGTTAATAGAATTTTAATAAACTTATAAACTTACTAGGAATCAAGTCTCTAGATTCCAAGTCAACGATTTAATAGTGGAGATACTAAATTGGTGTCCACTTTGTAATTTTTTAAAATTCTCAACTGTAATGCATATACAAGCCAATCGAAATCATTCTTACACTTCTCCAATATCTACTTCAAATATGAACAAAATATAGACAACAAAATGTGTTCTCCCCTGCCACATTTCTATGGCGTACCCATTGCACACAAAGGTGCAATTGTTAGTATTATATATTAAAACAGACTATTCATCATAAAAGATACTTCCATTGTACTTTTAGTTTGATTTGCAAAAATAAAACTTCTTTTTGCAATGACTTGAATGTCTTCCGAGCTGTACGGGAAGGCCTGAATACTTTTTGAGTTGTGTGAAATAAATCTACTGTGGGGATCGAACTCTGCATTGACGGAAATCTAGTCCTAAAAAAATCATCCATTAAATCTCTGAAATGTGCAGCCTCTGCGTTATTCTCATCAAATAATCTCATCCCGAGTGCCATCTGTCCAATAACATTAGAAGTGAAGAAATTAAAAAAATCTCTGACATTTACATCACTGCCTCGTTGTTTAAAGATGGAGGCAAGATCCTGCGCCATTTCTTCTTCTTGATATTTTTGCCATTTGTCCAAACATTTGGGGGTAAAGAGGTGGAAAACACAAAGCTTTCTTAGGGAAGGCCATTGGGAAGACCAGGTGATGTCGCTTCTAATGTACAGGAGAATATCTACCACCGTTGCGCCGCCCTAAGGTTTGTTAGAGAAATCAGAATCAAATGTCTTCAAAATGGCAGTTGCAGCCTCCTGAGAGGAAGCAATAATGGTGGGAGTGGTGCCCATTTTGAGATACATGAGGCCTTTGTAATGCTTGGAAAGAGTAAAAAGGGACTGGTGGGGATTTGAACCAAGGTCCAGTAGACTGCCGGCCAAAACAGGCAAACCTTGCGGCCTCGGTGATAACTTTGCCTCTAGAGACATCTTTTAGTGGGCCATTCGATGAAAGCGGATGAAGTGAAGACACTCATCAACCAGGCCACTTAAAATGACACTACTAAGAAGCATCTTCTTCCTTCGAAAGAAGTGACTCCGTGCATCTATGGGGTGCCAAAAATTCATAAGGCCAACATTCCCCATCGTTGCAACACCATTGGATCCCCTACTTATTATTTAGCTTCTTTTCTTGCTGGGGGTAATCTCCCCCTTGGTGTGTAAAAGTGACTTCATCAAAGATTCCAACCATTTTGTCCAATTCACCTTGGATATCAAGTTGGATATCTACTTTATGTCTTTATTTCAATCATGCTTGGACCCATATAAGTGAATGCATAATTGACTTCAATTTATCACTTCTCCATTTAGACTTTTGTTTTTGATAGATAAAAGTAGCAGAAGGGTGCTGGCCCGTAGAACAGAGGACTAGTAGCACATTAACAACATATTAATGTAACCAGTCAAGCAGCAGTAACAAGATAACAGTGTTCAGCAGTTCTAATCTACCTCTATCAAAAACAAAAGTCACCTTACTAAACATATGAAATAACCCAGAGTATCTAGTATCAGTAGTATCAAGTAAAGTATCAATAAAAAGCTACACAGGGCTAACCAAAGAGTAGTAAAAGCTAATAAAAACCCCATTCACAAGACTGGGGGACCTAGGGTTAAACCCTTCCAAAATTGACCAAATCATAGGAACCGAGCTAATTATTTCCACCCAACTGCTTAGACAGCAGAGTAGTCACCCATTCTTCCTGCAAGAACAGGAGGAGGTCCTTGTTGTCCTCGTTCACTTCCAGAGTGCCACCTGCCAGCTTATCCTACAAATGACAAAGAGTCGTTGCCGATGCATGCATAATTTTCAAACCAAATTTATTGGTTAGCCTGCATTGGTTCATCAGCTCCTACACCTTATTCTTTATCTCAACAATCTCCTTGTCCAACTTCTCAAACCTCCTCTTAAGAGTCCCTTTGAGCTTGTTTCTATCCTCCAGGGCTTCAGTGTTGTGAACAGGGGAAGGGGGCTTCTCCAGAGGATTGTGAGCAAGGCTTAGAGACGGGGAAGAGATGAAGGGGGCTTCCATGGTAGGTTTGGGTTCGGGAACAGGGATATGAGGGGGGCTCATGTGGTCTTCCGAAGAATCATTCATGGAATCGGTGGATTGGGAGTCCTTGTCAGACATGGAAAGCTCTTTAGTAGCCGTTTCTAGCAGTTTAGTTTTGCATTGCTCTTTGGCCAGTCTATTAGACCTTCTTCTACCTGACCCACTCAAGTCCACCTCCATTTAGACTTTTGTTACAAAGACAACATCACTTACTAAATGGAATCCTAATTGACCTCATGAACTACCCAAATATATGCAATAAATAGACCTAAATCTTTCCTTGTTGACCTTCCACACTTCTTCAACGCACTCATTGCATGTCAACGTGCAATTGCTAGTGGCTAAATAAATATCTCCTTGAAAAAGGGAGCAGGAGAGAAAGGGATGATACACATCTCTTGATTATTCAAATTAACAGTGGTGCTAATCAATTGGCCATTTTGATTGATTGGTATACAACTTTGGCTAAATAAAACTCTTCTAGAAATGAAACCATCCTAGTAAAATTGTTGTTAAATTTTTAACCTTCACATTTACATAAAAAAATGTGTTTCATTATATCAAATATTTGAATTTTAATTTGTTTCATATTTATTAAAAGTACAAGAATTAAAATATGTGAACATATTATTTATTGTCATGTATCTAAGTTTGCAAATGAGTTTGAAAGTTTAGGTAATGAGCTAATTAGTAAATCTCATATGGCCCATAGCATAAATAGATATAAAATGCCCTTCACCTAATTTATTTTGTTATGAGGGGCCTCAAAAGACTCCAAATATAAAAATAAAAAAGAAATTAAATGAATTTTCAGAAATCTTCATAAATCCGTACAAGTTTCACTTTGATGACTAGTTTTCTCAATCACCTACCCTTTTGACATGCATTTTCTCGTTACTTGTTTAATATTTCTATGAGAGATATAATAATATCCTTGTAATAATAATCCCAATGCATACAAACTTCATGTTAGCTTTTGATAATATATTAAGGGAAATCCATGAATTTTTCATAGATTTGTTTTTTAAGATTTTCCCTAACATTACAATACACATTTGCATTAAAGACTCAATACATTTCCCAAATGACTAGAATTGCCCTCAAAAATATTTATAATAATAATTTAATAAAGGATTAATTAAAATGCAAATAGAAAAAATAATTTAAAAAACACAAGTCGATTAATCAAAAATATTTGTTTAGTGAAGACACTCATACAAAACTTATAACATTATCCAGGTGATCTAGGAAAATAGTAGTGTTGGCGTAAAAAAAAATTGTTCACAAAAAACAAATTGCAATAGCCATTGGCAAGAAAATAACTTAGGATAATTTTATTCAATATATGCATGTGTATGAGAATTAAAAAAAATATAAAGATCCAAGACTTAATAGACTTTAACATCAAAATGAAATGGAATAGACAAGATAATAAATATCCTTAATTGGTAAAACACATGCAGGAGCATGGTTTCATGTATCGGTTTGAGTTTGAGAATGCTCATGATACTTAAGTAACATGTGCATGGACTTTATAGTGATGGTAAATTAAAAAAATGATTTTTATTCTATTTTCTCATTTTTAGAAACAAGTTTGAATTTGTGGTGAAAAATGGAGTATGATACAATGCTGATTGATAGCAACCCATCTCTTCTTAACTTTAAGTAGAAAATTCAGTGAATTAATTTACTAAAAAATTTCCTCCAACTTGGATGATTCAACCTAAATCCACTATAACTATAATTAACAGATTGGCACCTAGAGGCGCCTAGCTAACAATTCACCCAAATCATAATGCCCACAACCCCAAATATAGCAACAATAACAGTCTATCTCTACTGACAAATCCAAGTTCATATCATATGGCTCCCTACTCCTGAAATTAACAAACAAAGCCTAGAAACATGAGGTCAGTAAGCAATGAAATCCAGATCATTATCCTACTAGACTCCATCATCATTGAAGGCATAAGTGGAGGAGAACATATTGAGTACAAGTATGGAGGAAAAGCAAGGAAGTATACCAACACCTATCTAACTCCTTGTTGTAGATGGTCAGTTGCATGAGCCTAATTTTGAAGGCCACTTAAAAATAAACCACTTGTTTCATTTCCTATTTTGGTGGGCAAGGTGTTAGTCAGAATACTATAGAGCTCTCTACCCCATTCTACATCTTTATATATCCACTTAAAACATAACCACTGCCATTTTTATTTTCTAAGGAGAGGTACAAGAAAATATTTCTCTATTAAGGCTGGAAGTGTTAAAATGGGTTTAGAGCAAAAAATCCAATGCACTAAAGTGGAAGAAAGATTGAGCTCCTTATGTTATAATTCATCCAACAAATCAGCTAGTTTCTTAACTTTGTTATTCATTAATGCCAAGTCTTCTTGTTTGGAGGTTTCTATGCATCTCTCTCACACACACAAGGCCACTTTGCTTTCTTTAACAAACACATTAATAAGAAACTTAAATTTTTGGAAGTATGTGTCCATCTAAGTATTTTTTTTTCCATTGATTTTGGGGTTCTTGATATTTTGTCTACAAACTGTATGATTTTTCTTTAACTTTAAAATTCATTTGTCTAATCCAATAATATTGCAATATTATTGAGAAGAAGAAGATGCTTATAGTACTGACTGACAAAATGGCATCATCCCCGATAATATTTACACAAGGAGAAAGCTATTCAATGCAGAGTGTCATGAACTCAGCACTGGGACAGGCAAATACTCTAGCTAGAACAACCTTGTCCACCCTCAACACAAATTCAACAGAGTACCCACATATCTTCTGCATTGCTAGGGCAATTGCCACTATAGAGGAACTGAGCTCCCCTTCATCCCTACACTCTCCATTGCACTGTACCACTTCAAGGTAATCTACACCCAATTCATGTGCGCCGACATCATTTCTGGGTGTACTTGAATTGTCTGAAAAACCCAACTCTAGTGAACCTGTACAATTGTGAAGGGCACCTGACTTTTTTGTAATGCCCAATTCATATTGGCCTATGCCATTTCTAATGGAATTTTGATTTATGTGTAACCTTTTCGACAGGGAGCCCAAAATGAATAGAGTTTCTTTGTATAAATGTGGTTGTCCAACATGTGTGGGGAAATGTGTGGGAAATGTGCTGCAGAAAGATGAAGCTGTGCCATGATTTTTGGGAGGATCAGAATTGTAGGTTTATACATTTGGAGAGACATACCAACAAGGGGGTTTCCAAAACATCCCAACAAGTATAATTTTCTTATCATTAGCAAAGCTACCCTGTGGGAGATTGGATCTGTCTTCTGCAATTGCTTTAGGCATGGATGAATCCTCTTCGTTGTATAATAATGCCCCATTTTTAAAAAACCGAGAGACTCATGTGGGGGAAATATGTCTCTTTGGATGGAAAAACACATTAGAACCATACTTGGATACAATTTAATGCACTTCATCTAGACTTGGCATTCCTATTTATGAAATTCAGGTTTATTAGACAAGTCATTGGAAGCTTTGAGATTTCAGTTTAGTTGTTTGTGGTATATGGGTTTTGATGATGGAGGGATGCACTCAATAGTGTTTAAATTGTTCATTTGAGTGGTTGTCTTTTATCACCATGTCGTAAAAGAAGAAAAGCACAAGAAAATGTGAAAGAATGTGGCCAAGTGTATGCATTGTGGGCAGAGCCATGGTGGTTCAATCCTAGACTACTTATTTTGCCACTCTCTTCAACTACTCCCTTGATGACTTTTGCATCCACACAAACCTACTCGACCCCATTGCGATCGTGGTCACTCTTATGGCCTCCCTAGCTGCCATTTTGAGCACACGACTAACTTCCCAATTCAATTGGATCTCCACTGTTGCCAACGCCATCATCATCATCTTCATCAGAGAAAATGCGATGCTGAATGGAACCCTGCAAGCTTGAATTTCAATAATTCTATGTGGACTATCACCATTGGATGTCCCTGTAGCCTCGCAAGATAAGAAAATTCACTACAGTGAAGAAATCTTGTGTTCCTTGAGCTCAAGCATGTGTAATTTGGTCAAGTTCCTGGATGCATACAGCGAAGAAGCAGCCGTGGTGACTCATCTAGGCTGCTAGGTCCTCCCCTTCCACACATTCGACACGATCGTCTAGTCTGTGGCCTGGCTAGGGCTGAAAAAGATAATTTATTTGTCCTTTAGGGCTTCCTATTCACTTTACTATGGAACAAGGGTTCCTCTGGTTGAAATGTTTGCATATTTTCACTCACAGATGAATTCGTTATTGAAGCAAACAGGAATGGTGATGTGTTTGTTAATTGATATGCAGTTTATCTTTTTTTTTGGTTGAAGCTTAGCCTCTTGTTGTATATTTTGTTTTCATGTTTGCTCTGCTAACTCTCCTCTAACTGTGTATAATAAATTTTTTGACTAAAATACATGCCTCATTAGTTTCAGTGTGGATCTCAAGATGATCAAATGAAGAAGAAATAACTGCAACAAAATGAGATCTTATAATTATATTTATTTAAGTCTCTGATGATCTCTTCATCTTTTTAGGGGAAAGTGACGAATGCAATTTGGTCTATGTTTATGACTCATTCAAAATTTGGTCAATTTGGCGCATCCGTCGCTATCATAAAAAGTAATGAACAACTGTCAAGAGTAGTCATTAATTCCCTTTCTGCAAGATGGATGACAGAGAAGCTCCCAACGGTACTTATTGGGCTCTCCACAACTTGCAACCCTCAATCGTCCAAAATCAGCCGAGCCTCTCTCAGATGAAAATGCCTACAGCGTAAATATTCTTAAAATTCATACATGAATATAATTTAAAACATAAACAATAATAACAAACACCATTCATAAAATAACAAGAGCAAGAGTAGGAAGATGATAGATTGGTCATTTGACTTGTCCTATATATCCAAGAGTCTCAATCATTATTATAATCTTTAGAATTATCTTCTTGATTATTATCATTATATATATTTATGTTTCTGAATAATGTCATAAAATAAAATATTTAATTCAAAGAAAAGAATGATCAATCATATAAATGACCATATCTCTTGAAAATATTGAATATATATATTATAACACAAATAATAACTTAAAGTTATAAAATAATATATTTTAAATTTTAATTATTTATTATTCACATATAATATACTAAATAAATAATAAAATAAAATTTGTTTATAATTAGAAAACTTTACATAGAAGATGAAATCATGATTACTTTATCACAATTACTTTTATATATTTTGACTTGAAATTTGTATTATGGACTTGTAGAGCATAAGTTTATATGAGAAATATTTGTTATATGACTTTTAAACATTACGGGGTAACTCATTTTTAAAGAAAGAAAGAAAAAATTCTATTAAAAAAAATGACAAGCACATAAATTAGTATAACATTAGGGATTTCATGATGAAACTGTAAAATATTCTTTATACAAAAAAATATTGTGTATAAATGAGTTTCTTTTAAATAATTGAAGGGAATGAAAATAATATTATTCAAAAATTAGAATCTTTAAAAGGTATTTAGATTAATTAGTGTAATAAGTTCATCATAATTATAAATAATTTAGATTTAATAATTAAGTTTAGAAATCATAATGTGATATATCAAAATATATGTTTTTAGTTCTATATGAAATAATGGATGTTCTATTGAGCTATATGTTTAATGATTCAATCTAAAATTTTGTTACGTTCTATGTTTTTCAATGTTAAGAATCATTCATGGGATTTTTATCTAAAAATGTATAGTTGTACATCTTATTTTGGGGCCTTGAATTATGTTGCACATGTCTTTATATTTATGACCATCTTTGTATATCTAAATGATTGTTTGACTATTTCTTTAAAGCACCATTGAGACTTTCTATGCTAGGCTAGGGAAGTCAAAGGGCTTCCTATTTGACACCTTAGTCAATTTGCTTGGATGCATTCAAGAAATTGGGAATGAATTCATAGACATGTTAAATACAATGGATATGCTTGTTTATCTATTCTCATCATTATAGTTTGATAAAATTGAATGATATTTAAGTTATACAACCATTACTATTTCAATACATTTATTTAATTATTTAAGTATTAAGTATAATAAAGACAAATTATAAATATTACACACCACAAAAATTTATATAAAAAATATTCATTATTTAAATTAAGGACACTTGTAGTAATCTATGAATGATAGACCAAACTAAGAATATAAACCCCGCTATACTTGTAGAGGCCTTTGTAGTCTTGTGCAAGAACTCTAATTTTTTCAAAATAAATAAGTATAAACTTGGCTCTATTCACCATAAGTGAGATTGAGACAAAACTTAAGGTTTTGCGAGTGAAAATTTGGCTGCAACTATGAGATGGGGAAAATCGGGAAGATGATGCATTTGAAGTTGTACTAGGGGTAAAATTTCACAATCTATAGCTTGCAATAAGATTAGTAACCATGCAACCATAAAGGATCTTAGTTTAAAGCATAAAATTACTCCTAATCAAAAGAGAAAGACAAATAATCAATCAACCATGCATGGAAGATAAACCAATAAAAATAATGCATAAAAAATATCATGAAATTTATTTGTTGTTTCTCTCTTCTTTGTGGGCTCTCAAATTTTATCCTTGATATGATGACACAAAGATTCAAGAATTATGGCTGTAAAATAATAAGGAATCACCCTCCCTTTAAAGAGTTCTTAGAATTCAGTGAATAGTTCTAATTAAGAGGTACTTTTTGATAATGAATGGTTAAGACCAATTTAGGCAATACTTACTGATGAGATAAGATTCCGATTGCTTTATTGACAACCAATGGAATAACTAAAGACTAAAAATGGAAATGATTCCATTCACATGAGGCTAGACAAATAAGTGATTGGTTAAATTAGCAGATTGACTTGATTGAAGAGATGAACTAAACAATATAATTAGCATCAAATATTTAAATAATTATTTATTTATGCATGAGGGAGAGTAAAAAAATTAAATAATTTATTTATCTTTAGAAGAATAAGCCAGCATTGTGCAAATGGAATAATTAAATAAAACAATCTTTTATTCAATTATAGAAGATACAGTTAATAACTAAATAATTAAAATAATCATTTAATTATGATAAGAAGAACAATTAATGTTAGTTTAGTTAAATAATAACAATTATTTAATTAAAATTGGAAAAAAATACATTAATTAAATAATAAAAATTATTTAATTAATACTTAAAGAATATTAGACAAATAATTAAAGAAATATGAAATGGACACTAAATAATTAATTAATTAATTAAAATCATTTAATTATACAATTTTGGAGGGAAACTATAATTTTGAATTTAAATTATGAGAATGACACATATTAATTAAATAATTAAAAATATTTAATTAGTTAAGCCAAAAATTAGTGTTATCATTGCATAGAGGTTGTGGTATAATTTTACATGTCTATATTTTGCCCCTCTTTGAGACAATGTATTTCCAGGTGTTGTTTTAAAGACTAAACGGTAAAAATCATGTCCCAGTATGCCCCACCAAGATTGTGGTAGTGATTGGGTAATATGCTACCCCCTCGAAAAATTAAGTGAAAAATATGAATAAAGGCTCAATTTGTTGATAGAATGTCTAGGAATCAAATGAAACAAACAAATAGAAAAAAAAGATGTGTGGAAAAAGTTATGGCTTTTGGAAGGTGAAATTCTAGATAACCAGTACAAATGGGTAAGGTTGCACGTCCATCAAGGAGGGCTAGGGGCTATAAAAGGGGACTAGGGTTCATTTCTAAGGTCATTTATGCACTTTGAGATTTGATATTCAGAGGAGAAGAAGAGGTCTTCGTGCAAGATTAAGGAGTATGGTAGTTGATAGAGGCAACATACACATTAGTAAGTGGGTTAGAACCTATCAATGAACAGAGGGCACAGGACCAATGGTTAGTGCATTATCAATTATGAATTTTAGTTCTGATTTTTCATGCATTTGATTTCATATGTCTAGGTTGAACCAATTTAAAATGACAAAATTGAGGGTCGTATTTTCCACAAGTGCAATTTATGCAATAAAATCACATTATATAGGTTTAGGAATTGCATTTTTAATTGATGTGCGAGTGTTTTATACACGAAAAACCTATACGTGTATGCAACGCAGGTGAACGAATAAAATACCACAAATTTTTGGCTATATAGGATAAATAATTGTACATAATTATTTGTTTGTTTGGATTCATGTTCACCTTGTGCATGATTAATCTTTAATCGATCAATGCATTTTGACATGTGGTAAAACATGAATATTTGTAACTCCATGGTTGTCTTTTCTAGTTTGTGCATTATGATTGGTTTAGAGTTGAATTTGCATATTCAGATCTAAGACTTAGTGTTTATTTCTCAATATTATCATCCCAAGCCTCTTGCATATAGACATTGACTAAGTCAGAAGGAGACTGACCAACTAGATGGAATGGGACTATTTCATATGACTTGTATGCCCTATATTAGGGGAAATAGGGGGTTTATTACTATTATGTGTGAGAGATGACACTCTAAGATCTCTTCTTTCCATTTATTGATAGGGGAGTGTACTATGAGACTAGAGGACTTATGGAGGATATTGGGCTTTCCTATCATGGGTGAGAGGGTAGTTAATGTTCCATGGGTGGGGAAGAGTGGTTTATGTGGGATATTTGATTATATGAGGGTAGAGCCAAGCATTAGGTATTATGATATTATATGGCAAGAGATGGTAGAGGATTATGACGAGTTCTTTAGTTTACTATGTGGGATAGTGGCAGGTGTGTTGGTGTCGAATATGAGAGGGCATGGGTTACCTGTAGGTTGGGGTGAGTTGGTATCAAGGATGTGGATAAAGAACACTATATATGCATGAGGGGTTTTTGTACTAGCCATGTTATACTTTCAACTAAACGATATTGTGTATCATGTTGCATAGTCTCTAGGATGCAGGGTTACTCTTTTATAGGTTTGGACATGGGAGCACATATCTATGTTTAGATCAGTGTTCAATAGACAACTACTTCATCTAGGAAAACCCTACATATACTATTATGATGTAATGATATAGAGGTATGTGGGACATACACAATACTAAGACCACTATTTTGAAAATTTGAGGGACTTTACTTGGAACCCTTATATTGGTTGTGAGTATTGGGATGGAGAGGCCTAGTATTTAGAATTCTTTAGATAGTAGAGGTACCTTATTGGGAGAACTACTCAGTCATATAGGATTATTGAGATACAACTACCAAATAGGGTTTTGAGACAATTTGGTGAGTGGTAGGGAGTACCTATAGGTTATGCATAGTTCACACAATGCAAAAGGGATGTATTGGGATTTGGGATTTGGGATCATATATAGTATATGTTAGGACTACTCCTAAGTATGATATGTGGTGGGTATAGTGAGGGCCTATACCTTATGCAGATCTTGGAGTTCCAATTCTAGTTGAAACATAGCAAGGAGAGTCCAACAACCATAGAGGAGATTGGGGACATGCAGACATAAAGGTGGGAGAGGCGGGGGGCTGGAGGGAGAGGAGGTCAAGATCGAAGGAGGGGTTGAGGTGGTTGAGATGGAGGGAGAGGAGGTGAAGATGATGAGGGTGGTGGAGGAGATAGTAAGGGAGAAGGTGTTAAGCAGTAGGTCTACAAGTAGTTTACCAAATAGGGGGTGATGACATAGACATTGATGGGGATGCGGTAGGAGGAGAGGAGGAGGTAGATGTTGATGTCATGGGGAGTAGTTAAGATAAGGAGAGTGACTCAGAGAGTAGTTCAAGTGAGTCTAGCTCAGAGGATTCTATCTTAGATGGTGATGATTATGATATAATTGGGATGAAGCATGTTGGGATAGGGGGAGATGAGGAGATGAGAGTAGATGAGGAATAATTTATAAGATGTGGCTATCAGACATGATGTTAGGAATATTCTTGATATACGTGCATTGATAGCACAATTGGGGACTATGAGGGATCACATCAGATCCCTATAGGAGAGATTGGATATTGCAGAGAAAATATCTAGATAAGTGGAGGCAAGTCTAGTGGAAACTAAGAGTAGGGAGCTACAACATAATATTATGAGAGGCAATAGTTATCAAGGAGGGTTATAGTTTTAGAGGTTAGGATAACCATGATGGAATGAGATATAGATAGTCTTAGGGTGAAGGTGCATGCAGTTGAGACTAGGACATAGGCTACAAAGGATAGGGGGAGATAGGAAAAGAAGGATGTCCAAACCTTCATTGATGGAGTAAAATATTTGAATATCCATCATGCTATAGATTGGATGTATGATGAAAGATGAGAGATGTAGTACTAGAAATATCATTATGAGAATGTGATCCCCCCTGATTAGAGAGTCCCTACTTATATAGCCTCCTGCATGACATAGAGATCATAGAGATCACAAAGTAGTGGGGTAGTTTTACCTACAAGATAGACTGAGGTAGGACCTTCCACAAATACACAACCTACACTTGCTAGATCAAAAGGTGGAGGTAGTACCAAGTAATCTTATGATTGTATTTATGTAGACATCCTCTTGCATATATTTTTCGATATTGTGAACCCTGTTAGATAGACATTAATTAAATGCAAGTGATTTAATTAATAAAATCATAATTATTCTACTATGTTTAATTGAATTATTCATCTAATTATATAGTTCACATAAATTAATTAAGTCTTCCAATTCATTAATCAGATAAATCAAATTCCACCTTATTAACTTCTTTTCCACATCATCACCCTTTCAACCTACTCATCACATGCCAAGTGCCACATCATCCTATGGCTAAAGTAATTAATTATTTTGAATTAATAGATCTCATTTTCCCTGAACAAACCAAAATAATATTCTCAATAATATTCCACATTTGTAACCAATGGGACACAAGTGCACAACCCACCAATTCTATTTTAAATCTTGGTCATTCATCTCACTAATTCAATCTTGACCACTCATTAGTGACACATGATTCCCTTCACCCAACTTGCAACTTGACCATGGTTAATAATAACTCACCCTAAAAATCCTTTAAATAGGGAACATTTTAGAGTTAATGGAATCCACTTCCATTATATCATTGAATTAATGTCATTTTGCATCCATTTATATTTGAACATCCTCATAATGCAAAATTATCTTACATTTCATATAGCATAGATCATTTAATAGCTTAATTGTGAATTTTAGCTTAATTATGAATAAAATAGATCAATTCTTAGCATAATTCATCTTAGACCTTTGTCAATAGTCTGCATTTTAGCTTCATTTAGCATAATTCACCATGAATATCATATAAACACATCCAAATCTTGCATCTTAGATCAATGTAGCTTTCATAATCATACAATATCATTTCTTAAGTTGTCATCTATGAGATCTTAATTGCTATTGAGAGAAAATAAATAGATCAAATAGATCCTTAAGATCAGAGGACAATGAGACACTTTTAGAGGGTTATTTCTTATATTTTTCATGATTTTATCTTGCTTAGAATTAACTCTTTGATCTAATGTTTTTTATTGTAGGTAAAAATAGGTTTTATGGGGACTCAAAACCCCTTACGATTCTTACAAAATAAGAATAATGAATAATTCCACTGAAATGAAACAAGATTGGAAACCAGCCCGCAAGACCTGGAACCAGCACAAAAAAACAAAAAAATAAGAACCTGGAAACAATACCCAGCAAAAAAGAACCCTAAAAACTAAAAAAGAATAGGAACAGGGGAACAAGAGGACCTAGGAAAACTCCAGATGAGTTCCCTCCACCTCTTTCTTAGCCTCAGACACCTTCTTGATGGCCGCATTGAAATATGAGAGCTCTAGGATCATGTCATGGATCTTCTTCCTTTTTGCAGACCATGTGCGTTGGCCAGGACCAACATCACCCGCATCCTCTTTTTTATCTTCAAGCTTCATGGTTGGAGACCCAACATCTAGCTCCACCTTGATAGGACCATGAAGCACTCCATCGCATAACCCATGAAAAGGTTATTATTGAGCATATGCTTCTTAAGAGTGTTCTCCAAGTTTTCCATTTTGTCTTGCATATCCTTCATTTTTTTCTCATCTGCATTGACCTTTTAGACATCTATCCCTTCCGACCCAATAGCTAGATTCCCCTAAAGAAGATCAACCCTGGCAGAGAGGGAGTGGAATTTGAGGTTGAGGCTTTTAATTTCTTGGAAGACCCATTTAATCAGGTGGAACAAATACATTGACATTGCCTTCACCATTTGAAGGACACTGAAAGGGGGGTCAATCTTGTCATCCATATCCTCTTTAAGGATTTGAACATTCTGCTCCTACATGTTCACTATTTTCACAAAGGGAATGTTCCTAGAGTTGGAAGGGTAATTACCCTTCTCATCAAGCTCCAAAACAAGAATTTTGTTA
The DNA here is from genome assembly GCA_027943335.1 of Chamaecyparis obtusa. Lineage (NCBI taxonomy): Eukaryota > Viridiplantae > Streptophyta > Pinopsida > Cupressales > Cupressaceae > Chamaecyparis > Chamaecyparis obtusa. The sequence continues at coordinate 162,167 of BSBK01008107.1, read as the reverse complement.
TCCTCCTTCCTCTCCAACTATACCTCCATCACCACTTCCAACTTCAGGGATATAGGAACATCATGTTCCTTAGAGCTGTCATAATTAACCAGAATGGGGACCTTCTGACCACCCAAATCCACATCTTTATCCATAGCAATAGGGTCATCAAATTTTTCCTTGGCAGCAATGACAAAGTCTTCCTTGCCCTCTTCGTCACTAGAATCGCTAACCAAAGTCGACATGGACTATTTTATTTCTTCATGAGATTGGGTAAGAGGAGAATTAACAGTAGTAGCATAACCCTCAAAACTCTCACCATTAGAATCTATTTCCATGCCACCCTTCTTATCCAATTTTAATTTTTTACCAGTTGACATCTACTCTTTTCTCTCACCCTCACTAATACATTTACCCAAAGCCTTGGAAGAGACAAAGATCCTATATGAGGAGGTAATAGGGATACTAACAAAATTTTTCTTAATATGATCAATAATTAAAAGAATAAGACCCTCATGCAGAATGGGCTTGCTCCCTTTCTTTCTATGCTCAATTATGCTATGATGAAGGGCTGTAGTAGAAAGAATGGGAGAGAAACCCTAACCTTATGTCTAAAATAAAAAATAAACACAAAATGATAGGAGTGAGAATGCTTATACCTACCATCCAAAGTGATATATTCCATAATAGCAGTCATAACCTTTGCCCAAATCTCCTTGAAGGCGTCCACATCATAATAGCCACTAGAGTCCTTCACCAAGCACTCAGCCTCTACCTTGTCTTCAGGGAAACACTAGATAGATTGTTGGGAGATATTATTGCCTCTATAGAACTTCAATCCCTTAATGTTACACCCAGACATGTCCATGATAAGTTCCTCGGTGATTTTTGTAGTCATTCCCCTAATGGTCACAATGTCGTCCTTCCAGGTTTCAAAAAAATCTGGCGTGACATCATGTTTGGACCCATGAAGGCATTCTATATATGTGGTGAGGCTGCCCTTCCTAATCTTATCCCAAACCTCAGTCATATTCTTTCATTTTTTGTAGTCCTTCAGCTCCTTGCGATTAAGCCCACCACCCATAATGCCCTCAGAGAAAAAGATTTCAATAGAAATAGAAAAAACAAAGAAAAGATAGAAAACAAAGGCTTCCTTCAAATTAAACACCATGCTAATATACGCGTGTCTACACTCAGTTATCTTGGGAAAATTGAGACTTTCCATAACTTTTATAACTGTATTAATTAACTTATGTATTTTCATCATAGCTTTCTAAGATATTCTAAATCTGCTCTTTTGCTACGAGTCCTATCAAACACCAACTTGGCCTTCAAATCAATGGTTAGATCCTTTCCTCCTTGCCAAGTCATGATATCCTTAGTCCTGACAGCGATGTTAGCCAACACATCCGCATTACTATTAGCCTCCCTGAAGTTGTGGGAAATAATAACTTGCGTAAAAGAATTAATGATAATCTGAGCCTCCTCTATAATTTGCTTAATTGACCATGATGGCTTGGTCACACCTTTAATACAATTTAAAATATTTATGGAATCACCTTCAATCCAAACGTTCGAAGACATGTCCTTTTTTATAATTTTTAAAGTTTGAAGGAGAGCCACAACCTCCGCCACGTGATTTGTCTGCATGCAAATAGGGAACACCATGACAACAAGAAAATTTTCCATGTCATCCTAAATAATCCCACCATAGCCACTAGGTCCCCGATTACCCTTCGTCGCACCATCAAAATTAGCTTTGATCCAACCAAGAGGGGGTGAAAGCTAGATGGAATTCTCCTTTTGGGAAGAGGAGTTCACTTTGGTGCTAGCAAAATTAACTCCAGCATAAAAATCCATCTTAGTACCAATCATGTTAGTATAGTTCTCCTTGATACTTCTCAAGTAATCTTCTCGGCTATCACCACTGGAGGGAGGGCAGTATCTCTAAACACTCTTTCATTATATTCTCTCCATAGTTTCCAGATAACATGAGGGGTGATGATGTTCCACAACAACCTATCCATAGGAACCTCAACATTTCTCCATTGGATGAATAAATTCTCCATATTATCTAGAAAAAACCAGCATAACTTCGAGCATTACAAAATAAGGCACTAGACTTCTCAGGAGTAACGATAGTGGATAACCAAATGGTAAACTGACTCCTCAACATTCTTATAGAGAAAGCATTTATTGGATAGAATCATGCCTCTCTTTTGGAGATTATCAATAGTAAAAATCTTGTTCTGAAAAACTAGCCAAAAGAAAATATTAATTTTAGGAATTAACCCTTTATCCCAAACCTAGGCCCAAAAGGGAGGAGGATCTGAATGCTTCAACAAAATCTCAGAGGTAGAAGTGATAGAGAAGACTCTAGAAGGGAGAATCCCCCAAATCAACTCATCTTCCCTGGTAGTGTCGACTTTCCAAACATTCAGATCCAACATCAGAGGCTTAAGAGGAATATCAACAATAGAAAGATCAATCCAAGACCGATGCCCCCAGTAATCTCTAACCCACAGACTGAATCTCTTTAAATAGATGGAAATAAAAGGCTGGAAGGAAGGAACAAAGTTCAAAGGATAATCTTTAAGCCAATAGTCTTCCCAGAATTTAATTCTTCTACCATTACCCAAATACCACTTAGCTCCCTTGAAGGTCACCTCCTTAGCTTGTTGGATGCAATTCCAAATAAAGGAACCCTGCACCTTCACAACAGACATCATGAAATCTGAAATATGAGGGAAAGAGTAGAGATATTTATTGTGGATGATCTTATTCCACTCTTTTTTCTCACCAAAGATCCTCCAAATTTTCTTAGCTAGTAACGCCTGATTGGTAACTCTTAAGAGGTGGATCCCCAAACCTCCCCACTTCTTAGGAGTGCAAACCTTGTCCCAAGAAACTAAAGTGAGTCTCTTTCTATCTTCCACCCCTCACCAAAGAAAATTTATCTAAATCTTCTCAATGATATCTGCAAATTTACCAAGGATCTTAAACAGACCTAGAGCATAGATAGGGAGACTATGCAGAGAGGCCTTCAAGAGTTGGAGTTTACCATGTTGACTAAGAAGAGCTCCTTTCCATCCCACTAATTTCCTTGAATCTATCCACAATTCCAGCCCAAAAAGAGTTGGGAGGTCTTAAGCCCAAAGGAAGACCAAGATAAGTGGTAGGAAAAGCACCAACATCACAACCAATAATTATGGCAATTCTATTATGTCTTTCCACTAGCGTATTAATAAAAAACAAAGAGCTCTTGTTCCAATTAATAATTTGACCAGTACCCTGAGAATAATTGGAAAGAGCCTGTTTAATCATTCTAGCCTCCTAGATGGTTGAAGAGCCCATGATAATAGTGTCATCAACGAATTTCTCATGGGAGCACAACCTAGAAGAAGGAGTGAGACCCTTGATGGATCCATCAGTCACCAGTCTCTGAAAATAGTGATGAAGACACTCCACCAGGATGGAAAAGATAATTGGAGACAAGGGATCACCTTGTTGAAGCCTCCTAGAAGGCTTGAAGAATTTGGAAGAGGAGCCATTTACAATAACTGCAGCTGTAGAAGTACTAATGAGCTGGAACACCAGTTGCAAGAGCTTTTCACAGAAGCCAAATGAATGAAGAACCTTGATCAAGAAATCCCAGTCCACCTGGTCATAGGCCTTCGAGAAGTTGAGTTTCAACAGAAAACCAAAGTTGAGAGGAATGAGTCGAATGAATAACCTCATTCACCTTCATAATGGAATCAAGGATTTACCTGCTAGGGACAAAACCACTCTACTGGGGAGAAATAATATTGAGGAGAATAGCCAAAAATCTAAGGGTAAGAACCTTGGAGAAAATTTTATACATCGAGTTACATAAACTGATCATCCTAAAGGAATCAATAGAGTCAGATCCATGCTTCTTGGGAATTAAGAAAATGAAGGTAGCATTAATATCTTTAAGTATAGTTCTTGACCCAAATAATTATTTCATAGTATTGTAGATATCTAGACCCACAATATGCCATATTTTATGGAAAAAAATAGAGGAAACCCATCCAAGCCCAGGGACTTATCACCCTCAAAGGAGAAAACAACAATCTTGATTTCCTCTAAGGAGGGAATAGCAGTGAGATTCTTATTAGTAACATCATCCATAATGGAGGGGATAGCATCAAGGAGCAAGGCTTGGTTATCTAGGGAAAGCACATTATCTTTCGATAAGAGAGAAGAGAAAAAGTCAACCATAGCCAATGAAATGCCCTTATCATTACTTAACTCATCGGAGTCTAACCCGAGTCTGGAAATTCTATTGGACACTCTATGTTTAGAAGCAGACATATGGAAGAACTTGGTATTCTTATCTCCAACTTTAAGCCATATCGATCTTGACCATTGTCTCCAGTACTCTTCCTCTTTGGAAATGATATTATGCATTTTGGTCAAAAGAGTCTCCTCCCTATCCTTAAGATCTTGAGACATGCCAATCTGTTGGATAGTCTCTTGAATATCATCAAGCTCCCTTTTTAGATCATGCTTTGTTTTAAAGATGTCACCAAACACTTCCTTACTCTAACATTTATATTCTTTTTAATATGATGGAGCTTTTTAGACACCCTAAACATAGAAGTTCCCTAAATGTTGACATTCGACCAGGCACTAATCATCTTCTCAATCTCCAGTGATCAATCTACTATTTCTCAAATCTAAAGGGAGATTACCAATATTCTTAATCAAGTCAGCAACAAAAGAGATAGGAAAATGATCGGACCCAATCTTCATGAGAGAGGACAATGAACAACCAAAAATTTTGAACCAACTTCCAGAGATCAGAGCATGATCTAGGTGGACCTAGATAAGATCCATACCAAATCTTATGTTAGACCAAGTGTAATTAACACCCTGGAGATCAATATCAAAGAGAGCCTATCTGTTAACAAAGTCCACAAGCTCAACTCTACCATCTAGTTGATTCTGGCTATCAACCCCTCCAAAATTCTCATTGTCTTTCAAAGGACAGTTGAAATCTCCCATAACCAACCAAGGAGAATCCTAGAAAGAGAGTCTTTGATTCTTAACCAACTTCCAATACTTAGCCCTACCAGCTTTGGTATTAGGATCATAAATATTAGTAGTAACCCAAACAAAATCAGACTTGAGGTGGACAAATTTAATGCTAAGGTAGTTCAAATTATCACCTAAAACTATACCTCTGATAATATTCAAGCTCCAAAAGACATCAATACCACTTGAGGCACCATCAGAATTAGAGCTAGCAATACCACCATTTTTAAGGACTCTTATTTTTCCACTTTTTCTTTCCCCGTCTTGGTCTCCTGTACAAGAATGATGTTTGGTTTGTGATCTCTTACCAAGTTCTTAAGCATATCCTACTTATGGGAAGCATTCAACCCCTGATATTCCATGAAATAAATTTCATTTCTTAATCGGGGAACAAAAATCCTAGATGGTCAACTGCTTGCCATCCGCTATATCCTTCTTGCTTTCTCTTTCTCTGATCTCTTTGTTTGAGCTTCTACCTTGGGTTTTTTTTCTGAGAGCCAACATCCACCTTCAAAAGAACCTTGGATCCCACATCTACTTTACTATAGGTAACTACACCCTTTGAGCTAGGGGTTGAAATCTTTTTCTATTGTCTTTTCTATTTCTTCCCCATTTGAGTGGTCTAGGGAGCTCCATTCCAGTCATCTAGAAGATCAAGACTATCCTAGAAAAAAGGGTCATCATCTCCACTCCTAGAGTGGGTGTCAAGAACAGAAGAGGAGTCCTCTTCATCATAATTTCTAGGGTTTCTAGGTGAGGAAAACTCCCCCATCACTTCACTATATGGCTGAACAACATTTGTATTGATAAAAAAACTATTGACATTAATGTCATAAAACTGGATAGGAATGATAACCTCCATAGGCCCTAAGATCTCCTCCATCTAAGAACACAAGGGCGCAACATAATCTTCAAGAGAGTGGAGCTGGGGGTTCTCCATGCTAGAAGTAGGCTCCAGGGGTGAGCCACTTGCCAAAGAATTTGAGACTTGGGTAAAAGATTCAATGAATTTCATATCTTCTAGGTCAGGTTGACCATTTGTGTCTACCATGTCTCTTTGGCCTCCAACCACAACCGAGTCTTCCTTGTTGTCACTAACACCTTCAGCTACAATAAGATGCTTAATCTCCTACCAAACTTGTTTGGTCTCCTTAAGAGGTTTAGGACCTGAATCCACTGTCTTATTATCATTTTTAGCTTTCTTCAAATAGTTCTTAGCCCAATGACCCATTTTGTGACACACAAAGTAGGAAAAGGGTAGTGATTCAAATTCCACTTTCTGCTTCCATAAACCCAGTTTGGAGTTAATATTAATAGCCGAAGGAAGGTTTTCAAACTGGCTTATACTGACACAAATCCTGGCAAAAACTAGATGGGACATGTAAGCTGTCATGGAATCAATCGAGAGAAGCTCCCCTCCAAAGGTGGATGCCAAACCCTTAAAGACTTCCTCATTCCAATATTCAAGAGGCAAGCCAAGAAATCTAACCCAGACCAGGGTAGCCATGAATTTTTTTTCAGAATAGTCCCAGTTAGGAGCCCACTTACAAAAGGCCACAACTGTTCTACCAAACATCTAAGAACCCCCACATATGACATAATCTAGATCTTATTTATTAGAGAAGGAAAAGGACAAGAATCCTTTGGGTAAAGCGACAATGTCCACCTCACCCTTCAAAATCCATCTTTTCTTAACAAAAGATCTAACCATTTCAATATTGGGTCAAGGGCCCAGGAACTTACCAACCAATGAGAGATCCATAGCAGAAATAGAGTGATCCACCAGAGAGTCAGGAACAAAAATCACAACTTCTCTAGCCTAGAGACCCACCCTAACAGTCACTGCATGAGAAGAAAAATTTCTCACTAGTTTAGTTCCTAGAATATCCAACCACCTTTTGGTAGAAGAAGGGTTGACCTTGACATTATCAGTGCTAGTCACTTCATGGGACCCCACTAGTGGGTCCTTGGAAAGAACTAAATTTTCCTTCTTCTCCACCATAGAAGGATTAGACCCATTTCCTAAGGCCTTCTCATTGTCAAATAGAGGGCTTTGAATGGACAACCTAGGAGAATGTCGAGACAACACTACTTTCGAGGAACTAGCCATGACAATTTGGCAAGGAGAAAGATTCTCCTTACCGCACAGAGCATGATCTGACAACTGTAAAGCCAGAACCAAAATAGGTACTAGAGAAATAGCCAAAGAATCAATTGTGACATTCTCGAGACCTACGCAAATACCAAAATCCTCAACCCGACCACCATGCCTAGCTAGGAAACCCTTGAAATTTGAAAATTCTCTCCCGCTTGAGTTCTCTCCCATCCCCAAAGTTGAGTAGGTGAGCTCTTTGATCTAATGTTTCATTGGTGTGAATGAAACATATTTTTGCATACTTTTTATTGGCACCTGTCATGGGGCCCATGGCTCACATTTTGATCAATTTTTCTTTAAAAATTTTCCTAGCATTTCTCTTGATGACACAAATAAATTCTAAGACTTAAATACTTAACTAAATTTCTTCTAGCTCCTTTCAATATTTAAGAACCAAACTACATGGTTATGCCATTAATGACACTCATATCATAAATATGTTCATTGTGAACTTTAGAAGATAAGGTACAATTAGCTTAACTATGTGCAACTAACTCATCTAAATGAACATTAGAAGATAAGGTACAATTGATACTTACTACACTTTTGGATTTCTTAATTATATTTATTATATGGTTGACATCAATAATAACATGCTAAAACCATCTCTACATCTGCACCAATCCCGCTTTGTCTTACAAGTGTATCATAGGTTGACATCATTAAGAATACATTTCCCCCATATCTGGAACAAAATTCTCCATTTAATTTGTTAGGTAATTTTGTTTTGATCACAATAAATTTTAAAAATGATAAAGAACATCAAGAAAGCATTCAATACATTCCACAAAGGATAATGTAAGTACTAGATATCGTAATATTAAAAAGAACTAGGTTAGTAGGGTGAGCGCACTATTGAAATGTATGACTTCCATAGGGCACACACCCTATGGAAGTCATAGATTTTAGTAGTGCGCTCACCCTATAGGGCGCACATGCTTTGTAAGGCATTGGAATTTACCAATCCTAAGGCTTGGATTTTCCTAGGAGATCCAACCCAAAGGCTTGGATGATTCAAATAGGCCAGAGATGTGTTTTCCAACAGACATACAAAAAATGACATCTATTTTTGTGTGCTCCTCGTCAGGTTTACTCATGGCTCAAGAACGTAAAAATCAGACGAGGTGATATTGTAGATCTCTCTGTTAGCTATCTAAGCATATAATTTATTTTGAATTTTGATTATGTTAAGTTTTTCATCTCTAATTTCTTTTGTGTGTATGTCCGATTTTTGTAAAAAAATGTGTAGTATTTTGGGCATAGATTTTGATTCGTTCATCGAATTTTGCAACAAGCTACATTTTTAGAAACTAGACTCCATTCTACACACTTTAAATTTTTTTTTGTTTTTTTTCGATTAGTTTTAAATGATTTCTAGGGGGTGCACATAGAAATTTCATGTTTTCAGGATGTGTGCACTTCGTAAATTGATTAAAAATTATACATTCATAAAAAAATTACCAAAAAATTCTGGGATAACCCACGTGGTGTTAGCTAACTTCTCACTAGAGAGATTAAAAAAATTTAAAAGAAAAGTTAACATTTTAGGGGGAGCACACCAGATGCTATGTTATGTTTTTTCACAAAAAATAGGACCACTTTTTGTGCTCTTCCTTTTTGAGATCCTTAATCTGCACCATTTTCAAAATAAGTTAGTAGTTTAGGAACTAGATTCAGAGTATTACAACTCTTGTTTTTGTCGCATCTTAAAATTTTGAGTCTAACTATCTTCAATTTCTTGTTGAAGTTCAGAGTTTTTGGATTTTAGGAAAAAAGTGGCATCCCCATTTTTGGTCCCCCATCTTTGTGCACTTACCCTTAGTACTTATGTTCAATTACAAATTTGATAATTTGATAAGTTTAATGTTTCATTATTTGACTTGTTACACAAATAATACTTCATAGGCTTAGGTTAGAGGTATATTCTAACTTAAAAATAATAAGTTGAGACAACATTCTTTAAATCATGAGATCAATTTAGTTCAATATTATAACTTGCAAATTGGACCCAAGGTTGAAAAAATGGAAACTAACAATCACAAGAGTATAAGTTAAATCATACAACATTTAGGTTATGCACTAGCTCATAGAAGAAAACTATACCACTTGTACCATTATAATTAGATAAGTCCAATCAATAGTTTAAACTAAGTCCATAATAAAAAGTCAAAGTGCAAAGCAAACATTTTTTATCATTAGAATTATATATGTAATGATTACATGTGCTTATTTTTCTTATTAGTATTAAAAATATGTATTATAATTTAACCATTAATATTAATACAATAATTTCAATGGTACAAATAAAAAAAAACTATCACTATAATAGAAACTACTAATATGAAATTGTATTAAAATAAAAATAAAAATTAATAACAAAATTTTACACAATTCATTTGTCAAGAAAGAAAACTAATTTAAAAAATATTATGAAATTTAAATAGTCATAAAAATGTTATACAATAAAAACAAACTAGACAAACAACAAATCCACAATCAACTTGCCTAGTTTTGCTAATTTTATTACGCCAAAGGCATTTTCTACCTATGAAAGTGAAGAGATATTATTTTAATCCAACGAATGACAATCGTAGAGAGAGAATGACAACCATCCAAGAAATCTCAAATGTCATTTTTTTAAACACTTTACATGTCAGATTTCCTCCTAAACTGTTTTCTTTATTTTATTAGGCTTAATAATATTTCTTTTTTATTTTTGTACATTTCCCAGTGCTCTTCTTGTGCTCCTCAAGATCTGATTTCACACCGTGTCCCTTACAGAATGTAGAAGAGACGATGGGAACACAGTTATGGTTGGGAGTCAAGGCCACTCTCATTATCCCATAGTGGGTGAAGTATAAGAAGGTGAAATACCAAAGGATTTTGGCAGTGCTCTACTCGAAGTCGATCACTACATACACTAGTACAACATGCCCAATGCCCTAGCCTTTTCTATTGCATAGACCTAGCTGATTCTTCGACCCCCATCTGAGATTTTTTCCCACCGCATGTGTGATGATGGAAGTTTGGGCTACCCCCTCCTCTTTGTATCATCACTGATTTTTTCCTAGGCTAGACGAGGGAAATCACCGCAAAAATTTGGTATAAACATAAAATGCTCTCCACCATATGTCATATATCTAGTGGAATCCCTCTAGAAGTGTTACAAGTAGTGGTTGTCGTTGCACCAAAAGATCAACTTGTTAATGCCCAATACAACCACTAGACTTATAGAAGAGATAGGAGGTGGTTAAGCCATGTCACGAATCCTGAGGGGAGCACTGACCATTTTTCAAACAATCTCCCCCTCAACGTTACCCAAGGGGATTCAAACCTATGACCAAGCTCTGATACCACTTCTTACAAGTAGTGGTTGTCGTTGCACCAAAAGATTAACCTGTTAATGCCTGATATAACCAATAGACTTATAGAAGATACAAGAGGTGGTTAATCCATGTCATGAATCCCGAGGGGAGCGCTAACCATTTTTCCAATAGGAAGATCCTCTCGTGCAACTTGGAGTGAACTGAACCTTGAGACAAGATCATCCTACCATAACTTGTTGCTTCACCTTGTAACTAGACCTGTCTGAAGTCGTTTGACACAATTAAAGTTGTCAAGTTTGACACAAATAAAGAGTAAGCATTAAATCTAAAACTACTGCATCTAAAAATACCTACCCAAATTTTAGTGTGGTCTCAAATTATTGTAGGATAGCATTTTGCATTATTTCCTAGTCAAGTCAAATCGAGAGATACTAAAATATTTCTCGAAAAGTATTGTTGCTATTTATGTTAGGAATGGGAACACTGAGAGGGGGAGTGAATCAATGTTCACTGTATTTTAACTTTCCACTTTAATCTTTATGCTGAACTTAAATGCTTAAGTACTAAAATAAACATTCACATAAACATGAAACATAAATCAACACATGACACCAATATGATTATGGGGAAACCCAAATAGGTAAAACCACAGTGGGAATTGACACCCACTAATATTTTTCACTAGTGTTTTGTGATCCTTTCTAGAAGATCCTTTACCCTATTAGGAGTAGCTTTACAATGCTTTAAGTATAGTAGACCTTGTTAAGGGTTGGACCCTATTAGGAGTATTTTACAATCATCCCTATTAGGGGAGAGGACACACTATCCAAGAGCTCACTGCTCAAGTGGTGAAGGCTACAACCTTCTAATTTCAGATACACACTATATCTACAGGATGAACTGTCACTATGACATTGCTTGTCAGATCAGTTCCTTTGATGTGTTGATGCTTTGACCTCTTGCAAAGCTCTAATACATCTTCTAGTGTCTTGGCACACTTCTGCTCTGCTTATCACAACTCTATTTCAACTTCCATACTAAATACAATGGGCACACCTTATATTTATGTGCTCATGCAAAATACATAATTAGGTCGGCCCTATAACTAATTACAAACAATGCTTCCAAATGAATTGGCTTAAGCGTGCTTACAATTATACATATAAACATGTCGGCTCCATGCTTTGTTCTCTGCTAGCACACATTGGCTATGCAACTTCAACTGACTGTAACTTTCACATCCTTGCACATTTTCTTATGCGCTCATAGACTAAGCAAGAATATAGTCTAACCAACTTAACTTCTAGGGCGCATACCATAATTCTTCCATACACAAATGCACTGATGCTCTGAGCTGTCGGAACTCTGTATACTGTCCAGTCTTCAACACTTAACTAAATTTTGATCTTTACATCAAGTGCGCTGACTCCAAACTACTATATGACTTTGTTGCCATAATGAAAACACTATATCTAGTCATATACTTCAGTATAGACAACTTTCCAACAATCGCCCCCTTTGTCATTGATGGCAACACAGGAATATGGCCAAGTTTCTAACTGTCCCTTAACACAAAAACTTTTGTCTTCTATACATTTTTTATACATAATCTTATATCTCCCTATACATATTCTACTCCATATTCTATACACAACTCCCCCTTTGACATTAATGAAAAAGGTGTACCAAAAAATTGTATCTGCACATACTTACTTAGGGAAAACATTCGGATATGCTATCTTGAGGTTCTGTATCTCCTTCTTCCAAAAAGTTATCAAGGAGTTAACTATCTGGAGATGGGCACATAATGCATATTGTAGCTTCTCCATCTTCTTCAAATCTGTGCTCAGACCTTGATCATAGGTAATTATTGTGGCATCAATCTCCTTTATGTTCTGATTTAGAATGTCTAGTGAGGGCACAAGAGCATTCCTCAACTGAGTCTATCTAGACCTTATCTTTGTCATCTCTTTCTCTACTTTCTCAATTTTTTCCAATTGACCCTGGAAAACATTGTTGCACATGTTCACATCAGTGGATGAGTCTTTCACTAAACTCTTCACCTATTCAATCATAGCTTCTGCATCTTGTATTGTCTTATGATGGGCATTAGTAAGCTTGTCCTGATCCATGCAATCTGCAATGAATTTCCTTCCTTGATCAGAAAATTATTTTAGGGATGCTTGTCCTATCTTGAGTGAGTTCAGATCTAGTGCAAAGTTGCTCATCAACTCATTCAATCTCTTCTTCAGGTACTTCTCTTCTGCAACTTTGGATGCAGATTCTTCAAGGCTAGAAAATTACTTTTAAACTAAGAGATAACTGTACTCACATCATCAAACAAGTGTACCTTATTCACTTTCATGTCCACAGGCAACAAATTGTTTAGTATGTTCATTGATTCCACAAGGATAGGATTTCTCATGACTTGTTTCTTCTTTGCCTTCTCCATAGCTAAGACACTAAACTTAATCAGGTCTTCTTCTCTCCATGAGTCCAAACTAGATGTGTCAAGTGCTAAACTTGATAACAATGCTGAGGAGGTGGTGATGGGAGTGCTATCCATCACTTCTAGTTTTACCTTGGGTAGATCCACAAAATTTTCATCTTTCTCTTGATCTTTTTCTTCCATCTTATCTTCTTCTTTCTTTTTTGATATATTTTCAATCAATACCTCTTCTTGATGAGTGGGAGGTGTGCTATTGCATAAGATCTCAGCTTCTTGTGTACTCACAAAAGCTTCCTCAAACTTATCTAAGTCTGTGTCAGTGGCCGCCATGGCTATCTCCACATTATCAATGATAATGGTGTTGTCCTTGAGTGATTCTGTCATGGGATAAGATTTATCTGCCTTTGTTTGTACTTCCACTATAGGTGCTAAATCTTGAGGACCTGTAGACTATTCCATGATAGTCTTTGCTGCTTTGTCTTGCTTGCTAGGTATTTGAGAGATGGACATAGACATAGGTTTCATGTAGTGTTTTAAGAATACCTTCTCAAAGGCCTTCTCTGTTTCCTTAGAAATCAGCTCATAGTCTTTGTTCATGAGATGCAATGTTCTCATCTTTGACCTTAAGTGCGGCTTCACCAAATTTAACAATAGATACTTTTCTTCAACATAACATATTGGAAGAGTGGAATCAAGAATTTGTTCCCTCATTCTGAAGTCTTCTTCAGTGTCTTGTCTCTTCAAGGTATCCAATATCTCCCATACTTTATTAGGAATTGTTGTTTTCAATTCAAGAACTGTCTTCTTGAACTTTATCATATGTTTTACAATCATATCATGTATTTCTAATTTATCAATCTCACTGCATGATTCATAAAAATTCCCTACCTGATCAATTCTTCCCTCATTAACAATTCTTGTGCTCAATACTTTGAGGCTTGGTTTGAATCCTGCCTTAGGAGGTGCTTGAATGTTTTTCTTGCTCCTTGTATCTCACGAGGATGGATGACTAGAGTCATTTTCTTTCTTCCTTTTGGCTATTGGATTATACTCTAGAGGAGCATTAGAATCACTGGTTTCTTTGGGCACAGAAGGAGTGTCATCAGATATATCCTTCTGACTGTCATCTTTTTCAATTTTTATCTTCTTCATCTTAGGATCTTCTTGTTCTTCTTCTGCTATTGCGCTTTTCATTTCCAAAGAAATCTTCTCTTCCCTTTCCTTCTCAAGGTCTTCTTTGGATACACCATGAATCCTTAAGATCTCTGATGTTACTTTAGCAACCTTCCTTTTTGTTGCTGCATTGTTAAGATTTGCATCTACTTCTCTTGTCTTCTCCTCATATGTTCCCCATCTAGGTTCTTTAGGATCTTTGGTGGCTGATAGTAATACTTGTGCATATGCTTCAAGGACTTGTTCCTCTACCTCATATCCAAGTGGATGAATCTAATTAGTTCTTGGTTCAATGACTTCCATACAAGTTGTATCAGTTTCCACCATAAAACAAATTGATTCCTTATACTTTTCCACAATACTTTCTAGAATCTTGTACCTCATTTGCATCTTAGCTCTAAAGGTCTTCAATTCCAAAGTTATATAATCCCTTAATGTGCTTTCAATGGATGCTTTGTTGGATATCTGAGGCATGGTTGGAATGGACTTGGCCAAATACAAATCTGATATCTTACCAACAATATGAAGGTACATGTAGATGATTAGTGACCCAAACCTGAATATCTTTGTCTTGTCATGCTTGATGGCCTTGATGTTATCTATCAACCGTGTGTGCAAGATCTCACACAAGTTGAATTCCCCATCTTACTTCACTAATCTGATGGCTGCTAGAATAGTGCCCATAGACACACTATTCACCCTACTAGTGTGATGAAATCTGTACCCCAGTATCATTGACATCAATTTGATGTCTGCTTGCTCAATAGGCTCGATGGTCATACTACACCTATCGCTCCTTGACTTACATGTTAGTTCAACCATCTTTCTGACATCCTTTCCCATAGGAAGGATGATGCCTATCCTAGAAAGGCATGTCATCTCATGTATCAAGTCATTGGTGATTCTAACTGGTACATCACCAATCCAAAACAAGTCATCATGAATTCTTCTCAACAAGATTTTTATCCTTTGTCTCATAGAATTCATATGGCATAGCATACTCAACAATTGGGTGATCATTCCATTTAGCATATTCATCCAAGAATGTTTTGTCAGGTTTCAACATGGCATCCATGTGCACTCTAAGCCTATCCAATCCAACCGGTTCCTTTTTACAGTAGATATATGCCCTAATGTCTTCCACATGCATGACGCCCATAGGCATGCGGGAGAGAGCTCCCTCTAAATCATCTAGGGCTTATTTGAATGGATGTTTCTTGAGAACATATCTCTTCTTCTTACTAACATCATAAACAATGGGAGTGGCCATGACTTACTTGTAAATGCTTTCCAACTAAGCTCTAAGATAATTTGAAGGCTTCCAAATCGGCGCAATGAGCTTAGGGTTTTTGCAACTAACCAAATGCATTGATAATTGCAGCAAATCTCTGATAGATCAATCTCCAAGACTTCACAACAACATCCAAGGCTCTTTCTACTCTCCTATCATTTTTAATTTGAATGCAATGAGAAATCAAATAACTTCTATGTACTTTAAAGTGAAAAATCCACCATTAATGCAAGTCGCGTAAACTAGGCTATCACTTCAAAATTTGCAACTCACGTTCTGTTCACAATTAGCATGTGTGCTCTTGCACATAGGTACCTCTATACTCTAAAAGCTTAAGTCCAAAGGTGCATACTCTAAGGATGAGTATAACACTTGCGCAGGGGTCTAGAGCTAAATTGGCTCCCCCTATGACCCTAAGGGCCATTCATCCAAATGTAGAGGGTGCATCCACTATGGATGCATCCAATACATTCTCATTAGTCTTGTCCTTCTTTTTCTCTAACCAAATCATGCTCACATAATCTGAGGCTTTGACAAAGTTAACTTCTCCTATGAGATCCAAAACTGGTTCTCCGGCCTTTTTAGGGCTTCCCTGACCTTGCGTCCTTGATCTACAGAACCTTGAGATATGTCCAGCCTTGTTACAAGAGTGACAAATGACTAGAGGTCTTATATTCCTCAGTGCATTGACATGAGTCCCCATTCTTCATTGTTTTGTTGTGTGACCATTATAGTTACATATATGGCATGTAACATTCTGAGCACTTCTTACATTTGTTTT
Organism: Chamaecyparis obtusa; assembly: GCA_027943335.1. Lineage (NCBI taxonomy): Eukaryota > Viridiplantae > Streptophyta > Pinopsida > Cupressales > Cupressaceae > Chamaecyparis > Chamaecyparis obtusa. The sequence continues at coordinate 145,955 of BSBK01008107.1, read as the reverse complement.
ATTTTGATTTCTCTGATCTTGCTGAATTCTTTTCTTCTTACTAGTCTTGCAATTCATAGCTCTATGACCAAACTTGTTGCATGAATAACAATAGCCATTAAAAGGTCTTACCTCTATACAGTTCCTTGCAATGTGTCCATGCTTGTTACAAGCAAAACAAGTGCGTTCTACTTGCTTGCACTCATTCTTAGGTGGTCCACCATTATCTATGGTTTGATCTTCAGTCTTTTCAGCATCAATAGAGTCCTTTTGTGAATCCCTTCTTGCTCGCATATTATCCATCTGATTTTGTGCTTCATTGTATCCAATACAGCTAGAGTCTCCTATGACTCTCCTTAAATACAACTGAGATTATATCAAACCAGAACTGGTGTGTAATTTGTCAATATGATTCTTTTCTTCTTTCAATTTAGACTCCAAGCTTTCTTTGCTATTCCTTAGCTCCAAGATTTCCATGTTTACTTGCCTTAGTTCTTCATTCAGCTGAAGGTTCTCTTTGATTTGTTCATCATAGACTTCCTAATTATTAGTCAGCTTATCATCAAACTCTTCAAGTTTTTCTTTTAAGGATTTTTTTTCTTCATTGAGCTTCTTGACCATTGTCCCTAGATCACTGGTAGAGCATTCTTTCAAATCTTTCCTTAGATTTTTTATGACTAATTGAGCATCACTGAGTTTATCCTTTAATTCTTTAGATTCTCTTTCTGACTTGTCCAGATCTTCAAGAGTAGCTTCAAGATTTCTTTTCAGATGTTTTATTTCAGCTTTGTCCATGATCTCCTCAAGTGGTTTAACTTCTATGTTGAGGACCAGAGCTCTGATACCAATTGTTAGGAATGGGAACACTGAGAGGGGGGGGGGTGAATTAGTGTTCACTATATTTTAACTTTTCACTTTAATCTTTATGCTAAACTTAAATGCTTAAGTACTGAAATAAACATTCACATAAACATGAAACATGAAATCAACACATGACACCAATATGATTATGGGGAAACCCAAATAGGTAAAACCCCGGTGGGAATTGACACCCACTAATATTCTACACTAGTGTTTTATGATCCTTGCTAGAAGATCCTTTACCCTGTTAGGAGTATCTTTACAATGCTTTAAGTATAGTAGACCTTGTTAAGGGTCAGATGTTGTTAAGAGTCTTTTACAATCATCCTTGTTAGGGGAGAAGACACACTATCCAAGAGCTCACTTCTCAAGTGGTGAAGGCTACAACCTTCTGATTTCAGATACACACTATATCTACAGGATGAACTCTCACTGTGACACTGCTTGTCAGATCAGTTCCTTAGATGCATTGATGCTTTGACCTCTTGCAAAGCTCTAATACATCTTCTAGTGTCTTGGCACACTTAGGCTCTGCTTATCACAACTCTATTTCAACTTCCATACCGAATACAATGGGTGCACCTTATATTTATGCGCTCATACAAAATACATAATTAGGTCAGCCCTATAACTAATTACAAATGACGCTTCCAAATGAATTGGCTTAAGCGTGCTTACAATTATACATATAAACATGTTGGCAACCTAAATACAATAGGCACATAGCCTTTACAACATTACATTATAATCACAAACCAAAATGCTAACTGTCGGCTCCATGCTTTGTTCTCTGCTAGCACACACTGGCTGTGCAACTTCAACTGAATGTAACTTTCTCATCCTTTCACATCTGCTTATGTGCTCATAGACTAAGAAAGAATATATTCTAACCAACTTAACTTTTAGGGCGCATACTATAATTCTTTTGTACACACATGCGCTAATGCTCTGAGTTGCCGGAACTCTGTATACTGTCCAATCTTCAACACTTAATAGAATTCTGATCTTTACATCAAGTGCGCTCACTCCAAACTGCTATATAACTTTGTTGCCATAATGACAACACTATATCTAGTCATATACTTCAATATAGACAACTTGCCAACAATTTATCCTTTCCAAATCTAAAAGAACATTTGTGTGAAGGGAAATATATTAAATTATATTGAGTGATTTATTAAATAGACGATTGAAGTAATGAACATCATATTTACCAATTTTGTAATAGTTATAGATACCAAGAGGATCGTATTCATTGTGATATTCCTATTAGGATTTAACTGTGTAGTTTTTTGAGTCAAAATCATTGACCTATGTTTCATGAGTAGTGGTTCACAAGAACCCATCTCTCATTAGAATGAATTGAACACTTAGCACTCATTGCATCTAGGTGATGTCCACAACAGTTATAAAGATATTTATTATTTTAATTTATACAACTAGTTCCACTTATATAATCAATATTATTATTTAATATTATAATCTATAAAGTGAGAAGCCATTATATAATCACAGTACTAATTTACTAACATAGAAGTAAATTATATTAATAACACATATTTTCAATGTGAGAATCTTGTTTCTAATGACATTGTTTTATCTTATGCTCCGTAGTAGAAATATTAATAATTTAATACCACATAAAGACATGAATAGTAAGATAAATAACAAATTAATTTGTTACTTTAATATGTGAAATATTTTAGTAAAAGTATGGTTAATGTTAATTTTTCCAATATTGTAAAGGATTGTTAATAAAGATGTTAGATTTTGTGGTTAGTCTCTTAATACATTTCTATTATATAGAACTAACATATCATGAGGGAGGATTAATTTAAAAATAGCATTTTAAAAAAAATATTTTTATTCGAAGTTAGATATGTGTGCTCATAGACATTAGAGTATCATTATAGTGTTATATTTTTTCACCTTAATGAAATGAGGTATGGATGGCCTTAATTTTATTATCTTCTAAATTATATAGATATTATATTGCGCATCAATTTTCTATTAGCCAAAAAAATCTTGATTGCACTAATAAAATAAAACCTAAACATTTTATTAGCTACAAGTTGTTAAAATTTTTGGAATAGCTATGGTTAGGTAAACAAAGTGTGTTTAGGTATGTGCAAGATCATGGTATACAAAACTATGGCCTTAAGTGGCAATGAAAAATCAGAAAATCAAGGTTAGTCAACTTGACATAAAAAGTTGAACATCTTATGAAACTTATGTGAAAAAGTTGTAAGAATATAATTTGTAGGAAATTGAATGTAGTTTCTAAACTACTAGCCCTTGTCTGAATTTTTTTTACTCTAATTGTTCAAAATTTTGGATTTCAATGTAGTAGTACAAAAATTTCAGGGAAAAGATAAAAAGTACATGTATGTCTGACCACCTTAATCAGAATCAAATGATGATATATTTTTCCAAGATTCTAGATATAAGTAGTAGACTCATGCCTAGATGTGACGCATATTATTTTGTAATTTTTTGTCAAATAAATAATTAATTATGAATTTTCTGCTACAACTTTTTCAGAATAAAAAAACTCTTGTGTCTGACCACCTTAACTAATTCTAAACTTTACAAAATTGAATTTTTTTTTCTTATAGTAGCCGAAGCATAGAATGTGACACATGTTTTGGATTTCAAAAAGGTTAAACGATTTGAAAGTTATAGTTTTTTTTCAATTAGTATGTCAATTACGACTTTAAAAATAACTCAATTGAAAAATAAGCAATAATTACTTACTGAACTTGAAATTTGACAGCAATTATATTGATGGAAAGCTGATAATGTCTTTAAGAAACCCTTTTCGTTTCATCAATTTTGGGTGAAAAAATAGTCATCAGCTACATGGTCGAAGTCTCGATACCAAAAACAATCTCCTAAACATGCATAAAGGGTTGACCACAAACGTTTGGTATTGCCCAAGAAAATACCAAGCCTAATCAGATATCCGATACAATCGGATATCTGAAAATTTTGGATATCCGATAATATCAGATATTCGAAACTTCCTGCCTAATTCAAAATTTTAATTGCACTAGTTTTCTCAATTTCAAATTTCATATTAAATTGTATTTTTTTCAATTTTAAAATATATATTACAATTTTTTTTTTAATATTAATATTAAATATTAATATTAAATATTAATATTAAATATTAATAGCATAGCACTAATATTATAATATAAATTTTTATATTAGTATGTATTATATTATTATTATTTATTTCTGTATTGTATAATAGTATAATATTAAGTTATTAAATATTGAATACAATCAATTGATTTTTTAAATCTGGAGAAAAAATTTCACATAGATGTAGAACCACCGTACGCTCATCATCTATCCTAGAAACTGACAGTGGCATAAAAATTGATGTAAGAACATTTAAGGTAAATTGTCCACAAAAAGGTATATGAAACCCTTAAATATACATTAAAAAGTGGAGAGAGAGAGAGAAAGAGAGAGAGAGAGAGAGAGAGAGAGAGAGAGAGAGAGAAGGGGAAGGGGAAGGAGAGAGAGAGTTTCACCACTGGGTTTCTTCCAAACTGTTCATCCTGGCACTGAATGGACTGTGCCATTAGCTCCGGTTGGGCAGGTAAACACTAGTGACAACCCTGTTTTGACCACTGAGTCACTAGAATGTTCCGGACCATGCCGGACCAAAGTGTCCCCAAGGTGCACTAAGCATGATTGGGCAGTGATCTTTCAAGGCTTATATCTCAAACCTTGTGAGAGGTATTGGTGATCCATCATATGCTACATGAATGCATTTTTTATGTCTATAATAACCTCTCTCCATTCTGGGAGATTCAAATTCATTTGAATTTGGCACGCCCGTCTCACTTGATGCCAAAACTTGTAGTGAGGGTCAGTTGAAAGTTGCACCACTAGGTTTCTTCCACCGTTCATCCCGACACCGAATGGACTGCACCATTAGCTCTAGTTGGGTGGGTAAATGCTAGTGAGAACCCCATTTCGATGAGTGAGTCACTAGAACGTTCCAGACCATGCCCGACCAAAGTGTCCCCAAGGTGCACTAAGCACGATTGGGCAGTGATATTTTGAGGCTCGTATCTCAGACCCCGTGAGAGGTATCGACAATCCGTGAGATGCTACAGGACCAAATTTTTGAGGCCTACAATAACCTCTCTCCATTCTGGGAGATTCAAATTTTTTTGAATTTGGCATGCCAGTCTCTCTTGATGCCAAAACTTACAGTGAGGGTCAGTTGAAAGTTGCATCACTGGGTTTCTTCCAAACCGTTTATCCTGACACCAAATGGACTGCACCATTAGCTCCGGTTGGGTAGGTAAACGCTAGTGAGAACCCTGTTTTGACCACTGAGTCACTAGAACATTTCAGACCATGCCAAACCAAAGTGTCCCCAAGGTGCACTAAGCACGATTTGGCAGCGATCTTTCGAGGCTTGTATCTCAGACCTTGTGAGAGGTATTGGTGATCCATGAGATGCTACAAGACCATTTTTTTGAGGCCTACAATAACCTCTCTCCATTCTGGGAGATTTGAATTCATTTGAATTTGGCACGCTAGTCTTGCTTTATGCCAAAACTTGCAGTGAGGGTCAGTTGAAAGTTGGACCACTGGGTTTCTTCCAAACCATTCATCCCATCACTAAATGGACTGCGCCATTAGCTCTAGTTAGGTGGGTAAATGCTAGCGACAACCCCATTTCAACCACTGAGTCACTAGAACGTTCCAAACCATGCCGGACCAAAGTGTCCCTGATGCAGTGGCATCCTGGCTTATTGCTCGGTGCTTGAAGATTTTGGTAGTCTCGGTAACTGTTTGGTGGAGTTCAGTTACTTGGCAGGTAATCTTGGTAGAATAATGGTATTTCTCATTCATTGATGGTCATTCTCGGTCAAAATTTGTTAGGCTTCACTGATCCAGCTCGGTGGTCTTGGTGGTGATTCTCAGTTGGAAGTTCTGGTGGATCTCGGTTGATGATGGTGATTTGGTTTCTTGGTGTTTTGTTTCTTGGTGCTTGGTTATCGATGGGGTATCAGTGTTTATGCTTATTGCTTGGTCACTGAAGGGAGATCAGTCATTGAAGGAAACTTGGCACTTCTGGTACTCGGTGATGTCTATGGTACTTGGTCGACATTGGTGCTCGGTAATGCTTGTGGAGCTCGGTTAGTATGGTTTCTCAGTATGTTTCCTGATGCTCAGTAGTTTGTCTTACCGAGTTTTGTTCTTGGAGAATCAACTTGGCCGACTGGTGCATTTAATTTGGGTCACATTCCTTGAGTTATGGATTGACCGTTGGATGTATAGGGACCTAGATCTGGCGTGTTGCATTATCCTATATGGATCTTGAGGCCGACTTGGTGAACTAAATACTTGTGAAGTTATTTGTGAGCTGACTAATGTTTGGTATTTAATATTTGTATTTTTTGGGAGCCAACTAATGTTTGGTATTTAATATTTATATCTTTTGGGAGCCGACTGGCTTTTGGGATTTAATTGTTTGTAACGCTGACTTGTGGCTAACAATTAGTGTTTAAGTAGATGTTTGGGTAGTTGTTTAGGCATCAATTTGGTAGTGAGAGCAGAGATCTTGAGCTACATTGATATAGTAGAGTTAGTAGCTTGCAAGCTTAGGTAGTAGAAGATTTCTTGGTGACCTATGGGTACAAGTTCAGATGCTTCTTAGAGTGCCTACTAGTGTCATGTTGTGTTACAGACCTGGGCTAGCTGAAGTTGGTGAAGTTGTGGGAAGATCTTGCATGATCTTGCAGATCAGATTTCTATCTGATAGTTTATTTGAGTAGAGCTAGTGGTTGAGGCTTAGAGACAAGGAGACTTCTTGGAAGGCTATGAGTACAAGTTTAGATCTACCTTAGGGTTTCCACTAATTTCTGATTGTCTTCAAGATTGGACTAGCTAAGTTAGATTTGGATCATGCGTGATCTTGTAGAACTATTTCCTGCACTGTAATTTTCCATAATCGGGAAGCCCATACAGCCCAACACATTGCATGTAATTAGTTGTTTTATGAATAAAGATATATGTTTTCCTTTAGATCTGGTTTTGGTGTTATTGAATTCCACTGTGTATTGGTTTGGTAGCAAGGTCAGACAATCCTTCATTGGATCCTCCATCCTTGACTGCATCAGGTAGTATCAAAGTGAGAGTTTGATCTTGTTGGAGTAGAAGGTTGACCTAGTGGCTGCAAGGCTAATCTTGCGAAGTTGATCTTGTTGGCGAAGAGATTGTGCGCAATCTGAGTTGCAGATCCATGACATTGAACTCATAAAATCATGCCCTAGTTATTCATGTGAGGTGGCAGGTTGCGATTTGACTTGCATACAACTTGGAGGTTGTCACAAGGTGGTCGGTGTTAGGGTTTGTTGCAGAAGGTTTTTGAAGATCTTTGGAGATGTCTTCGAGAGGATTAGACCTTGGTGATGTGATTTTTGAGAGGTTTTCTTGATTGGAAGTGGATTTTTTGAATTGCGTGGAGAACTGAGTTAAGAACCTTGTGAGAGAAAGTGTTGTTGAGCTTTTTAAAGCTTACAAGAGTTGGAGCATGCCGATCCAGAGAAAAGTTTTTTGGCCAATTAGAAGGTTGGTTCGTAAGAGAAGACATCTTGACAAGGTTTCCTGTGACAGTTCAGAGGTTGAAGAGGTATGTGAAATTGGTTTTGGTGTTTAGTTAGTGGAGTCTAACATCAAACCTGTAGAGGAACTTGTTCTTGTTGTTGAGGTACATGTGATTACCAACTATGTTATTGATCTTGTTGAAGTTGGTGAGAAGATTGGTTTTCATGTTCAGTCGGTTGTGCCTGACATGGAAATTGGAAAGCATCTAGTTGTGCTTGATCAGGTTGTTGTAGATGAGGAGACACCTTCTATTGAACACCTTTGTGATGATGGTGTTACTGAATTGCTTTTGTTGAGTGTCAAAGTGTAGATGTTGTTTACTGGTTGCAGACTTGAGTTGCTGGTTGACAGTGATAAGTCTAGTGATGAGATTCTGAGATGGGATTCTTCCTTGATCCTTGGTGATGGATTGATGGCTTCATTTGTTCAGGATGTTGGACATGCTAATTGGTTGAGTTGTAGATTGGTTCTCTTTCTTGTGATGGAATGGAAACCTTTGGTGAAGATTTAGTGGAGTTGGTGGTTTTCAAATGTCTCCTTTGGTGAGAAAGTGTGGGACATACTTTTCTTTGTACCCCAAGAGTCTGATGCAGTGGCATCCTGGCTTATTGCTCGGTGCCTTAAGATTTTGGAAATCTCGGTAACTATCTAATGGAGTTTGATTACTTGGCTGGTAATCTCAGTAGAAGACTAGTGTTTCTTAGTCATTGATGGTGATCAGTCAAAGTTTGTTAGGCTTCATCAATGGAGCTCGGTGGTCTTGGTCGTGATTCTCAATTGGAAGTTTTGGTGGATCTTGGTTGATGATGGTCACTCAGTGACTTGGGATTTTTTTTCTCAGTGCTTGGTTATCGACGGGGTCTCGGTGTTTATGCCTATTGCTCGGTCACTGAAGGGAGCTCGGTCATTGAAGGAGACTTGGCACTTCTAGTGCTCGATGATGTATGTGGTACTCGGTTGACATTGGTGCTTGGTAATTCTTGTGGAGCTCGGTTGGTATGGTTTCTTGGTATGTTTCCTGATGCTCGATAGTTTGGCTTATTGACGGTTGTTCTTGGAGAATAGGCTTGGATGACTGGTGCATTTAATTTGGGTCACGTTCCTTGAGTTATGGATTGACCGTTGGATGTATGGGGACCTAGATCTGGTGTGTTGCATTATCCTATGCAGATCTGGAGGCTGACTTGGTGAATTAAATACTTGTGAAGTTATTTGTGAGCCGATTGATGTTTGGCATTTAATATTTGTATCTTTTGGGAACCAACTGGCTTTTGGGATTTAATTGTTTGTAAAGCTGACTTGTGGATGACAATTAGTATTTAAGTAGATGTTTGGGTAGTTGTTTAGGCATCAATCTGGTAGTGAGATAGAGATCTTGAGCTACATTGATCTAGCATAGTTAGTAGCTTGCGAGCTTAGGTAGCAAAAGATTGCTTGGTGACCTATGAGTACAAGTTCAAATTCTTCTTGAAGTGCCTACTAGTGTCCTGTTGTGTTACAGACTTGGGCTAGCTGAAGTTGGTGAAGTTGTGGAAAGATCTTGCATGATCTTGCAGATCAGATTGCTATCTGATAGTTTGTTTGAGCAGAGCTAGTGGTTGAGGCTTGGAGACAAGGAGACTGCTTGGAAGGTTGTGAGTACAAGTTTAGATCTTCCTTAGGGTTTCCACCAATTGCTGATTGTCTTCAAGACTGGACTAGCTGAGTTAGATTTGGATCCTACATGATCTTGTAGAACTATTTCATGCACTGTAATTGGCCATAACCAGGAAGGCCTTACAGCCTGACACATTGCATGTAATCAATTTTTTATGAATAAAGATATCTATTTTCCTCCAGATCTAGTTTTGGTGTTGTTGAATTCTGCTATGTATTGGTTTGGCTACAAGGTCAGACAGTCCTTCATTGGATCCTCCATCCTTGACTACATCAAGTGGCATCAGAGTGAGAGTTTGATCTTGTTGGAGTGGAAGGTTGACCTAGAGGGGCTAATCTTGCGAAGTTGATCTTGTCGGCGAAGAGATTGTGCACAATCTAAGTTGCAGATCCGTGACATTGAACTCATGAAATCATGCGCTAGTTATTCATGCGAGGTGGTAGGTTGCGATTTGACTTGCATACAACTTGGAGGTTGTCAAAAGGTGGTCGGTGTTAGGGTTTGTTGTAGAAGGTTTTCAAAGATCTTTGGATATGTCTCCGAGAGGATTGGACCTTGGTGATGTGATTCTTGAGAGGTTTTCTCGATTGGAAGAAGATTTGTTGAACCATGTAGAGAACCAAGTTAAGAACCTTGTGAGAGAAAGTTTTGTTGAGCTTTGTAAAGCTTACCGTAGTTGGAGCATGCTGATCCAGAGGAAAGTTGTTTGGCCGATTAGAAGGCTAGTTCGTAAGAGAAGACATCTTGACAAGGTTTCTTGTGACAGTTTGGAGGTTGAAGAGGTATGTGAAATTGGTTTTGGTGTTCAATTAGTGGAGTCTGACATTAAACCTAAAGAGCAACTTGTGCTTGTTGTTGAGGTACCTATGATTATCGATGATATTGTTGATCTTGTTGAGGCTAGTGAGAATATTGGTTTTCATGTTCAGTCGGTTGTGCCTGACATGGAAATTGTAGAGCATCTGGTTGTGCTTGATCAGGTTGTTGTAGATGAGGAGACACCTATTGTTGAACATCTTTGTGATGATGGTGTTACTGAATTGCTTTTGTTCGGTGTCAAAGTGTAGATGTTGTTTACTGGTTGCGAACTTCAGTTGTTGGTTGACAGTGATAAGTCTAGTGATGAGATTCTGAGATGGGATTCTTCCTTGATCATTGGTGATGGATTGATGGCTCAGTTTGCTCAGGATGTTGGACATGCCGATTGGTTGAGTTATAGATTGGTTCTCTTTCCTGTGATAGAATGGAAACCTCTGGTGAAGATGAAGTGGAGTTGGTGGTTTTCAGGTGTTTCATTTGGTGAGAAAGTGTGGGACACACTTTTCTTTGTACCCCAGGAGTCTGATGCAGTAGCATCCTAGCTTAATGCTCGATGCCTGAAGATTTTGGTAGTCTTGGTAACTGTCTAGTTGAGTTCAGTTACTTGGCTAATAATCTTGGTAGAATACTAGCATTTCTCAGTCTTTGATGGTGATTCTTAGTTGAAGTTTGTTAGGCTTCATCGATGGAGCTTGGTGGTCTTGCTGGTGATTCTTAGTTGGAAGTTTTGGTGGATCTCGGTTGATGATGGTTACTTGGTGACTTGGTGTTTTTTTGCTCGATGCTCAGTTATTGACGGGGTCTCGGTGTTTACGCTTGTTGCTCGGTTGCTAAAGGGATCTCGATCATTGAAGGAGACTTGGCACTTTTGGTGCTCGGTAATGTCTACAGTACTCGGTTGACATTGGTGCTTAGTAATGCTTGTGGAGCTTGATTTGTATGGTTGCTCGGTATGTTTCCTGATGCTTGGTAGTTTGGCTTATCGACAATTGTTCTTGGAGAATCAGCTTGGTTGACTGGTGCATTTAATTTGGGTTGTGTTCCTCGAGTTATGGATTGACCATTGGATGTATGGGGACCTAGATCTGGCATGTTGCATTATCTTATGTGGATCTGGAGGTTGACTTGGTGAATTAAATACTTGTGAAGTTATTTGTGAGCTGACTGATGTTTGGCATTTAATATTTGTATCTTTTGGGAGCCAACTATCTTTTGGGATTTAATTGTTTGTAAAGCCAACTTGTGATTGACAATTAGTATTTAAGTAGATGTTTGGGCAATTGTTTAGGCATCAATCTAGTAGTGAGAGTAGAGATCTCGAGCTACATTGATCTAGCAGATTTAGTAGCTTGCAAGCTTAGGTAGCAGAAGATTGCTTGGTGATCTACGAGTACAAGTTTAGATTCTTCTTGGAGTGCCTACCAGTGTCCTATTATGTTACAGACTTGGGCTAGCTAAAGTTGGTGAAGTTGTGGAAAGATCTTGCATGATCTTGCAGATTAGATTGCTATCTGATAGTTTGTTTGAGCAGAGCTAGTGGTTGAGGCTTGGAGACAAGGAGACTACTTGGAAGGTTGTGATTACAAGTTTAGATCTTCCTTGGGGTTTTCATTGGTTGTTGATTTTCTTCAGGACTAGACTAGCTGAGTTAGATTTGGATCTTGCATGATCTTGTAGAACTGTTTGCTACATTGTAATTGATTGTAACTAGGAAGGCCTTACAACCTGACACATTGCATGTAATCAGTTGTTTATGAATAAAGATATCTATTTTCCTTTAGATTTGGTTTTGGTGTTGTTAAATTTTGATGTGTATTGGTTTAGCTTCAAGGTCAAACAGTCCTTCATTGGATCCTCCATCCTTGACTGCATCAGTCCCTAAGGTGCAATAAGCATGATTGGGCAGTGATCTTTCGAAGATCATATCTCAGACCCTGTGAGAGGTATCAAAAATCTATGGGATGCTACAAGACTACATTTCTAAGGCTTACAATAACCTCTCTCCATTTTGGGAGATTCAAATTCATTTGAATTTGGCACGCCAGTCTCGCTTGATGCCAAAACTTACAGTAAGGGTCAATTGAAAGTTGCACCACTGGGTTTCTTCCAAACCATTCATCATGACACTAAATGGACTATACCATTAGCTTTGGTTGCATAGGTAAATGCTAGTGACAATCCCATTTTGACGACTGAGTCACTAGAACATTCTGGACCATGCCGAACCAAAGTGTCTCCAAGGTGCAGTAAGCATGATTGGGCAGTGATCTTTCAAGGATCGTATCTCAGACCCTGTGAGATGTATTGGAAATTTGTGAGATGATAAAAGACCACATTTTAGAGGCCTACAATAACCTCTCACCATTTTGGGAGATTTGGATTCATTTGAATTTGGCATGCCAGTCTCGCTTGATGCCAAAAATTACAGTGAGGGTCAGTTGAAAGTTGCACCACTGGGTTTCTTCCAAACCATTCATCCCGACACTAAATGGACTATGTAATTAGCTCTAGCTGGGTAGGTAAATGCTAGTGACAACCCCATTCTGACCACTGAGTCACTAGAACGTTTTGGACCATGTTGGACCAAAGTGTCTCCAAGGTGCACTAAGCACGATTGGGCATCGATCTTTTGAGGCTTGTATCTCAGACCCCATGAGAGGTATCAGTGATCCATGAGATGCTACAAGACTAAATTTATAAGGCCTACAATAACCTCTCTCCATTTTGGGAGATTTGAATTCATTTGAATTTGGCACGCCAGTATCGCTTGATGCCAAAAGTTGCACCATTGGGTTTCTTCCAAACCATTCGTCCTAGCACTGAATGGACTGCACCATTAGCTCCGGTTGGAAAAACTCATTTGGAAAATGAATTTAGTAGAACATTTGTGAACAATCTAGGTCAAATTTTTTCGAAGGTCCACTAAGCACCATTGCATATGTTGGCGAGCATTCTCGTGTGTCAAGAGGAAAAGTAAGCCTTTAAATGGATCCAAAAGGAGTCTACACTGAGTCTTGGGGAGGATTTAAGGAATCCAAAAGGTTTTCTAGATCAACCATTAGTTTCTTGAGTTATTTGGAGAATTCTAGAGAAAAATGCTGATTTATGACTGGTGAAGGCTACAAGCCTAGAAGGGCTATTGGAGTGGATTGGTGGAAGATGAGTTGACCAGAATTGGTAGATTGGTGGAACATAGTAGATGGACCATATTAATATGTTATATGGTGTTACAATCAAGTTGGAAGACCTATTTCAATTTTTGACAAGATGGAGGCTCTAGGTGCATTGAGAGGCCTATAATGGAGTTGGTGCCAAGAGAAGTTGGGATGAGAGGTTAGAGGAAGTGAACTTGTTCAAAATGTCAAATGTGTTGGTTCTCTAAAGTCAGAGCACTCTATTTGACCCTTGAGTTGAGACTAACTCCTTGAGTAGATTCCAAGATGCTTGTAGAATCCTCAAGTTGAGTTGAGTTCCATGAGACGATAGTAGAGGGCTCTGCATCGGATTTGCTTGGTTGAGAGCATCATATACAAATGAATATAATGTAGCACATAAATTTTGAATTAACTTAAATGATGAATTACATGTGTGAACACACGTAACACATAAAGTGTACACATAAATTTTCTAAGTCATGAAGCATACATGTAGCACATATATTATAAAACATACCACATGAATTCACTTAAGGCATGCATGTAGCCCATACACATGAATTTAGGTTATGAAGAATGTACTTGAATATACTTAAGTCATAAATTGTACACATGAGTACATACACACAAGCATATTTACATACTAAAAATTAATAAATGAACACACAATTAATAAATTGGATCGAATATCAAGTTTCATATATATCAAAATGAACAATAATTCTATACATATTTACATGTCAACATATCTAGATACAATGTGGCATATGCCATCTCAAAATGTGTCATATGACATCTTAAAATAAGAAGTTCAACTACAAAAGTTTCTAGGACATCCTATTCTACTGGTGGATCATCAAAATGTAGCCTCTTTGAAGTACTCTTTGGCTCTGATGGATCCTGCATTCAAACACAAAAGTGAAACCCCAAGTTAGATTCAAATTCAGTATCATAGTCAACAATAATAAATAAAATTTAAAGTAAAATTGGACTCTCATATACCTCGCCTCTCTGTCTCCTCTCGCGGACAAGAGACCTAATATATGTCCTTGGTAGCACAAGAACAATGCTACCAATGTCGACTCCGACCTGTATATGTTGGCGAATAGGAGATTGATCTACGAGTCATACTAGATTTAATGTTAAATACTTGGTAGCAAATATATGTTTACAAAATAAATGAATTAACTTTAAAACTTACCTATGTTGAACTTTCTTCAGGAAATGTTGGCCGAGTCATCAGCGATACAAACCCTTGGCATTCTACCTCCCTCAAACTAGGAGTGACCTACAAAAATCAAACAAATACTTCATACTATCATAAATTGATCATATTATATATACTTGATAGTAAAATACACACAAATAACTTTAGAAATATATGTACCATGGGGCTATCACTGTGAATGGATATGTCTGTGACTCTATCATGACGATAGGGTCTCACAACATCATCAGATGCCACTCTCTATCAAATAAACCATGTAAATTAAAAATGAGTACACACAACTGAAAAGTATACATGTATGCATAAACAAAATAAATTACTTAATTACCTTTCCCTTGTCAAAGCCTGACACCTTCACCCCCTCACATTGCCCCCCAGTGGAAATTGGTGACACCTGCATCAGTATGTAATAAGATGATGGTAAAAATTAGAAAATAATGTACATATACTATTATAATAATTTAAGGAAACCAAAGAGTACATTAGAACATATGTACCATGGAGCTATCAAGGCCAAATGATATGTCCAAAAGCATGGACCCCTTCACCTGTGCCATCTCCTCCTCTGTCATCGACTGAACATAAATGTAACACATAAAAAAAATAAGTGGGAAATTATTATAAGAAAATTCTACTAAAAATGCGAATGATAAAATTTAAATACAATGTAAAAAGTGAACTGTTTACCCTTACCATAACAGTAGGAGTCCATGGCTCTATATGCCCCTGATGCACATCTTCATGAGGTGCTTCAGTGTCTATAGCATGCTGTGTAGAATCGTCCACCTCGAAGACGTAATTATATGCATCACTATCATTCAGGGAACGTAAGCACATATTCTTGCACATAATGCAAGTGTGGGGTACACAAACATGTGAGCTCATGGAGGATGTGGAAGGGCCAAAAGCATCAGCATGAGGAGGCAACAATGACGTGCTCTATGTAACCAGCAGATCACTCAAGGTGTGAATGGCTCGAATAGTCTATGAGCCAGCCTCAACAATAATGTTAGGATGCTGCACTATGGGAGGTGGTGAAATCTCAGGAGGGGGGACATATGTGTGTGATTTCACCCATTGTGCCCATGGCCTATCTTGAGGAGCACCTAAACCTACACCCTAGTTCAGTCTCATACTCCAATAATTGACCTTGTGACTGAGCACAAATTCAGCATATAATTTTTTAAAAAAATAAAATGGGACATCCAAATGGTTGTGAGGTGGTCTATCAAAAACCATCCACCAGCGGTCTGAAAAGTTGTCACGTATTGCACTATTTGTGCACCAATTAATTGACAGAGTATGTGCAGGATCATGGTATGCCAAAAAGTGGCAATGTGAAAAAGAAGTCTTGATTGATAGATTCTTTGAAAAAAAACTATAACTTTTTAAAAATATAACATTTTTGAAATCTAAATTATACATCACATTCTATGTTTCACGTAATACAATAATAATAAAAAGTGTTGGATACAATTGTCTGAAGGAGATTGTTGGAATGATTACGTGTTGTCTTTGATGTCACACAGATGTCATATCAATTGTCAGCTCAGTCGGTCAGCAAAGCAGTTCCCAGTGTCTACCGAGCTCAGTCGGTTAGCAAAGTAGTTACCAGTGTCTACCAATACCTCTCGGGTGTCAAAAGAAAAGTATGGCAGAAAATAGTGTTAACCGAGCTTCCTCAGTTATCGAAGGAAAGTTAGTGTCTACCGAGTTCACTCAGTCTCCAAAGGATGTTGAAGAATTTGCACTACTTACCGAGTTCTCTCAGTCACCAAAGGAAATCTTTTTCGGATTAATGTTTACCAAGCAAGGTCGACCCAGTAAAGGATTTTGTCAATTTGAGAAATAAAGTTGGTTTATTCCAGTTGACTATTGTAATGATTATTGATGTTTTGTAATAATTATTAGTGCCGACTTGACAATCCGAATGGTATATAGATAGAAGGTCAAGCTGTGAATTATGAGCAAGCAAAAAGAAGAAAGAGAAGAATAGTATGAGCGAATTTTGAAGGATGGTTAGATATCCTTGAAGAGTAGCAGAGATATATTTGATCAGGAAGGATCTAGTGAAGCAGAACAGAGATCTGTAATCAACAATTTAGTTGCATCACTATTCAGGTCACTTCATTGTTACTTTCTTACCATTGTAGCAATGATTTCAAAATCTCCTAACCGAGTTGGTTTAACAGCCATTTTGTAAATCCTCTAACAAGGTGACAGTTCTATTGAATTGTTTCAAGACCTCTTACAAGGCCACTCCTAGCAGGGTGATTAAATTCTCTAACAAGGTCACACCTAACAGTGTGTTTTGTAACCTTTTATCGGGTTGGCTCCTAACAGGGCATCACTTTAGAAGAGTGCAAATTAGTAACTAGTTACATTGGTGGTTTTTCCCATATTGGGTTTCCACGTTAAATCTAGTGTCTCTTGTGTTCATGGTATTTTCTTTATTCATGCATGTTAATCACTAATGAATGCTTCAGAACAGTTATAATTAACACTCTCTGCAATTACCGAGTTTTAGCATTTCTCTGTATGTCAGTAGTAAATAATTTAATAAGACATCTAAGGGATCAGTGGTAATATTTTGTGGTTAACTGATTCACCCCCCCCCATCTCAATTACTACATCTGTATTTCCAACAATTGGTATCAAAGCTTTTGGTGCTTGCAGAAAGGGTTTTAAGGACCTAAGCTAAAGATCAGGATGTCTTATAAGAGAGAAATTCCAAGGCTTAACAGAGATAACTTTTCAGCATGGCAAGGTCTCATGAGACTTCATCTGGCTTCCATTGGTGATTCAGGATGCAAATATATTGATCAAGAATATACTATTCCTACTGGCACATTAACTGTTGAAGACATTGCAGAGAAAATTAACCATAACACCATGATGATAGATATTGCATCAGCCCTTAGCTATGAAGAATTTGATGAGATCAAAGACTGCACAACTGCCTATGAAATGTGGAACAAGCTGAAGAAAATTTATGGTGGTGATGACAATGTGAAAAGAGCCAAAGCAGAAAGCCTAAGAGGACAATTTGATCAGATGAAGATGAAAGAAGATGAAAACATTGCAAAATATGTTGAAAGAATCAAGGTGAGTGTTAGTGCAATCAGAGCTTCTTGAGGAAAAATTGATGATGAAATTGTTATAAGTAAGGTTCTTAGAACATTGCTTCCTATCTATGCAATAAGAGTATCTGCTATTCAAGAAAGAAGATGTGAACAAAATCACAATATAACTTTGTATGCCTTAGTTGGAAGATTGACAGCTTTTGAATTGGACAACTATGATAACTATGTTCCAACTTCTAAAAATATTGAATCAGCATTTGAGGCCAAACTCACTTAAGAAGGGCAAGAAAATCGCGTCAGAAAGTGAAGAAGAATCAGAGGAAAGTTCAGACAGTGATCTTGAAGTTATTGAAGCATTACTTGCAAAGAAATATACTAGAGGCAGAGGTAAATACAAAGGTAAAACTCCCTTAATCTATTTTTCATGTGAAGAAATTGGTCATATTGCAGCTAGGTGCCCAAACAAACAAAGCAAAGATGAGAAGAAAGGTCACAAGTACAATGGCAAGAAGAATTTCAAGTCATTCAAGGATAAAGGTAAGAAAACATGTTTTTTGGCTAAGGATTCTGATAGTGAAGAAGAAATTGTCTTCATTGCTGTAAAAGATGAATCCAATGATGATGAAGATGAGATGGCACTTATCTCTCATATAAGAAAAAATGATACATGGATTATAGACAGTGGATGCTCACATCATATGACTGGTGACAAAACTAAGTTTGAACATTTTGAAGACTATGATGGTGGTAGTGTAAGGTTTGGAAACAATGAACCTTGTTGTATAAAAGGAAGAGGACGAATTTCATTAAAAAAAGAACTTATATGTGATAATGCATATTGGGTTGAAGGACTAAAACATAATCTTCTGAGTGTAGCACAGCTAATCAACAGTGGACTCAAGGTTGAATTCATGAATGGCAAAGCAAGACTGCTGAATGACAAAGGAAAACTGATTGGTTCAGGCAAACAAACCAAATGTAACCTATTTTATCTTGATCTTAGTGAATGCTCATGTTTTATTGCTCAAATTGAAGAAAGTTGGTTATGGCACAAAAGGTTATGTCATGTAAATTTTGATAATATGGTGAAAATAAGCAAATTCAAGAAAGTAAGAGGTATTCCTACTTTGAAGAAACCTGATATTGGTCTATGCAAGAATTGTCAGATTGGTAAAATGGGAAAGACTAGCTTTAAAAGTAAAAACTATCAGTCTGAAGATATTTTAGATATTGTGCATATTGACTTATGTGGACCTATTGGAATTGAAAGCTATACTAGAGAAAAATTCTTTATTCTCTTTGTTGATGATTACTCTAGAATGATGACTGTTATGTATTTAAGAGAAAAGTCAGAAGCATTTGAGAAATTCAAATGGTATTTGGCAAGAGTAGAAAAGGAAATAGGAAAAAGAATGAAGTGCTTGAGATTAGACAGAGGTGCTGAGTTCATCTCCCATGAATTCAATAATTTCTGCATTGAAAGAGGAATCAAAAGACAGGTATCAACTCCAAGAACTCCTGAGTAGAATGGAATAGCTGAAAGGAGGAACAGATCTATCATGGATTGTGCAAGGACTCTAATGATTGAAAAGAACATTTCTATGAAATACTGGAAGGAAGCTATTAGCACTGCAGTTCATACCTTGAACCAAGTATAGTTGAGGAAAGACACATTCAAAACTCCTTATGAGTTATGGTATGGCTATAAACCCAATGTAAGTTACCTAAAAGTATTTGGTAGTAAATGTTACATCTTGAAAGAATCTAGAAAAGACAAACTTGATGCAAAAGGTGATGAAGGAATATTTTTGGGATATTCTTGCAAAAGTAAGGCATATAAATGTCTAAATTTGTCTACTCATAAAATCATAGAAAGTGCACATGTGAAAGTAGATGAGTTTGCAGAAAATACTAAAGAAGAAAGAAAAAGGGAACTAGAGGATTACAGAAGATTTGTTTACATTGAACCTGATACATTGCTAGACACATCTGTCAATGAGGAGACTACATCAACCGAGTCCAGTATAGTAACCGAGTCACAAGAAGAAGTTTAGACTGAGTCACAAGAAACTGAGTCTCAGCCTGAAGTTACTGAGCAAATATCTACCGAGCCCGAGCAAACTGAATCTGAAGATGAAATTCAAGAAGATGACAATGTAACTCATTCAAGAAGAAAGGAACCTATATTGGCCAAGTATGTTAGGAAGCATCATACACCAGATCAAATTATTGGAAACAAATCAGATGGCACTATGACAAGGAATAAACTAAAAGGTACATGTTTACTTGCTGATTTTTAACCTAAAAATGTCAAAGATGCATTGGAAAATGAAAGTTGGATTGAGGCTATGAATGAAGAAATAGAGAAAATATAGAAAAATAAGACATGGACTCTTGTACCTAGGCCTAAAGATAAAAATATAATTGGGACAAAATGGGTATTCAGAAATAAGTTGAATGAAGATAGTCAAGTATCAAGAAACAAAGAAAGATTGGTATGTAAAGGATATTCTCAAGAAGAAGGTATAGATTATGGAGAGACTTTTGATCCTGTTGCAAGATTAGAAGGTGTAAGGACTCTACTTGCATATGCAACACATAAAGGATTTAAGGTATATCAGATGGATATAAAATCTGCATTTCTCAATGGTATTCTTGATGAAGAAGTCTACATTGAGCAACCTAAAGGTTTTATGGATCCAGACAAAAGGGATATGGTTTGCAAGTTACACAAAGCACTGTATGGTCTGAAACAAGCCCCTAGAGCATGGTATGAAAATTACATAACTATCTAACTCAGATTGATTTTAAAAGAGCCAATTACAACAGTAATTTATACATCAAAGAAGGACCAAATAAAAAAATTGTTTTGGTAGAAATATTTGTGGATGATACTGGGTTTATAGGGAATGATGATTAGTGCAAAGAATTTTTAGAGAAAATGAACAAAGAATTTGAAATGTCTATGTTTGGTCAGATAAAATTCTTTGTTGGACTTCAAATTCAGCAGAGCAAGAATGGTATCTACATTACTCAGTCAAAATACATCAAGGAAATACTTAAGAAGTTTGGTATGGAAGATTCAAAACCAGTTGGTACACCCATGTGTACTGGACTGAAGCTTACCAAAGATGATGATTCAAAAGAAGTAGATCAGACCTTATATAGATCAATGATTGGAAAATTACAGTATGTAGTACATACAAGGCCTGATATTGCCTTAACAGTTGGTATAGTAGCAAGATTCTCAGCAAAACCTAGAGAAAATCACATGATGGCAATCAAAAGAATCTTGAGGTACTTGAGAGGAACTGAAGATTATGGCATGTGGTATAAATTTGGAGGCAATTTGGACTTAAAAGTGTTTTTTGATGCTGATTGGGTAGGAAACATTGATGATAGAAAGAGTACAAGTGGTGGAGCATTTTTTCTTGGCAAAAGGTTAGTATCTTGGACCAGTAAAAAGCAAAATTGCACATCCCAATCCACAGCAGCAGCAGAATATGTTGCTGCAGCAGTAAATTGCTCTAATATTGTTTGGTTCAAACAGTTATTGGAAGGCATGAAAGTTGAGATCAAAGAACCAGTTGTTATGTTCTGTGATAATAAAAGTGTAATAAATATTTCAAAGAATCCAGTAATGCATTCCAAAACCAAACACATTGCTATAAAATATCACTTTGTCAGAGAATTGGTGTAGGACAAGGAAATCAGATTGGAATATGTTCATACAAAAGAACAAATTATAGATATCTTCACCAAGCGACTACCTAAGGATGCATTCTTGTCTCTAAGAGGTAAGTTAGGGGTCATTCCCCTATCTGAGGCTCACTAAATTAAGTTTTAGTAATGCATCAACCAGAGCATGTTGAAGATCAGTTAGTTGATGCAGCATAGTCAAGGAATCATTGCATATGAATCAGTACTTAAGGTACATTGGTATTCAATGGAAGTGTGTTATCTTTGGCATGTGTTGTTAAAGAGGGAGAGTTTGCTGTTTGCTATCATTATTTCATGAAATTTCTAAGAAAGAGATTTTAAACAAAAAAAAGAGAAAAGAGGGAGAGTTTTCAATCAGAGAGAGAAGTTTGCTGACAGAGGGAGATGAGAATCAGAATGAAGCTAAGGATATGTTCCTTATTCTATGTTTGCTATGAAATTTCATTGTGCTGTGACATATTATGTTGCCATCAATGCCAAAGAGGGAGATTGTTGGATAAAATTGTCTAAAGGAGATTGTTGGAATGATTACGTGTTGTCTTTGATGTCATATCAATTGTCAGCTCAGTCGGTCAGCAAAGCAGTTCCCCGTGTCTACCAAGCTCAGTCGGTCAGCAAAGCAGTTACCAGTGTTTACCGAGACCTCTCGGGTGTCAAAAGAAAAGTATGGCAGAAAACAGTGTTAACCAAGCTTCCTCAGTTATTGAAGGAAAGTTAGTGTCTACTGAGTTCACTCAGTCTCCAAAGGATGTTGAAGAATTCGCAGTACTTACCGAGTTCTCTCGATCGCCAAAGAAAATATTTTTCAGATTAATGTTTACCAAGCAAGGTCAGCCCAGTAAAGGATTTTGTCAATTTGAGAAATAAAGTTGGTTTATTCGAGCTAACTATTGTAATGATTAGTGATGTTTTGTAATAATTATTAGTGCTGACTTGACAATCAGAATGGTATATATATAGAAGGTCAAGTTGTGAATTATGAGCAAGCAAAAAGAAGAAAGAGAAGAATAGTATGAGCGAATTTTGAAGGATGGTTAGATATCCTTGAAGAACAGCAAAGATATATTTGATCAGGAAGGATCTAGTGAAGCAGAACAAAGATTTGTAATCAGCAATTCAGTTGCATCACTATTCAGGTCACTTCATTGTTACTTTCTTACCATTGTAGCAGTGATTTCAAAATCTCCTAACCAAGTTGGTTTAACAGCCATTTTGTAAATCCTCTAACAAGGTGACAGTTCTATTGAATTGTTTCAAGACCTCTTACAAGGCCACTCCTAGCAGGGTGATTAAATCCTCTAACAAGGTCACACCTAACAGTGTGTTTTGTAATCTTTTACCGGGTTGGCTCCTAACAAGGCATCACTTCAGAAGAGTGAAAATCAGTAACTAGTTACATTGGTGGTTTTTCCCATATTGGGTTTCCACGTTAAATCTGGTGTCTCTTGTGTTCACATGGTATTTTCTTTATTCATGCATGTTAATCACTAATGAATGCTTAAGAACAGTTATAATTAACACTCTTTGCAATTACCAAGTTTTAGCATTTCTCTATATGTCAGCAGTAAATAATTTAATAAGACATCTAAGGGATCAGTGGTAATATTTTGTGGTTAATTGATTCACCCCCCCCCCCCCCCTCTCAGTTACTACATCTATATTTTCAACAAAAAAGTTCTTTCAATTTAATGAATTTTAGACTAAGTTAAGGTGGTCAAACACAAGAGTTTTTATCTTCAAGAAGATTTGTAGCAGAAAAATCATAATTAATTATTTACCTAGAAGGAAATACTAAAAAATATACATCACATCTGGACATGCGGCTACTACTTTTATCTAGAATCTTATAAAAAATATTATCATTTGATTTTGTTAAATGCGGTCAGACATACACTTACCTGTTATCTTTCTAGTCCTGATTGATAGATTTATTGAAAAATGGCTATAACTTTCAAACTGTATAACATTTTTGAAATCCCAAACATGTGTCACATTCTATGGTTTTCCTACTGCAATAAAAATAAATAAAAAATTCAGTTTGATAAATTTTAGACTAAGTTAACATGGTCAGACACGAGAGTTTTTGTATTCTGGAAAAGTTGTAAAAGAAAAATCATAATTAATTATTTATTTCAAAAAAAAAACAAAAAAATATGTGTCACCTCCAAATATGAGTCTACTACTTATATCTAGAATCTTGTAAAAAAAATTTATCATTTGATTGTGTTTAAGGTGGTCAGACATACACGTACTTCTTATTTTTTCATGAAATTTTTGTACTTTTACATTGAAATTTGATATTTTTAACATATAGAATATATTTTTCTTCAAAAAAGGCCTAGTATATTAGAAACTAAATTCAATTTTCTACAGATTTTTGATATAATATTTATAACTTGTTAAAAAAATTATGTCAACTTTCCTAAACTTGATTTTCTGAATTTTCATTGCCACTTAAGGGCCTAGTTTGGCATACCATGATCCTGCACATACCTGACAACTTGGTTTTTTTAGGGTCCACTTTTAGACCAGTTTTAGGATCCACAAAAAGATTAAATATGTCATTTTTTGTTATGTTTAGTTTCATGACTTGATCATAGTCAAGCCCATTGTCAAACTAGGCATGCATGGAATCACGCCAAAGAAGTGTAGCACTATGTTGCTCTGTAAGTTTCTGCATGTTTTCAATAATGGAGTTCAATGTGGTAAACATGGGGTGCAATTTGGGGATATTGGCATAGGTAGTTTGAAATCCTCTAATCTAATTTAGATTCTCTCCTATGAGATCCTCTAAATGGTGAGAGTTTGACATGGGTTCATCTTCTGAAAGTCCAGGGGATTGTTGGGAGGTGGTTCTGGATTGTTTACGTGATCATTAGGAGGGTTTTCTAATTCCATGTCTGATTATAATTAGAAAACAAATAGATAATAATAATGAATTTAAAAAAACAATAAAAAAATTTCATTTAAATGGCCAAGGTTTTATATAAAAACTTATAAATTTCTATTAAAACACAATAAAAAAAAATAAAAAAATAAAGATTGAGCTTACCTTATGATTTTAGCAAAATCGAATATATGATAACAACGGATATCCAAAAGCCCTAGTTGCGTTCAACATTTTCACAGTGAAAATGTTGAACACGGCTGGGGTATAGAAATATATAACTACTGGCAAAAATCTGATATTCGATTAGGCTTGTGCTTTGGCTTTTGGTTTGGCCAGGTGTACTGACACCTAGGCCTACTAAAAAGTCACCAAATCCATTTGTGTGATTTTGGACGAGTGAAAATAGGTTTTCTTCACATCGCCACTTTTTGGCATACCATGATCCTACACATACACATTTAAGAAAATCAAAGTGCAAAGAAAAGTAAGAGGATGCAAGTCAACTATAATTATTTACATGTGATTATTGTCAGGATTTTCAGCGATATCCCAACCATGATCTTCTTCTTCTTCAACCATGCTATGTACATGTTCATATCACAAGTAGTTGATATTGAGTTAAGGTTATAGATTTTAACTAGAGATGCAATTCATGATAGTTAAGAAAACAAATGGCCTTAGTTACAATCTAACAACTTGAAGGTTGGTATTATATATTTGAATGAATTAGTTGAGTTCTTGAAAAAGGACCATTGAAAGTGTGAATTGTGATGCTTATCATAAGACTTTTCCATGGTGAACATATATTCCTCTTAGGTATCATGTGTTCTCTTTGATTAATTAGACTGAGATATTTAAGTGGTTGTGTAGTAGCTTGGTTACTCGCAATGGCAAGTTGGGGTGAGCAACAATTTTTAAGTAGATTTCATTGTAGCACTATTTCTTGGACCAAAGAAATGGTATGGTTTTATTGGTAAGAAAAGAATAGGCATTGCATTGATAGACACACACCTTATGAATTAGTTAAAGAAAAAGATGTTGTCAGTCCAACAAGTAATGAAGATAGAATGCAAAATAATTTCCTTAGTGAATGACATGTCTTGTTTGGTTTATACCTAGACCTTCCTATCCGCCTAAATGAAGTTGACATGATCAAGCATCATAACATTGATTCAAACTATAATTGGGGAGAACTACACTTCAGGAAAACACAAAAAATAATAGCTACTAATTTCATACACTCAAATCACCAAATGTTTCAAGCCCCTCATGTTTTAAATCAACACACCCAAAATAACCTATCTACCCAAAAAAAGAAGGCATATGATATAGTTTTTCCACATCTTTAATCCACTACTCGATAATTATCACTAAAATTAGTTGTTTAGGGTACTGTAGGCACACGAAAGTCACATCTAATTACAAGCATCAAATCTACACTCACAGAGTCAACACTTAATGGTAAATCACCTCTACTTCTTCTTGCATAGATAAATGTCATGACATTTAACATACAAACACCAACAATCCATTTATCCCTCCAAATACCAATCAAATAAATGGTACCCTTACTAGGAAAAACACTTGCGACCCTCCAAGAAAGCATGTACTTCATTCAATACATTCTAATAGATGAGATGGGCTTCATTGGTCCAAAGTTGGAAAGAATTGATATTAGGTCGTGAGAAGAATTCCCTAACCACAATCACTTCCCATTTGGTGGATACTCAATAATTTTATTTGGTGAATTGGATCAACTACCTCTAGTCAAAGACATTCCAGTGTATGCATCAAATTCCTATGTGGGAACATTATGCCATAGCTTCACAACAACTATAATACTAAATGAGATTTTTTATGAAATTAGGGAAAAACCTATCCCAGTATAATTTTGTGCACTCCTCTCAAATTTATGCAATGCAAAACCTATAGTTGCATATTGGCAATTGCTAATGTCATGATGAGGTTATGCACTTACCTCTCAAGAACAATCTGCTTTCCAAACAACCAAACAACTTTTTACAACAAATGATCTAGTGTCACTCCATAATAGATGCATGTTTCTCTCTTTTGAAAAACTAGTTGTCCTATCCAATACAAAACAACTTAAGGGATTACCATGCACAAATCTAGATGAAGAAAAACTTCAATCTCAAATCGTTTTATGTATTGGTGAAGAAGTTATATTATCTAGAAATGACTTGTCAATGGTGCACTTAAACAATTGAAAGCAATTGTATATAATGATGGTGACAAACTGCCTCAGCTTCCTTTATTTGTTGTTTTTTAATTTAGAAACTCCATAGGTCCTTCTTGGGAGCACAACAACCCAAAACATATCCCCATAACCCCAATGAGTCATGAAAATTATCATCAACTACCACTAAAAATATCATGAGCTTTAACAATACTCAAATAACAAGGGCTTACACTTCAGATAGAAACAATCAACAACGGAAACATTGACTGTCAAGGGTTGACCTTCACATTAATTTCAAGAGTTCGTGAACTTATAGGCCTTCACATAAACCTCACCTCTACTTTCAAAAGATATGCATGCATAAAACAAAACTCGTATGTTGCTAGATGAAAAGAAAAGGAGGCATGCTTAACAAAATTATCAAATGCAAATTCATCAAAGAACACAATTTAGTTGCAACCACTATAGGTTTGTTATGTAAATTAACCATATTTTTAATACAATACTTATGTCTCTTTATATATTTATGTTTAAATCAACTATTGTTCTCTTTATGATTTTCAAATAAGAAACAATGGCTTCTTACAATTGCTACCCATGTATCTCTCTATACTAACATTTTATTTTTTTCCCTCGGATATCATCCCCTTGAGGATATCTCTATACGTTGTTACTCTTTACAAAAATGACTGCAAATTATTTGTCTGTGAAGTAATGTTCATTCTAAAACATGACAATTGTTTAACACTAGACATTAAAAAATTAGCTCCACTTTTGTAAATTGTTGTAATTGACAGATCTACAAGCACTACAAATTTTTGATGAATCACGTCAATAAACATTGATAGAACTGCACCTTCCTCAAATTCATTTGAAATTTCACATTTATGCTTCCCTCCCATATTTTTCTTCAGCATACCCATTGCACACCAAAATGCGATTACTAATTTAATTAACAAAACATCTAATTCATTTCAAAACTAATACAACTTTTACGTGATCTTATCTGAATGACTATATGAGTGCCATTCTTCAGAAAGTTGAATCTACGTACAAAAACATTCAAATTTAACTTATTTAAAATCTTTGGTAGACTATTAGAAATGTGTGATTATTAAGACTTGATACAAGAGAAAAGTCAGCATTAAATTGGCTGCCAACACTTTGATTAGATTGAAAAGCCAAAAGGTTGGGTGTTATTTGGTTAAATTAGTTGGTGGTGTGTGAGTGGGTGTGGAATGATAACTTTGAAATCATGAACTGACATTTGATACAAATTACTTGCGTTATCAGAACTTTTACAGAAGAAACCATTTGGCTTGGCTTATCAATTGTGAGGAACAAAAACATTGGTCTTCCCCACTGATCAACTGCTATTATTTCCCGTAATACTCACTTGACTCTGAATGATTAAACCTTCAAATACAAGTACGACCTAACTTTTATCAGAAACTGTGTGCAATTTTGTATGAATTTTCATTCCACTTGCTGGCTTGCCTTACACACAAAATCAATGCAGATTTTGAATTGAATAAACAATCTGATTCATTAGCTTTCCGGCCATTCTCTTCTAATGGGTATTTAAATACACAACACCAATGGAGACCAACCATATCCAAACAATCACTATGGCATTCTGTCTCATTTCACCCTTCCTCTGCCTTGATATGAATGTACTCATGTTGCTACTTTTAATGCTAGAAATGGCAGATCAGTGTACACCAGTTTTGGCAGTTGTTGGTGAGAATGATAGCATTCTTCAAGAGCCAACAGTGCCCCTGCTCAATTATCTGAGAGTAACCAAGTTTTCTGAAGGGTATGCCAATCTCTGGGGAGGCCAGCACCAAAATGTTTCAGAAGACGGCTACTCTGTTACACTCACATTAGACAGCTCATCTGGTAAGACAAGTTATTAGAAATGCAATTCTTTTTCATTTTGTTTAAGAAGATCTTATGTGAATTGAATTGAATTGAATGATGGGGAATGCAGGAAGTGGGTTCAAGTCGAAAGAGGCTTACATGTATGGCTTCTTCAACGATGCTGTTTTAACTCCAGGCAGGATATACTGCGGGGATCATCACTTCCTTCTATGTATGTAGGATAAATTACTTAAATGCAATTAGGGTTAAACTGGACTATTTAGGATCATTAGAAATAAGTTTTCAAGACCATTATTCATAATACAATTCTTCTTCTTTGCCATCGGCATGAATGTGATGCTAATTCTTAATGGGTGATTTGTAATGATCAGCTTTCGAACAGCCAAGTTTATGAAGGATGGCACGATGAAATAGACATAGAGTTCTTGGGAACAATACCTTAAGAGCCATACAAATTGCAGACCAATGTTTATGGCAATGGTACAGGGGATGGAAATCTGATCGACAGAGAGCAACAATTTCATCTCTGGTTCGACCCAACTCAGGATTTTCACAACTACAGCATTCTCTGGACGCCTTCTCAAATCCTGAAATTTTCTCTTTCTCCCTGATAATCTCACAGCAAAGCTGATAGTAGATTTTACAAGATAACATTTTTGGTGGACGGTATCCCCATAAGGAGGTTTCCTAAGACAAAGAGGCTTGGAGTGATATACGCATCAAAGTCAATGTCTGTGTATGCAACCATTTAGGATGCGTCTTCATGGGCCAAAGATGGAGGAAAATACAAGGCCAATTATACGTATGAGCCATTTCTTTCGAGTTACACCAACTTCCAAATGATGGGATGCAATGAGAAGGATAAGTACTGTTCCAAAATGCTCTTAGATGGCTGTTTGGTTTCTCCCTATTTGAATAAAAAGCAAATCATTGATCTGAAATATGTGAGGAAGAATTATATGACATATGATTATTGTCAGGATTTTCAGCGATATCCCAAGGGCTCCATGCCTGAATGCCCACCGTAATCATCCCATTCATACTAATTTATCTTCCATAGTTTAGTAAAAGGGGAAGCGGTATTCGAATTAGCCAGACAAAATTTTAATTCTCATCTTTATGTTTTATTCTGATTTATAACGCTTGAGAGTCTTCCAAAATCTTTTTCCAATTCATAATTCTATGTAAAAATCTTTATCTGATCAAATTATAAACATTGCATAATACAAAAACATTTTTTATATTTTACCATATTTCATCTTGTCTCTTTCATGAAATAATTATAGACTTGTTTCTTCCTTTCATGTTAAAGTTTCAAATTAACTCTCATCTAAACAATAAGTTAAGTGACATGCCATCAAACCTTCTTATATACAAGAAAGACAATTATGCTTCTTTTTATTAATTTTTTCAAAAAAGTAGCATTATATGTAATAGTGATATCTTTAGAGTTCATATAAGGTTATAATCTAAAATATAAAAATATAAAATATAATAATAGTAAATATAAAGTCAGGAAAATGGATATGGATTTCCTCAACAACACCAAAAACATCATGCTGGATCAATTTAGATCTTTCAAATGGCTCTACCACGAGATTGAGGACCTCAAAGAAAAAGTTTAGAGCTCGGATAACAAGGAACACACCACATAGAAAAAGCTAAGCCTGGAAACCAGGGTCCAACACTTGGAATCCAAAATGATAAGCCTTGAAAAAACCCTAAAGGGAAGAGCCAAGCAAACTTTCAATATCCTCAAAATGTCCAATGAGAACTTGATGTTGTTAATCAAAAAATGGAAAAAAAAATGGAAACCACGGCTGATCAGAAGACTAGGGAGGATGAGAAGGAGCCCACTGAAGGACCTGGAAAAAGAACCAGGGAAAGAATCAGGAAAAACAGGGAGAAAGGATCCCAAGTTCAGAACGTGAAAGACATTGTTCAACTGATGGAGGCCCTCGAAAGAAATACGGTTGTCATGCTCAGGAGTTTGGCATAACTTGTTTTGGTGCCTTTCTTTTTGCCTTGTTTTGACTGTTTCTTTGTTTTTTTCTTGTTCGGCCCTGTAGTGGCCTGTTCTTTAGTACTCTGAACTATTATAGTCTGTTTTGTTTTCATGCTTATCTTTTCTATCTTACACTGTTGTGGGTTTCACGATCCCTGTAAAACCTGTTTTACTTAATCAAAAACAATAGTAAATATAAGTTGTTAAATTTGAGAACAAAAGAAAAAAATATATATAACAATAATAAATATAAACTGTTAAATTTGAGAATAGAAGTAGGATGAGAACAAAAGTAAGAGGATGATGAAGATCCCAATTATCCAACTTGTTCTAATGTGTCCAAAATTTATATAAAGAAGTCTTAAACATCATTATCTTCTTGTTTATTATTTTTTGTGTATTCCTTTTCACTAATGTGATCTATAATGAGACATTTAAATAAAGAGCAAAAATAAAGAATCATATAAATGACCATGTCTCTTCAAGATATTTGAGGAGGCCTTTGGGACAAATAGAAGCCCATAGAGATTCCTTGTTTGGAAAAAATTCTTCAAAAGTGAACCTTTTGGGATAAAGGTTGGAGTCTATCAATAGGAAAAGCTAAAGAAAATATGAGGAAATTATAGCTAAGAAGAAATAAAACTCAATAAAATTATTACTCATGATGAAGGAATTAGATTCGCTTATTATGTATATTGAACTAGAGACATCATAGATATGAAACTTTGAAAGATATAAAGTTGATAGTGAATGTGAAAAAGATGTACATTAAAGGAAGATGTGAAAGTATTGCATTTGAAAGAAAATTATGTGAAATTCCTTGAGAAGGTATTGGGTGTAGAGGAAGATGTAGTTATAGGACCTAATATAGTTTTAAAATGAGGAACATGTAATCTCAATCAAGGGTGGATAGAAAATAAAATAACTACTAGGTGATTTTTTTTTATTTCATCAAGAAACATAAGCTGATCTTAGAGGACTTTTTTACATGATGATAAATCACTATATAGAATATATAAAATATTTATCAGATTTGATGACTAGGATATCAATTTCACAAAGTGGATCTAAAATTATCATATAGGAGGCATTATATATATATACAACAAAAATAGAGGTAAGAGATTTTTGATATGATGATTTTATAGTGATAGGATGTGAAGCTATAGGAGGATGTCAAATAATGGTGAGAAAGAATCTCCTCAGAAATGGAGGATAATTTTTTATGGAGGAGGGTGATATATAGTCATGCCAAAAATTAAGTCAAATAATGGTGAGAAAGAATCTCCACGGAAATGGAGGATAATTTTTTATGGAAGAGGGTGATATACAGTCATGCCAAAAATTAGAAGAGACAAAGGAAGAAGTTTCTTTTAAGGAACTTGGCTTTACCAATAGAAAATGTAAAGCTTTATATATCATTGAAAGGTTTCTTCAACAAATCTAATGTAATTAATGATAAAATGTTATTACTTATGGTTTTTATGGCTGGTTACTATATCAATCATGCCATAAAAATCAATCAAAAATATATTTTGTTACATTCTTATAATTTTATGGTATAACCTTGTGATTATAGTTGTAGAAAGCGATATCAAAATTTTAAAAGTTCAAATATAAATAGAAGTTTCCACTTGTTCACTTTCTTTGACGTATAATAGAAGTTACTTACATCTTGTAATTGTGTGTAACTTACATTTTATTTATTTAATTTGTATGTTGGAACTTTGTGGTAATTCATTCTTGTTGATGTTGATGGTTTTCATGCCTATGACTTAGTCTCCAAAATCTCACTAGTCTAGTGTTCTTGTAGGCTACTATACTTGTAGGTTTGAACTATTCAAATTGATGCTATGGATTCATGTTGGTGGTAAGTTCTCTCATTTATGGTCTCACATAATGTGGTACATGCTAAACATATCAAATTCATCAATACAAAATAAGTAACTTTGTAAATTAGTATAAAGTCATCATTTATGTGGTCCTAATTTGATGACTAAGTGAGTAGTTTATTTTATAGTTGGATCTTCTTATAAAGTCTTCAAATCCATTTTCCTTGGTTTCATAGGAACTTATTGGACTATTAGAGGTGTATGATCAAGCCTTTACATTAGGAGCAATCCTCCATTTAACTGCCTACTTAACCTTGATTTTATCATAATAAAATTTCAAAATGATTATGAACAACATGAAAGCATACAATACATGTCTTGGATGATGATATGAGAGATAAATATAGTAATCTTAAAATTAATTAGGGTTTTTGTTTAAATATTCAACTTCAAAGGTAGAAAGTGCAATGTTTCATTCTTTGAACTAGCAAACAACAACTAGTTGATGAGGTTTAGGTCAATTATAAATTCTTATTTGAAAATAATATGTTGAGGTATAGTGTTCTAAAAATTGTGAGATCAATCAGGTTTAATATTTTAAATTTTAAATATAACATAGGGTCAATGTAAAAAATAAAATTATTAAGCATGATGAGTCTTTGGGAGTGAGTACACATGAAATCATGCAATATTTGCATTGTGTGCCAGTTTAGAGGAAATAAGTATGCCACTTGTTCTATTATAATTGCATAATTAATAACTAGCCTAGTATATTGTGTCCAAAATGAATCAGAAAAGTGTCACACATACAATTTTCATCATTATACTCAAGTATATGACACTTACATGTGCTTATTTTTCTTATTATTATGGAAAAATATTATTCAAAAATTTAACCATGAACATTGTTTTTTTTTAAAAACAAAAGTAGACTAGCCACTATATATTTATTTATAACCTGGTTCGAAGAATCAACCAGGAAAGAACCAGTGAAGAAAACCTGAAATCCTTGTCAAATACATATGTAGAAGTAAAGAAGACCTTCCTAGAATGAAACTACAACTGATTAGAAAGATGTATAATATGTACATCAGATTAACATCATGACCCAATAACATTAGTCCACTGATTAATACTTGGAAGTTGCACAATTGGAAGTTACATAATTGAACCTCAAGAAACATCCACAAACCCCAAAAAAGAAAACCTACCCCTTGATCAATGAACCCAAAAATGTAACATGAACCTAAATAATCACATACAGCCCCAAGAAGATCCAAAATTTCAAAACCCAACTAACTATTGGTCATTCCTCCATATCCACTAATTCGACATGCTGGATGTCTGAATGTCCTCGGGATAAACCCCAAGCATCCCCCCAATTGACTGGAGGAGCATTAGGGATATATGTAACCTAGCCATCATTATCAATTTGCTAGGGGTCTGGAGTCTGAATAAGCAAATCTGACCTCCCACGAAGGCACACCCCATCTACAGATCATACTTGTGAATATCCATCATTAATTTGTTACCCATGATGAATTATGGGCAAACCACCTTGTTTGCAATTAACACCAATAAATCCATAGACTGCACCAGATCCATTGAATTAGAAAGAAAGATTGAAACCATCTACAATGGGAAGATAATTTTCTTTGACCTCGAAGATAACACATGTTCCCCAATTACCTTATGAATAGCCTTGCGAATCACCTAAGAGTGGAACACAAAAATAGAGTTGAGCAGAGTGTCGTCTACTCGAGAAGGAAATGGCACCTATGTTTCCTCCGAAATAAGAAAAATTCTATAGTTACGTGGCAACAATTCATCATGGAGTAATCCATAGGAATCACAACGTGGTCACAAGACTAGATTGAGTGCCATACTTCTTACACAACACACTGAAGAGAATTTGGAAGAGAAGCATATTTATATTTTTCCCATATAATTCAGCATTCATAACAGGGCACACCAAGGGTCCCATCTAATCTACAACTTTAATTAAAAATGTATCCGATATCAAGGTGCAATCCACTTTGCACAGTTTCAAATTTAAATCTAGGTCTCCGTATCAATAAATCAATGAAAAACACAGTGCTTAAATATCCGTGTGGCATCAATCCTCGTGGAAAAATTAATGGAAGCTACAATGCATGATGGACTAATTGTAAATTAAAGTTAATTACACTGATACAAAGCTGCAAGGTGCCATCGCATGAAATGAGTTGAGCGTGTGTCATGCCCAAAAGTTGAGCAAAACATAACTACAATTTTTTTTCTAAAACCTACTAAACAGCTACAAACAACATACCAACGCAACTAAGAAGAGAACACTTACTGGCACAAGACCCTATGAGCACACAAAATGGTGCAGAGAGAAAACAGACAACTGGCAACACCCAAGTGTCTTGCAACACCACAAGGGTCAAACCATAAGGGTTGACCAAGTTTGACCAAAATTCAAACTTCATCAAACAACTCCAAACAAGCTACAAGCTTCCCTAGACTACTAGCTTGACCGACACGCAAATCGGGATAGTTGACTAAAAGTCAACCAAAGTTGACCAATAGTTAACCATCACCGAAATACGCACAACTAAGCTAAAAGGGTACAAAAATGCAACCTGAGATACTTGGGCACACATACCAAGGTGTTTGACCAAGGTTTGACCAAGAGTTGACCAAAAAGTCAACTGTGCCCAAACAAGTCCGACAAGGTTCTATAAGGGTTAAGAATATGATAGGTAAGTTTTATGCACGCAAACTGAGACGATGTCCAAAGTTTGACTAAGTTGACCAAAAAGTCAACTGTGCATAAAATTGGCCTCCTTCAAACATAAAAAGATTAACAATGTAACTGGTAGGGATTGTGCATGCAAATCGAGACACTTGTCTCAGTTTTGTCTAGAGCTGATTGAAAGTCAACTGTGCACGATAATGGCCATCAAGTCTAGTATGGTCATTAAGACCTTAGATGAGACCATAGGAAAAAGGAGATAACCTCAAGCTAGAATAACGATAATAACTTAAAAGGTAGGCCGAACCGGAGAAAAGATCTATTGGATTACAATTCTCCAAAAGGGGAAGTAATATAATTAAAGAACTTTAGTCCAAAGAAAAGGATATACAAACTTAATATAAAACATAATTAAATTAAGATTAATCTAAAGATCCAAAATAAAATGTCCATATGTTACGATGAAATATCTAATAGATATCTTCCCTTCTAATTTACTTAAGTAATTATTCTCAATTCATTATAATATTTTAAGATTATGTTTAAATAAGTTGATATAAACCTTACAAAAATAAGTCTATTATCAATTTACGAAATTCAATGAATATACAAATATATCTAAATAAAAATAAATACAACTTTGTTAGAATCTACCTTATTAGTAACATTTGATTTAAGATCAATATAATGAGTTAACAACTATAATATAATCTAAATACACATCAAATTATCTAAGTAATCAAATACTATTGTAAACTACAAAACCAAACTATGCTATAAACCAAAAATTACAAACTTCAAAACTAAATAATTCCCTCATGTTAGAAATTTTAGCATCTATGTATAAGGCAAACGAGTAGACCAAGAAAATAATCGGAAGTCCTAATTTCTTAAACAACCCCCATAGATTGCTATTAAAACAGCTAAAAAGTTTCTTTTTTAAACATCTTATAACTTAACAAAAACGAAATGCTAATCAAATGCTAGTTTATTATTATTATTTTAAAGCTCCAAACCCTGCGGACGTTTGCAGAGCCGAGGCCGAAGAGGAGGGTGAGTGGAGGAGTGGCGGCGGTGGTGAGAGCCGCGCACGCTCACGGCGACGACGGAGGAAGAGCGGAGGAGGACGGGAGAAGCGACGGCGGGTGGGAGGGGCGGCGGCGCGCACAGAACTACCGGGCCGAGCAGGGGGCGGCTGCCATGAACGGCACCACCTCTGCTGGCGGTGACCGCCATGGCAGCACCAACTGTGGCCCGCAGTGGCATAGCCACTATGCGAGCGGCCGAGAGCAGGGGTCGGGGGTTAGGGTTTTCGGCCCGCCCCCTCCTATATACACAGCGCTAAAACAAAATAAATTTTTTAAAAAAGATTCGCTGTTAATTTATTTTTTTAGGGATTAATGTTGGAGTAACATTTATATCCGATTGTAATGAAAATATGTTTATATTTAAACATATAAACTTATATAAAACAAAAATCTGTTTGATAAAGGACTATATATTAAAAATTTACTGGCAACTTTCCAAAAAACTTGAATACTAAATCAGCGGGCATATAGTCCAAATATTTTTTTATTTTAAAAACATAATTAGAATCTATAATTCGAACCAATCAACATGAGCAAAAAAAATATTCATTTTGATCATTTAAAAAAAAATTAAAAAAATTTCAAAATTGTTCTAAGTATCAAATCTATTATTATTTATTTAATCTTTTTTTTTTTTTATAAAACTTCATACCTAATCTAAGCATAATAATTTAACAATTTTCACAATCCATTTTGGCTATATATGTTAACTTCAATTTGGCATTAATATTTTCCATAATTACATTTTAACAAAGGAAATTATCAAGTCAAATGTTTTGTTCAAGAACATAATAATTTCCTTTAAACTAATTATTTCTTTTTTTTAACACAATCCACGTACAACAAGAAGAAAATAAGGAATTTAAATATTTGCATCATACTTCATTTCCATAACATAGAGAAGACGATAACCTTCAATTTTCGTATTTTCCTTTATTCAATAAAAATTCAAAATAGGATTTACATTTGATAGAGGGATTACAAGAAACGTGATTCCAAACTTACATTGAAAATGTATAGAATAACAATTTTAACCCATGAGGTACTCAAGTACCAATTTTAACTATCAAACTGACAGCTTCAAGATTCCAGCTGAACACCTGATAGAATAAGGTTGACCACAGAGGCTCACCTCCCAACTTAGGCCTTTTCAAGGCCACCCCCGAGCTTGGAGATCCAGAAAGGAGCATGATACAAACAGGAACTCACAAAACTCACATAAAACAAACATATATAGAAACCCACATTTAAAGCTTCCCAACAAATGGTAGAACAAAAGGAAGGTCTCCAAGAGACCTTCTTGAAAACAGGGGTAGTGGTAGACCTCACAGTAGGAGAAAGCCAAGTATACAAAACAAAAACCTCAAGCCACACATGGACTTGGAATGACCATCTTCACAAGATGCTGTCATAAAATACACCTCCTTATGCCCCCCCAAAAGCCCTCAGGCCATACTTGGCATCATGGGTATCATGAAACCCCATGTCTTTCTCTCCACACATGGGAGACTCTACACTAAACCGGAGTCATTTCCACCACCCATTCAAGTTTACTCTGCCCTCCCAAGGGTGAGTGTGCCTTGAAAAATCCCATCCAAAATTATACACAAAATAAAACACAACAAAATAAAACTCTAAAAACTCAACTTGAAAATAACTTAAAATTTACATAGTACTCCATTAATGGAGTTTCAAGCTCAAGAACATCAAGAATTCATGAAATCTACTATAAAGAAGACCAGCCTTACTCCAAAGCTAAAGGGGATTTGAAATTTTGAGAAGAGCTTTCCTTCCAAGTTCTTTCCTCCAAAAGGCTTCCTCAATTCTAAATTTGTCTCTAAGAATAGAGAGTGGGTGAACAACTAAACCTTACTCCAAGCTTCTCCTAAATAAGCAAACTTCCAAAAATCTAGGAGCCAATCAGAAGAGAGGAAAAAATTTCCATTCCCTTCTTCCCACTTGCCTTCCTTCACCATAAATGGAGTTGAATGCAAGTTTGGGAAGAAGAGAGAGGTTAACCAAAACCTCACAACTCTTCAATTTCGACCAAAATGAAAACCTTGACTTTAGAGGGGTCATAAATGAGTTTTAAGGCTCTTAATGGGTTGAAAATGACCCCTAACCCCTAAGGTATCAACCTGGGTAGGTAAAATTGACCCCAGTTAACCTATGGGAGCCCAAATGACCCTCCTAAACCTCACCTAAAGTTTATGCACGGATTTCTGGTCTTGGTTGACTTCTAGAAACTTTCCAACCCAAGGTTAGTTGATCCTACCCTAAGGTAACACCCTAGTCAAGCCCTTGACCCAAATAATAATAAAATACTTAACCATGCCAATACTTAAGCCACAATTTACCAAATTTGGCACATTTAATAAAATAAAAGACATGGTTAATTCACATAGACATTAACCAAATTAATTACACACATGCAAACCACATTTACGAATAAAAGACTATACAACGAGGTCCACATTTCTTTTTACAAAGAGGACCTTAGAATGCACGGTATAAACATAGGTTCCAATACAGGGTCCCCGATTTAGATCCATGGTCAACTATCCCTGCACACTCATGGCACACATCAGTAGATCCAAAACAACATGATATAAAAACATAATACGACATCAATAATTCATTGCATGTAACTATATCTGAATTCACACTTAATAAGCATAGCATCGGTTTCCTAAACCAAATTCCATCACGGTTACCTCTACTCAATAGATCATATATATGACATCATCATAGCTGAAACTAAATCAAAACATGTAGTGTCTCAAGTGTACCCTAATTACATAATTAGGTAATGAATATATAACATAGAATTCCACAGATCCTCAAATACATAAGCGTCTAAAAAGGTTAAAACATGTCTAAGTACATAATCACTGAAAGCATAGAAAACACTGAAAGCATAACAAAATAAAGCAGTGAAACAAGGACCGTCTGAGGTAGGTCTCACATAGTGGCATTTTAACATTAAATTAACCTGTACACATCTAAGAGAAATGACGACATCAAAGATGGGAATCTCAAATCACACATTACATGGTATCTGTAATGTCGCATACATCAATGACATACCACTCACAAACCTCTGTCAACGTCATCCCCCTATACATTCAATGAAATGATCTCATAATTCCCCCTACATAATTTTTTATCAATTACAATCAACCTTTGCATCCCATTATCCTTACTAATGAAATCAACTAGATTTAGAGCTACGAGATCCAAACCTTCACATCCCAAATTTTCTAAATAATCTACCAATGCATTACCTTCACAAATAGTGTGAGAAATATAAACCTCTTCAAAAGAATCTAGGAGATACCAAATTTGCTAAAGAATATAAGCTAACTTGTAGTTGTGTGATTCTCTTTTTATACATGCATTGATAATAACCATAGAATCACCTTCCACCTAAATGTTCTGAAAGCCACCATGTTTTGCCAAGACTAATCTAGTAGATAGAGCATGGGCTTCTGCCATATTGTTTATACCTTGAGGCAAGGGGAAGATTTAATAGCAAGCACTTCACCTTAATGGTATCTAATACATACTCCTACATATGACCTTCCGGGATTACCCCAAGAAGATCCATCAAAATTGATTTTAACAAGCCCAAAGATAGGGGGTGCCAATGAATTGTATCTCTACCTTGTGAGGTTTTTTCTTGGGTTTGATGACACCATCCAATTGGCACATAAATACCTTTCCATTCACGAATGATAGCATTGTCCCAATTAGACAAAACTAGATTACATATGACTTTTGAATGGCTAGCATTAACCACTTCAGATATTGATCTTTCAATGCCTTTAAGAACAACTTCAATTGAAGGACTATGACAAAATATTCTCTTATTATGTTCCCAACATAATGCCCACACCACTAGAGATGGGATACATATCCACAAATTGGAAAAGAGGGAATTAGTATATAACTCTGGCCATGATTGAAAAAGATCCCATATATTATTAGGAAGGGGAGTGAAATATTGTAATTTACCAAGAACAAAGAACCAACATTGCTACGCAAAGGGGAAGTTCAAGACTAAATGATCCACATTTTCAAGTTCTTGATCACAAAATAGGCAGTTAAATGGTTGAGAAATATTGAATTTACTTAGTCTATCACTAGTTAGGGCCCTTTTTTTCAACGCAATCCAAGAAAAACACCTTGCCTTCAAAAGAGTTACATGATTCCAGCAGAATGAGAAGACACAACAAGGAGCTTTAGTTGACTCCTGATGTTGGATGATCATGTAGCCTTCTTTAATAGTATATGTACCATCTTTTCCAGGAGCCCAAAATAACTTATCCTCCTTACCTAACAAGTTAACCACTTTTTTTGAAAATATTTTAGATAATCTATCTCTGTCTTGAGATGAAATAGGTAACTTAGTCGGATCCTTCCAAATCACTCTTCTAGAAAACAAACATATTGTTGAAACATACTCCACCAGGTAGCTACCCCAAATTCTTTCTGCAGATGCAACCATGTCATCCATTGGCACCGATTTAATTAGGGGAGGTGTACCATTCCAAGAATCTCTCCAAAACTTAACTTTCTCGCCATTATTCACTTCCCAGGAAATATAGTTAACCACAATATCTCTAGATGCCATCATAAAATCCCATATAGCTGATCCTTTTGGGGGGTCCAGAGTAGAGAATAATCTTGAAGGGAAATTATTATCGAGGTACTACTATTGTAAAAATTGGCACCACTTCTTATATGGCTTGGAGTACATTTGCCATATTAGCTTACCTCCAAAGGCTTTATTTCATTTTACCAAATCATGCACACCTGCTCCTCCCAGATATTTAACCTGTTTCATGTCTTGCAATGAAGCAAGTGGAATTTTCTTTTCACCATTTATATTCCTAGACCATAAGAAATCTCTAAGAAACTTTTGAATTGTCTAAATCACTGATGAAGGAGCTTTTAACATTGATAGATAATAATTTGGAATAGCTGACAACACTATTTTTATAAGGAGAATTTTACCTGCAAGTGAAAGCCATCTAGCTTTCCAAGACACTAAACTAGCTTTTATTCTATCAATAATAGGTAACCAGTAGCTTATTTTTTTAGCCCCCATGATAAAGGAATGCTAAGGTACATAGACGATAGCAAATCAACTAAAAACCCCAAGATGTTGACAATTCTATTGGAAATGATCTGGTTAGTATTGAACAAATAGATTTTTTATTTGTGAGCATTGAATTTTTTTCCTAAGGGTGAAGTATACAAGTCCAAAGTGTGTTTGATCTATTTGGCTTCCTTAACATTGGATTCCCCGAAAAGAAAAGTATCATCAGCAAATAAGGAGTGTGTGACCGAAATATCTGTATCCCCAATTTTTATACCTTGCCAATAACCAAGAGCATGGTTACTTTGAATATACCTTTTGAATGCTTTAGCCATTAAAATCAATAGAACTGGGGATAAAGTGTCACCTTTCCGAATCCCTTGTGTTGATGAAAAAAAGCCCACTCGCACCCCATTTATTAATATTGAAAACCATGTACCTAAAATAAAAGCTCTAATCCATTTGCACCAACCTTTAGCAAACCCAAATTTTTGTAATACTTTGAAGAGAAAATCCCCGCAAACTCTATCATGTAAAAATATCACTACAATATTTTACTTTTAAATTTTAAACCACTAACATAAAATTGTCATAAAAAAAATCATTAGAAAAAATTACTAATAAAAATATGGGAAATTCATTTTAATAACGGTGCAAATTAAAATTAGTTAATTATAAGTAATAACATACACATATAAATAATAAGTTATAACTAACCAAATAAGTATAACAAAGTGTGATCTAAAATTTGAAAAAATATGTTATATGAATACTCTTTTTGTCCTTAAAATCTATTGATCTTGGAAAATGTTCTTATACAATTTATACTATTTACACTATTCATCCTTATATTCAAGGACATGGTATTGGTGTTGTTTCTATTGTAGAAAAATAAAAATAACAAAGTGTGATCTAAAATTTAAAAGAAAAACTTATATGAATACTCTATTTTGTGGTCCAAACTATGGATCTTTTAAAAGGTTCTTGTACAAACACTAATTATACTATTTTTTCATTCTCACCAAGGACATGATATTAGTTTAGTTAGTCTCTATCATTAAGGTAGGAGAATAAAGTTTTCATGTGCCTTTTTGCGAGAAAATTTTAACCTATAGTCTTGGCAGTTTCATTAGATTAGTTGATGTTTTATAATATTATTTCTATTTTCTGATTGGAGGGAGCTATTTTTCCTGATATTCTTTTCTTTTAACAATCAAAAAATTCACTGAAAAATTCTTGTGCTTTGTAGGTGGCATTCAAAAAATGGTTCACGTGCATAGTTTAGGCTTCCACATTTCACATATATGCAGGAATAGGTGGGAGATG
Organism: Chamaecyparis obtusa; assembly: GCA_027943335.1. Lineage (NCBI taxonomy): Eukaryota > Viridiplantae > Streptophyta > Pinopsida > Cupressales > Cupressaceae > Chamaecyparis > Chamaecyparis obtusa. Next base: position 103,754 of record BSBK01008107.1, on the reverse strand, counting down.
GTGGCTCCAAGCAAGATCACTTCTCTAATAAGCACAGAGGTTTTGGGCTATATTTTGGTGAGTATTTTTTCTCCTTTATTTTCATTTGTGGGTGATTTTTAAACAGTACATAGGGATGTTTTATGGGTTCCAGTTGCATTGGTAAACAACAAAATGGGATCTCAACAAGGATGATGCTACATTTAACACTTCCTTCAGTGAGACATGCGTGGGTATCATTCTTTGTCACCAACTGTCACCAATGATTTTCAAACCTGATCATCGTAAGAAGCTTTGACAGTTCGTAGAGTAGTGCAAGCCACAAAAAATAAGGTTTTGAATTTTACTTCAAGTCTTTTAAACCACGTTAAAATGAATTTTTGAGTATGTCAGTTTTAGTTCTTTTGTAGGGAGATTTTTTTTGGGTGTAGAGATTTTTGCAAGGTAATTTTGTTGAGTATATGATGTTGGATTTTTTGGGCTACAAAAATCTATGGAATTTGCAATGTTTAGAACCTATGAATTTTTATCTCTAGCTACTAGAAAAGATTTTGTGGTCAATGTTTCTGTATTACTTTTACTCTATAAATTGTATTTTTGTCTAATTTTTTGATGTACTTATCTAATGTTTTAGAACAACTTTTCCTAATAAGACTTGTATTTTAGTTCTTGATCTCTCTACTTTGAGATCCTCCTGATGCTGTAATTGGACGCTATTACATAGTGGAGAGAAACAAAAAGAAATTATCATCTGCATGGTACAATTTCACTACAAAAATGTCAGAATCATAATTTGAGGGATTCTTCTTAGAAAATAGGGCATCATTTACATTAAATCTATTCTTTCATGATGAAAAAATAGTAAATTCCATGAAGAGGTTAGGTATAGTCTGAATGAGATCAGTGATTTTATTACAACCCTACATATCCCACTCAATCATTTTCTAGAGAACTTCAACAACTAGTAATTTTAATATCCAACTACTAGCAAAAATTTTGTGGTAATTGTTCTGCAATAGTTTTAGTTCTCTTGAAATTGTATTATTATCTAACTTTTGATGTATTCATCTAAGTTTTTAGGACAAGTTTTTAAACTATGAGACTTGTTTTGTAATTCATGGTCACTTTGTCTTCAAATCCTTCCAATGCTAAAAATGGATGTCGTTAGATAGAGAAGAGAAACAAAGAGAAGTTATCATTTGCATGGTGCATTTTCATGCAAGCATGTCAGCTACCTAACCGAGGGTTATTCATAAAAATATTAGATGTAAATTCTATTAAACTCATTCCTTCATGAGGAAATATGGTATCTTTACCACTAGAACCATTTAAGGGTACACTTCATCATACATTAAAATGGTATCATGTAATTTTCACCACCATCTACAATCCATCTTACCTAAAAATGTAAACATGGGATCTTCACCATTTGGTCCATTCATGCCTACACATATTGACACCAATTATTGATAGAGGTCTATACATGCGACCAATTGTCATACCTGCAAAATAAATCCTCAATATTAGAAAATAAAATAAGACTTAGGGAGACAATAACTCATACAATACTTGTAATACTTATTTACAACAAAGAGAAATTCCACAAATTGTGTTATACCATAGTTGTATGGGTAATCATACCTAGACCCTTGGGATGTGTACTGGGTATTGGTGCACTTATCCACAGTACTTAGTGGGATACTCTATGGAGAGCATCATAGCTGAGGACCTTGATTAATATTTTTTTATTTTTGTTTTAGTTTTTCCTTTCATTTAAATGAACTCTTAGCCTTATCATCACATCCTTCACACTGTATGTAGTCACTCTACTAATTTCTTTTTGCTTGATCTTATACTTAAATAAATGAGAAAATTATATTATATATAATATTTGATTCATACCAAAGAATATTTGTATAGTTGTAGAATTATATAATTGTTCAACAATATTGATATACTTTCCAAGTTTCCAAGTCATTAATTTCCTAGGATACTTAAGAATTATTATTACAATTTTTTTTGCGAACATGGTGACTTTTGCAGCATTGATCAGATTGGCTTCTCAAATTTAGCATTCCTTCAGAAATAGTTCTGTTTATAAAAGAAGCCTCTAAATGTATAGGTTACCCTCCAAAATGACAAGTCAAATTTTATTTTATTTTTTCATAAAAAAGTAGATTCTACAACAAGTTTATGAAATGTAAACAAATTATCAATTTAGAGTCAAATTACTTTTTACAATGTTTTTTTATATGTTCTTTTTCATATTGAACCAAGCTCCATATGCAAATTCTTGCTGAGACATTTCAAGAGTTTATATTTAATTTATAAATATGCTTCTATATATTCCATAAATAATGTTTGTATATATGTTACAACCATTGCATCTTATTAAGTTACAATTTATCAATTATTTTGTGAATTAATTTGTGTACACTCTGGAAAATTTTTAAGATCAAATGATTGTAAATGTATTTAGTGCTCTTCATACTAAAAATCTTAACTGAATATTGTGCTATCACTCAGTATATTTATTTATATTTTCTACATTGTTTATCCTCAATTGGATAGAATGCTGAAATTTAAGAGTCGTATAAACATTGCTATAATTAACATAGATAATTAGAGAAGAAATAGTTACTCTAATATGGTTACTCTCTATTTCAACATGCTCTAATTTGGGATATCTGTCTTCAAATATCTATGATCAACTTCTCAAATACCTGTCCATTCATTTTATGTTATATGAAGGAAGAATGTAGACATTATTTTTAAAAGTCATCCCTAGTATTTTTTATTCCAGCATTATTATTTTGTTCAATATGGAAAATAGGTTTTCCAAGATCAGAGATCAATCAAATGTTAACATCTGAGATTTGTGTTAATAAGAAAAGGAATAAAACATCTACCTTGTTTATGGATTAAAGGAGTATATACCATAGTTACCAAGTTAGGAATTTCAGATTTGGTTCAAAAGGAAAGTTTATATAAGGATCAAGTTTCTTTAGATTATTAATTAAATCCTCTTCCAAATTAATTTAGTTGATGTTGATATAGAGAATTTATAATCTTGTATAATCTTGTATTCTTAGATTTCAATTGTCACTTTAATGATGCAAATTGAGCAGTTAGGGCTCTTTAAAAAAACTAAGCCTTGAAATTTATGACTTTACATATTGAAAGGTTGTGTTAATCTACTCTTTATATGGAGGACTAAGAAAGATTCCATGGAATTCCATGATGAAAAGATATGTTGATACTTGTTGATATGGATTAAAAAAACACAACATAATCGTGCTTATATTTGTAATACCATCTTTTTATATAAGCCACTCAAACAAAGAGTTAGCTTGATTAAGATCAAAAACCTGATTAGGATAGGCAAATCCCATCTTAGGCAACAATATTACGAAGAGGCCACACACTTTCAGGAGGTATTGAATCTTTGTTACCTCAAGTTTCTCTTTAATGATTACTTTCTTTTAATTTTCTGTGCTATATTGAAGTGCATTTCCTACCACTATACTTTACTATTAGCCCTAGTTATATTTATTTCAATCCCAAAGGGCTTTCTAACCATGAAAATCCTCTGATAGTAAAATTACCACTTCTTCTAGCCAATGAACAAGACTGAAAAGATTGTGAAAAATATGAGTAAGTTATGTTGAATTTTTTATACTTGAGTTTAAGTATAATACCATACTATTTTATTTAAAATAGTATAGTGTTACCGACAAAGTGTTGGTAGGCAGTCAAACTATGTTGGATCTATTACTTCAAAAAAGCACTTTTCTAGGTAACACACATCCAACTTCATGGGAATATATATTTGATTTGAGTAAATCATGGTGATTTCCAACAAGATTTCCCTGCAATAGGGATTAAGAGGAGGCTACATCCCCGCTTGAAAGTGTTTTCTTTATAAGAGATGGTTTCTTGTCTTTTTTTTCAATTTTTGAAATAGAGTCAAACATTTTTTTATCATTCTATAAGCTATTACACTACTCTTTGAATTTATTTTTGCTTCAACAAATGATATAATTTTTGTATGTAGCATGAATTCTTGACTTTTTGAAATTAATTACATACATGATAAAAGAGGGGCTACTAGTGAAATATTAAGAATATAGTAGCTCATGATTCTATGCAATACAATAATTTAAATCACTATCGTATAGCTATTATACTCTTCCAACACACATTATTCAAATAATTTATGAATTAGAGTTAAATTTTTATTTTTATTTTCTAAGAAATGGTTTCTTGTCTTTGTTTCCATTTCTGAATTAAACTTGATAGAAGTATGAAAAAAATGAAAACAAGTTAAGGAAATAACCCAAGAAAGTGTAAAGCAAGAAGGAATTTTACCATAGACCAAGAATGAGATAATGCTTCAATATCAATCACCAACATAATAATGCTCCAAGAATCCAAACAATGAGCCAAGAGATTTTGAAAGGGGAAAGCAAAGAAAACCCCTTGTGTATAATATGAATGAGGCAAAAAAGAGCCTAAAGAGAGAGAGAGAGAATTTGAGCAAGAAGAGCAATATAATAATGAGAGAGCTAATGAAAAAAGAGAGAAAATTGTGTGAAATAATTTGAGAAAAAATTATATCAAGTGTGTGGAGAAGCATCTCCTAAGTAGGAGATGAGTGAAGGATTTTTCATGTAACTCCCATGTGAATGAATGCTACATTCATACTAAGTGTGTGCCAAGTGTGAGCATCCTCATAAGGAGGAATAAACTAATTTTCATATTAAAGGAATTACAAGAAATGAGTTGTCCTCCCACTTGGACTAGATGACAAAATTACATGTAGAGATTCCATAGGAATATCCTAAATTAAATAAGAAGAGGATACCTTGGTTTATCCTCAAATTAAATAAAACAACCAAGGAAAGATTATAAATTCTAACACCCCCCTTTTATCTTTACTTGGGGTGATTACAACAAGGGGTATTAAACCCAAAATTTAAAAAACTCTGCAACTTGATCTTCAATATAAGGAAGAAATGTATTGTCTTCAAATATGCAAGTAGTCTACCATATGTTGTACATGCATCTTTTGTAGAGCCAAGAGAAGTGGATGGCTCCTTTAAATGTGTTCAAGTGGAAGAATATCCACATCTTTAAGTAGACTTGTGATTCATAGGATTTGTGTAAATGAATTGATGTATTGAATATTCCTTGAAGGATCCACTTGAAACATAGAACATAGAACAAGAAAAAAAGGCAACTATCCACAAGTAGAATATCATATAACGTTCAAGTTAGTGAAACTATGAAAAAATTTCATAAGATTTCATCAAAAAGAAAAGGAGCTAACATGAAATCAAGATAAACTAAATGATCAACAGTCCACTCTCCTATCTCAAAATAAACATACTAATGCACAAAAGACAACAAACAAGGCCAAATAACAAAATCTGTAGCAACACTGCATCAATCTCATGGATATAGACAGTCCATTAATGAGTCATCATTGTAAGTGTATGGGTGATCATTCAACAACCTGCATGACTCACGATCTAAGCAATGAAGTATGCAAACTCATCATCACATTAGTAATTTTACACAGAGGAATGAGAGAGACAAAATCATAATTTAAGTAGGACATCAAGAACCATAATCAAGGAGACATAATAATCTAAACAAACATTAAAAAAACAAATATAGACATAAGCTAACTAATAATTTGAACTAAGGATTATGAAAGAGAAAAAACATATTGCCTTCCAAGTATAAGAGATATCCAAAAAAATTTAGGAAAGAGTTCAAGAGCACCATCCTCACCATGAGGAAAAAAACAACCAATGGAACAAGTTGATAAACGTCAACTGAAGTAAGTGCATCCTAGTGCAACTTACAAATGGAACAAGTTGATAAACATCAACTGAAGTAAGTGCAACCTAGTGCAACTTACAAATGGAACATGTTGATAAACACCAACTGAAGTAAGTGCAACCTAGTGCAACTTACAAATGGAAAAAGTTGATAAACATCAACTCAAGTAAGTGCATCCCAGTGCAACTCACAAATGGAACAAGTTGATAAACATCAACTGAAGTAAGTGCATCCCAGTGCAACTTACAAATGGAATAAGTTGATAAACATCAATTGAAGTAAATGCATTCCAGTGCAACTTACAAAATAAATCAATAGAACAAGTGGAACCCATAAAAGATGCAACTAAATGCAAAATAATAGGTCATATAAAATCTAATAGCACTAAATGCTAAATAATAGAATAAAAAATAATCCACTTGAAGACAATGTTGTAAGATTACTCACAAGACTTGAACAAATTAAATTTGAGCAACATTAGTGATATAAAGTAACAATTTAATATACTAAATAAAGAAATATCCCCTAAAGATGCACCATAGCACTTAAAAAGGGATACTAACATTACGATGAATTGTAAATGCATGACGGGATTGACTACCATTATCCTCCTTAGAATTAGATGTTTGATTCATGAGCCTTTTATACTTTTTCTTTCTAAAGCAGGTATTAGTATCATGACCATCTTTCCCACAATAGGTGCAATGGGGTCTTTGATAATTTGAGTTATGATTGTTATTATGATTATTGCTACCATTATGATGAGTATTTTTATGAAATATTATAATTGTTATTATGATAATTATTATTATTAGAGGTATTATTATTATATGAGCTATGATTTTGATTTTGATGCGTAGACATAAAGGCATGTTCATAAGATTTAAGAACTTACCAAATTGCAATAACTTGGCTTCCTCTTGACGTAAAATATTTTGAAATATACCATAAATTAATTGAGAAGCTAAAATAGGAATAGCAAGTTGTGAATGAATGTTAGTAATAAACTATTGAAATTATTTAGGAAGACACTTCTTTAGAGTAATTAATCTAATATTAGTTAAAGTAACATTCACACCACTTAATTGAGTTTTTGATTGCAAGAAAAATAAGGTTTTAAAGGGGACTCAAAACCCCTTACAAGTAGAGAATAAAAGATATAACAATAAGCATACTAAAGAGAAATAGGATTGGGACCCAGTCCACTAGCACCAAAACCAACAGAAAAAAGATCAAAACTAGACACTAGCAAAAGATTGAAAACCTGGGAACACCAAAAAAGGATAGCACCAGGAACCAAGAAAACTAAGAAAACTCTTTACGAGTTTCATCAACTTCCTTCTTCCCCTGAGAGATCTTTTTTATGGCAGCATTGTAGTCAAAAATCTCCTGGATTCTATCTTGGATCTTTCTCCTTTTAGCCAACTGGGTACGTTTACCCAGGTCTTCCTCTCTAATATCCTCATTATCCTCAGGTTTTTTTTTGGGGGAACTGGCATCCAGCTCCGCTTTGATGGTCAGAAAACAATCCATGGAAGAACCCATGAACATGTTATTATCCTGCATATGTTTCTTCATGGCATTCTCCAGTGTATCCACTCTAACTAGCATATCTTGCACCTTCTTGTCCCTATCATTTTCCTTGTTGCCATCCAAATTATTCGAACTAGACTCCAACCTTTCCTGTAGGGAGTCAACCTTAGCAAAAATAGAACAACATTTTAAATTCAAACTTTTTTATTTCTTGAAAGACCCATTTCAACAAAAAAAATGAGTACATAGAAGCTACCTTTGCAGTCTGGAGAACCCCAAAGGGAGGGTCAATTTTTTCATCCATATATTCTTTGAGTAGTTGGATGTTTCATTCTTTCATATCAATAGTTTTGGCAAAGGGGATGTTCTGAGAAGAGGCAGGGACATTGATTTTCTCCATAGCAGGGGAATCCTTCTCTACATCGGGGGCATCCTTCAGCATGTCCGAACATACCTCCATGATAACCTCCAAATTAGGGGAGATGGGCACGTCATGTTCTTTGAAACTATTATATTCCACCAAGATGGGGACCTGTTGGCCACCAACATCCTCCTCTTTCTTATCATCAACATTATTATTCTTGATCCCAGAGGTATTCCCCACCTCCATAGTTCCAACAACCTCCTCCTCCATGTTCTCATAGTCCCCTGAGGCCGTATTCAACACCAAAGTTGAAGCATCACTACCCTCCTTAGTCAAGGTAGCCATATCCTCATAACCATCCGCACTATCAGTAGTAGTGTTAGTATCCATACCAACATCCCTTTCATTTTTTAATTTTTTCCCAGAAGGATTCTCCTCTTTAACAATCGTCTCCCTAATACGTTTCTTAGCCGAGCCAGAGGTTTTGGGAAAAGAAATTATAGGGCTGGAGATGGCTTTTTGCTTGATGTGATCCACAATTAGGAGAATAAGCCCCTCATGTAGGATGGGTTTCTTTTTTTTCCTTCTATGCTTAGAAATACTAAGGCGGAGGGACTGAAGGATATAAAAAGGCAAGGACACCCTAATCTTGTGAAGGAAGTGATAGAGCAACACAAAGTGGTAAGAATGGGCATGTTTATACCTACCATCAAGGGTAAAATATTCTATGATCATCGTCATGACCATCGCCCAGATTTCCTTGAAAGAAACAACATCATATAGCACTTGTTGGAATCTTTCACCAAACTCTTTGCTTCAACCTTGCATTGGGAAAAATGTCAGATGGCATTTTGCAAAATTTTCTTATCTCTGTAAAATTTGATGCCCTTGAGGCTTAGCCTAGACACCTCAACAATGAGATCTTCTGTAATGTTCATAGTGAGATCAGCGATAGTAACCACCCCATCTTTCCAAGACTCAACAAACATTTTCATAGCACTATCCTTAAACCCATGCAGTTGTTCCATATAGGTAGTTAGGCCACCCTTTCTGACAATTTCCCAGACCTTTGGCATGTTTTTCCATTTCACACAGTCCTTCAGTTCCCTTTGATTTAGCCCCCCACCCATGATATCAAAGAGAGCAATAACAGCAGCACAATCAGAGAAAAGTCAAATGTAGAAATGAGAGGCAACTTTAAAATAAATAGAGATTAACTCATGTCTACATTCAGTAATCTCAGGAAAGGCACCACTTTTCGTAATCATATTAACCTGTTTCACTAAAATGTGTCTTATCATCATAATTTCTTTAGATACTCCCAATCCACCCTTTTGCTTTGAGACTTGTCAAAAGCCAACTTGGATTTCATATCAACAGTGAGATTGCTACATCTGTGCCAGATCATGATGTCCTTAGCTTTAACCGCAAAGTTGGCCAACTCATTAGCAATACCGTTCACTTCTCAGTAAGCATGGGAAATAATGACATGCTTAAAAGAGTTAATAATTATCTAGGGTTCCTCGATTATCGCCTTAATGGACCATGATGGTTTTGTGATGTTATTGATGCACATTAATATATTCATTGAATCTCCTTCTATCCACTCATTCTGAGCCATCTCTTTCTTAATAATTTTAAGGGTTTGTAGGAGAGCCATGGCTTCTAAAACATGATTGGTTTTCACCCCAATGGGCATAGCCACTACAACGAGGAAATTCACCATGTCATCTCTTATAATTCCACCACAACCCACCGGGCCCAGGTTTCCCTTTGAAGCACCATCGAAGTTTATTTTAATCCATCCTGGTGGGGGAGAGACCCAGATGACATTCTCCCATTGAGTTGGGGTTTTATCTATGGGCCCGGCACTAAAAACACTAGCATTGAAGTCCAACATCAAACTAGTCGATGAGCTATAGTTCTCCCTGAGACTTCCCTTAATCTTTTCACTAATCACCACATGTGGGAGTTCATTATTCCTAAAAACTCTTTCAGTGCATTCTCTCCATAATCTCCATATAACGTGAGGTGCGATGAGATTCCACAACTTCTGATCCATGGGAACCTCCTCTTTTCTCCATTGCGTACATAAATTCTCCATATTGTTAGGAAAAAACTAGTTAATCTTCCAGCACTATAACAAAAGACACCAAACCTCCCAAGAAAAGCTACAATCAATAGCAAGATGGAAGACAAAGAAAACATCTATTACTCAAAATCATACCACATTTCTGGAGGTTGTCTATAGTAAGCATTTTATTCTGCAAAACTAGCCAAAAAAAATGTTAATTTTAGGAATTAATCTTTTGTCCCACACTTGAGCCCAAAAGGGGAGAGGATCCGACTACTTCAATAAGAGCTCAGAGCCCAAGGCCACAATGAAGATGCCAGAAGGAAGAATACCCCAAATCAGCTTATCTTCTCTAGACAAATTAACCTTCCAGATCATCAGGTCGAGCATCAAAGGCTTAAGTGCTTCATCCACTAAGGAAAGGTCAATCCACACACCATTCCTCCAGTAGTCCCTATCCCTAGACTCAAATATCTGAATACAGAAATTAATGAAAGGTTGAAAGGTAGAGACAAAGCTAAGAGGACAATCTTTGAGCCAACAATCATCCCAGAACATGATTCTTCGACCATTGCCAAGATACCATTTAGCCCCTTTAAAGGCCATCTCCTTATCATTCTAGATATAGTTCCAAATGAATGAGCCCTGCACTTTCAGATTCATTTTCCAAAAATTAGAGATGTGGGAAAAAGAAAAGAGATACTTTTTATGGATAATTTCATTCCATTCTCTCTTTTCCCCAAAATTCCTCCAAGTCTATTTGGCCAAGAGCGCCATATTGGTCACTCTTAGAGGGCGAATACCCAGACCCCCACCCCACCCCCCCCCCCCCACTTTTTAGGAGTACAAACCTTGTCCCAAGCCACCAGAGCGAGTCTCTTTTTTTCTTCCACTCCACTCCACAAAAAGTTTCTCTAAATTTTTTCAATAATATCTACGTGTTTACTGGGAATTTTAAAAAGACCAAGTGCGTAAATGAGGAGGCTCTATAGAGACGTCTTCAAATGATGAAGTTTACCTACTTGACTAAGCAACACACCTTTCCAACCAACAAGCTTCCTATTAAATCTGTCCATTAAACCAGCCCAAAAAGAATTAGGAGGTTTAAGACCTAGAGGAAGGCCTACATAAGTAGCAAGAAAGATATCAATTCTGCACCCAATGATTCTAGCTATTCTATTCTACTTGTCCACATGAGTATTGATATAAAATAAAGAGCTCTTATCCTAGTCGACAGTTTGACCGGAGCCTAAGGAATAAATGGAAAGAGCTCATTTGATAACCCTAGCCTCCTTAATTGAGTTTTAATAGCATCAAATTTAAGTAAAAATTCATCCATGGATTTGAAATCAATGTACCTTAAGTCTTCCAAGATGTCTTGGAGTTGAATCTTACGTGATTCGATGGAGCTATCATAAGTTTGTTGAAAAAAGCCCCATGCTTGATGGGCTTTGGTGCAATGCCCATTCAAGACATATAGATTAGGAATAATAGAAAGACCAATTGATCCAAGAGCTTATTCATTTTTAACTTGTCATGCATCTATGTCTATTTGAGAAGCAGTGGCAACTGGTTCAAGAGAGGCATTTGTAGCAACCTGGAGCAAATGCTTAAAACAAAATATGAAGGTAATGTGTGTTTTCCAATGAAGATAGTTAGAACTAGTTAATTTGATTTTAGGAATGAGGGTAGACATATTTTAAAAAACAAATTAATCCTCCTTTAGAAAAAGTGAATAAATTTGATAAAATGCCTTATTTAAAAAAATGTTAAATAAAAAAAATAGCTATATAAGAGCCGAAACAGACCAAATAATCTTTGAAACAATGATTTAATGAGGAAATTGAATTATATTTTAGAATTTAACTTAATGTTAACAAAGATCTAAATACTCCCTTTCGGAAGTCCCTATCGAAAAAAGACTCCCATACCACTGAGTCGATTGAAGGCTCTTCTGATGATCACCTGAGTCCGAATAGGACTGGTACCACTCCCCTTCTCAACCCTCAGCAAACCATGGAAACTCCCCGTAGCACTACCCCACCCCCAGCCTCCCCTCGTGATCATCAGACCAAGTCCCCCACTACTGAGCACAACTCTGTGCCTCTGGATGGCAATGACAGGTTTAAGGGCACCCTTAAGCTGAAGTTCTCTGATTTGGACAATGAGATAGTTCTCATCAAACAGGAAATGTAGGAACTCAAGCACCACATTATGATGACTAACAATTTTTCTCTTAAGGTCATGCATGCTTCGGCTATGACCCTCTGCACTGTGCTAGAAAAAATGGCTGGTGGCAAACTAGAGGCTAATGAAGACAATAAAGATCTCTTCATGTTCCTGCAGGAAGAGTGGGCCATGACCCTAATGTCCAAACATCTGGGTGCGAGATCCTAGCTGTTGTTGCTGTCATGAGGTTTTTATTTTTGATTGGGCATGGCCCTAATTTCTCTATGTTGGTTTCCTATTTTAAGGTTAATCCTCCTAGTTCATGGTTGAGCCCTGCGTGGCATGATACTGTTAATTTAATTGCTACTACTTTCTTGAGATACTCTGGTTCGATCTTTTTGAAAAGAACTATTTTGTTTGTTTTTGATAGAGGCAGATTATACCTTATTTTTCTGCTGATAAACTGATGATGAAATGCTCTAGACTAGTGCTATTTATATGCTGTTAATGTGTGTAGACATGGAAAATTGGTCAAAGGCTTAAATCAATCAAAAAGTGCAATCAAATCATCAAAATAGCATGAAAAATCAATAAATGGAACAAAGGCAATTCGAAACAAAGGAAAATTCAATTAAAAGATTAAATGATTAAATAAAGCTTGAAAAGGGGAAAAACACTACAAAATTGATTAAATTCAATTAATGACATAGTTGTTGAAAGCAAAAATCAAAATGAACCTCTTACCCTTCATGGCTAAATTTAATTACTTTAATTAATTAATAAATCATAATTTCCCTCAACAAAGCAAATTGGAGACAAAATGGACACAAATCACTCACTTTTGTTGAAATGGTCCAGCCTTTTGAAACCATTTAAATGATTGTCCCCTCCTTGTCCCCCCATTTATGGACAAAGCAAAGTCAATTGACCTTACCCAAGCATAACCATGATCAACTCACTCTACCCCCTACCCTTGGGAAAATCCTATAAGTAGAAAGCATTTTGAGGCATTAAGGATCCACTCCATATCTTTGAATTGTAGCAAAGCTCTTGCAATTTGGATCCACACCACTCACTTGTCAATTTTAATAGCTTAATTGCTTTGATCATAATAGATTGTTCATCAAATAGAGCTAGAATTTGATTGAATAGATCTTAATTGCATATCATATAGCTTAATTCTCATCTTTAGAGTGTCACTAGTGAGGATCATAGCTGAGAGCCTCATTTACCACTTTATTTTAGAGATCCATGAGATGTTGATAGATTAATTGTGCATTGATTAGATTAGTTCTCACTCTAATTCTTGTTGTTCTTAGTTAATCTTGTAATTTCATGAAGGTGAATAATATCATCACACAATGTGCTTCTAGTCTTTCTGTACCATGGGCCAACACCCTCTTGCTTCTTTTATCTATAAAAAATAAAGATCTAAATAGTGAAACTTACCAATTTAAAAATTTGTTAAATTAAATCATAAACTGATTAAATATGATAAATTATGAATTTAAACATAAAGATAATGATGAAACAATAATAGTTAGAGATTTTAAATAGAAAAAACACAAGACTTAGATGTAAATGAGTTGAGATGTAAATTTAAGTTGTTAATGTAATTTTAAACTTAATTAAAATGATCAAATGTTTTAAATGATTAAACTAATTTTAAATGATAAAAAAATTATTGAAGTATTTAAGCTAATGAGAAAATTAAATGTATGGTTAATTTAAATTCATGAAATATTGATTAATAAACTAAATGAAAAAAGAGAATTGGATTGATTACAATAATTTACAAATTGATTATGATAAAATGATGTCAAACTAACTTTAAATTTAAACAAATGAATTGAAAATCAATCAAACTAATTTAAACAGAAAAGTAAAAAAATTAAATAGCAAGCTAAAATTTGCTAGCACTGAAGCAAGGGACAAAGATAAATGCCCATGGAAGGGAAGAAATTGAAACACGACTGAATTAAAAAGAGAAAAATACTAATTTGAGAAAGCTGACAGCCAATGAATGATTTCTATGACAAATCTGCAAAAAATGTCATTAAAGAACCTTGTGTTTCTCTCAAATGAAGGCAAAATTTGGAAAACTGCTCTCATGATAGCTAAAATGGAGGGTTCTTCACAAAATCCAGACTGTGGATTTTTTAGATTCTCTCTTATCTATCCAAAAAAACAAATGAAAAATGGCTATGCTGGAGTTGAGACATTTTAAAAAAAAAGAGAGGCAAGAATACAAAGAGTTGCATCTAGATAAATAAAATAATAAACAATAGACAGAGATACATAGATAAATATATACGAACTTTATCAAAACAATGAGAAGCTATTTAACAAGGAACAAAATAATGAGAAGGTAGCGTAGATACCAATACAAATATATATACAAAAAAAAAACAATGAGAAGATATGCAACAAGAAATATATATTATAATATTCAAAATGACAGATGGAGAAATATTAGTTTCTAAATAGCAAATAGATTTTAAACTAGAGAGTAAAAGAAGTTGTTAAACAACAAAAAAATAGAGATATCATAGAGAATGCACCTGCAAGAGAATAGATTAGATCAATAAAAACAAACTATGGAGATATGCCTACATACACAAGAATTAGAAAACTGAAAATGATAGATAGTTTGAATCCAGCACAAAAGATGAGATTTTGATTAAAAAATGGTTAGAAAATATCTTACAAAATGATTATAGAAATCAAATAAAAAAGGTCTTGTGGTTTTCCTACTGAGGCTGAGGTTAGAGAAAGATAAAATAACTTGAAATGAAGGTACAAAATTGGGTCTGTCGGTGAACCGTCCAAACCCAAAAAGAAATTCTAAAAGCTACTCTCTGGCGGCAAGCCTTCCAAAGAGGGTTAGAATTTTTTTTATAATAACAAAACAAGAAAGAGATGCAACAAGTTAAAAAAAAAAGAGTAGCTTGCTCCTTCAAATGGGACCTTCCTACAAACACTTAAAACAAGGGTTAAACTAGTTCTGATACCATGTTAGAAGTATGAAAAAAAAATGAAAATAAGTTAAGAAAATAACCCAAGAAAGTGTAAAGAAAGAAGGAATTTTACCATAGACCAAGAATGAGATAATGCTTCAATATCAATCACAAATACAATAATGCTCCAAGAATCCAAACAATGAGCTAAGAGATTTTGAAAGGGGAAAGCACAGAAAACCCCTTGTGTATAATATGAATGAGGCAAAAAAGAGCCCGAGAGAGAGAGAATTTGAGCAAGAAGCTTAGTACACGAATGAAAGAGCTAATGAAAGAAGAGAGAAAATTGTGTGAAAGAATGTGAGAAAAAATTCTATTAAGTGTGTGGAGAAGCATCTCTTAAGTAGAGCTAAGTGAAGGCGTTTGCATGTAACTCCCATCTGAATGAATGCCACATTCATACTAAGTGTGTGCCAAGTGTGAGTGTCCTCATAAGGAGGAATAAACTAATTTTCTTGTTAAAGGAATTACAAGAAATGAGTTGTCCTCCCACTTGTACTAGAGGATTCCATAGGAATATCTTAAATTAAATAAGAAGAGGATAGCTTGGTTTATCCTCAAATTAAATAAAAAAACCAAGGAAAGATTATAAATTCTAACAAAACTTGTAGTGTTAGTGATTAGAATTTTATCTGAATTTGGTAAATTATATGATGAAGCGGTCATAGGATATGATTATTAACAATGTTAAGATATTATGTTGAGGATCATGACTCATATTGTTGACCGGTGAAAATGGTTTAATTGACTAGAAGAGGTACTACTAGAAGGGACAAGTAAACAAGACATAGTTCTTGAACAGGTAATGAAGACTTGTGAATCGGTGAAGAAATTAAAAGTGGCAAAGTGATCGGTGATGTTTTTAGTAAAGTAGTAAGGCAGTTCCATGATTTGTGGAAAGTATTTGACATCACATTGCACAAAGTATGCATTTGAGGTAGATTCTTCAAGAAGTTTCTTTTGGTCAAACAAGTTTTTGAAGATGGTTCAATTTACAAGGTGAAATCCATATAGAAGCTGATGCAGTCAGAGAAAAATGGTTTATGAATTGTTAGATAAATTGTATCTTACCTAATTTAATCTAGATCATTTGTATCTCAAATCTAGAGTTTATTTTAAGTCGGTGGAAGAAACCTTATATATTAGAAAGTTGAAAAAGAAGTTATTTTTTGATTGCGAATTGTAGAAGGATTCGGTCACAAAGAAAGTGACTAAATCAAGTGAGATCAAGCTAGGAAAGATTATAGTGTGTGGAGAAGAGTTTCAGAACTTAATAGGATCCGATCATGTAGAGGTAGCAATCTCACATATTATTTTTATCTATTGCTTTCTAACCATTGTAATAGTGAAATCCCTTAACAAGGTGGATCCTAACAGATATTTTTTGTAAATCCTAGATAACAAGGTGGCATTCACATTGAATGTTTAAATTCCTCTAATAAGGCTTCTCCTAAGAGGGAAAAGATCCTAACATATCTAAGAGAAAATCCCTTAACCGAGTAGCACCTAACAGCTCTTTTGTAAATATTTAACATGGTAAGCTCCTCACAAGGCATATTCTAGAAGAGTATAGATTTAGTGGGTACCAACTCCCACCATAGTTTTTCCTATTTGGGTTTCCAAGAGAAAAATATGGCATCTTCTTTTTGTGATTGATTATTTTTAGATGCATGCTTTGAAATTTTCTAGTTATATTAGTTGTTGTTGAATGTATCGATGCATAAAGCATAAAGAGTTTAAAATTAGTAAATTTCATGATTACTGGTTCACCCCTCCCCTCTCAGTAATCAGACTTGTATTAATAATTATGGAATAGATTACCATCCATCAGTATATATTCTACTGAAGATTGGCTAAACTCCATTCATGCTTTTCTATATCTTCTATTCAAGATTGGCTATACTTTATTCATGCTTCAGCAAAGCATGATCGATCTAGTACTTCTCGAATGTGCACCCCCCTTCATTCTTGGCATTTACATATGTAGTAAAATAAGCTTTACATTTTTCCTATCTTCCTACTCCTACATAGACATTGCTTTTATAATGTCAATTCTCACACTTTTTCCTCCACACCTACCTAAGGTAGGGACTCTGGTTGTGCACAACCCTTGTTTCTATTGTTTCAATAACTATGATTCCTAATGTCCCATCTTCCCCTTTAGGGATGAAGTTTTGTAAAAGGAGTATGTTTTTCAAAAGGCTTTGATTTGTAAAATAGATATATTAAGGTATCAATATATTTATTTATAAGTAGTGGTGTCTTATAAAGGAGGGGAAAATTAAAATTTATCCTTGCTCTTAGAAATTCTCTGTGGTATTTTTTTATTCAATATCTAATTGAAATATTATTTTTAATGATTTTTATAGGTTTTAGGGATGAAATGACCTCATAAAAATCCATGGGTTTCTTCTTTTAACCCTTTCATCAATACATTTAATTGGTTGTATATTTAAATTAACTAGTTTCAAATATTCTTCTTAATTTTTAGTATGACTTGTACTATATTGGCATTGAAATTTTTATTGGACATTTTATCATTTTGGATCAAATAGCTAAATTTTCCTTTCATACAACCTATGATCCTATTATTTTGGATTTAGAAATTTTTATGCCTCTCCAAGTAGAGGGTTTTGTCCAAGTTCCTAATTTCTCTTTGAGCTAGATTCTGTTACATGACATTTAGAATTAGATCTTGCCAATCATTAAAGGTCCTCTAATGCTCCTCTTGATAGAATAATTCTTTACTAGAATATATTATTATGTATGTGGTTGAGGTCATTCTTGTTTTTCAAGCTTCTAAGCCTCTTTATATTGATGTTTCCATTGTTTCTCTTACTATTGGTGTTGTTTCAAGATCTATAATTCCTCCTAGACCATCTTTCCCTTGATGGATGAGGCTTTTCGAAAGGATTATTTCTCGCAAAAGAGTTTGATCCTTAAATTAGATATATATTTGGGGCCTCAATATATTAATTTCTAAATAGTGGTATGCTATAAGGGAGGGATTTTTTTTAGTTTTCTTAATCCGTGCACTTAGAGATTATTTGTGGTTGTTTTCCATTCAATCTCTATTTGAAATATTTTTTATGTTTTTTCTAGATTTAAGGATGAAGTGACCTCATAATAAAGCCTTGGGTTTCTTCTTTTAACCCTCTCATCAATTCATTTACTTTGTTCTATATTGAGATTCACCTTTCAAAGATTTAGGCTCTTATTTTTGGATATGATTTCTAGTTTTTGGCATTAAAAACTCTATAATACATTTTATTCTGGTAGATCAAATATCTAATTTATCCTCTCACATGACCTTTGATTCTATTCTTGTGGATTTAGATTTTTCTAATATTCTCCATGTAGCTGTTGTTTTCAATTTTCTTATTTCTTTTAAAGATAGATTTTGGTATAGGACATTTAAATTTAGAATGCCAATGATTAAATGTATTCTAATATTCCTCTTGGTGGAATAATTCTCTACAAGAACACATTATTCCGCATGTGGTTGAGGAGGTTTTATTTAAGCTTGTAAGCCTCTTACTATTGATGTAATTGTAGTACTTGCTTTTCCTACGTTTGGTGTTGTTCCTTCTTCTTTTAGATCCCACCCCTATTTTTATGGGTGACATTGGCATACCTCCTTTAGTTTTTGTGGTGGCTTCTTGTCAAAATTTAGATCTTCTATTAAAAAATGTGACATAGTTTGGATGAAAAAAAGCTAGACAATCATACACACTACAAAGTCAAAAAGAAGAAAGTATGCAAAGAAGAAATAGAATAACTCTCAAAAAATTTATGATCAACATAAAGAAAGTAATGGTTAAAATATCCTATGATTCATTAAGTTACAATAAGATATACAAATATATAGTACATCTGAGAGCTACTTTTTAGCTAAAAGCAACATACAACTCCATACAAGCATTAGAACACCTAAGAAATATCATATCTAAAAAGGGAATGCATCTAGAGATAAGAGAAAACCAATTCTAACTCCCTAACTAATAAAATGAATAAATAATTCATTTCCAAAATCATTACAAAATCACAAATTACATATCTTATTTCAATGATTATGCGAATGCAGTTTTTGTAAAATTTGAGTTTCATTAAATTTAAAGTCACTATTGAGTAGGCTTCAAATGATTACGCTTCATGTACAAGCATGACCTAATTGGAATAAGAAAAAAAGAAGCGGTGTGCAATTCTGTATGAATCTTCAGGCCATTCAAAAAATAATGGTAATTTAGAGTTGAAAAATAAATCTAATTGATTAGCTTTCCGACCATTCTCTTTTGATGGGCATTTGAATACACAGCATCAATGGAGATGCAACCAATTCAGCAAGCCAAGAACACTGTAAACAAACTATATCAGAGCTTCCACATGGCATTCCATCTCATGTCACCTTTCCTTTGTCTTCATTTGAATGCACCATTAATTTTAATGCTAAAAATGACACAAATATACTAAAGCATGGGTAATAATGTGATTCTTCTTGTTTTCCATTAATATGAATGTGATGCAAGTTTGAAATGATCATATTTCGAATAGTCAAGTTTATGAAGGATGGAAACAATTTCATCCCAAGTTCGACTCAACTCAGGATCTCCGCAATTACAACATTCTGATGCTATCTCAAATCTTGTAATTTCCTTTTTCTCCCTCATAATCTCATAGCAAAGTTGATGTCACTACCCAATGGCCCACACAAAATATTAAATATACATCCGCAATGTATGTATATTTTGGGGAGTGTGCGCGTAAATTGGGAGGTAATAAATTCATTTACTTGACTATTTTGCCAATCAGTAAATGTGCCTTCTCAGTCAAAAACACATGCTTCCTCAGTCAATAACTTTGAAGTTATAAATCTAAAAACACACAAATTTTTAGGGAGGGGATTTTTTTGTGGAAAAAATAAAATATCAGTGCAGAGGCATATTAATAAGAGCAGAAGTGCATGAATATGAAGACAAAGAGTTTTATTCATAGAAAAGACAGAGAGTTTTATGAGTTTTATTCACGGAAAAGATAGAGAGTTTTATTCATGGAAGAGAGGGAGTTTATTTTATAAAAGAGGAAGGAGAGTTTTATTTTGAGAGTGTTTTATTATGGAGAAGAGGAGAGTTTATTTTAATGAAGAACAGAGGGTGTATTTTATGAAAAAGAGGGAGTTTATTAGAAGGAGAATAGAGAGCTTATTTTTGAAAGAAGAAAGACGGGCACACAAAGGAAGGAGGAAGAAAATTAGATCCAAAAGAGAAGGATAGAAGGATTGCCATAATTCCAAATTTCTACTAATGAAAACCAAGTTCTTTTATTGTTGAATTCATGTTTTGCTTAGTGAGTTGAAATTTTATTTTTAGTTTACACTGACTGTGAAAGATATATAGTATTTCTTTTGCGTATCTATTTTTATTATTATGATCTCTAGATTTATATAAATGTATAGAGAAAGAAGAATTTGTGTATAATTCTTGAAAAAAGATATTAGATTGGAAAATATGAGTAGTCTTACAAATTTATTAGAAGGAAAACAGATGAACTAAGTTCAAGAAATGATTCAAAAGTTTAGTAAAACTCTTTTTTTTTTGAATTTAGAATGATTTTAGAGTAAAAACCAGATTTAAATGTAAATATTTTCATTACAACTTACACTCAAATGTAAACCATATTTCAACATACCAAAGAAAATAAATTCAGTGAATTGTTGAATGATGTTATAGAAATTTGAAGATGGTTATTATTTTATTATGAGAATGTGTAATTAGTAATATCATTTAAGAAATTGGATATTATCTGGAAAGAGAAAAGAGAGTAAACAGAAACAAAAGTCTTTGATAACCTTCAAATTTAACTTATGGTTAAAGATAAAACTTAGGAACAAACTTGTTGTTTTTACTGCGATAGAAAACTTGATGAACTACCTTTAGAAGTGGAATGATTATATTAAATATGAAATGTGATTTTACTTTAAGAAGTGAATCCTATTAGGAAAGGATAAACTTGGATTTTAGGTTGTTTTTGTGATTGATCCATTTTGAAAATGTGAAATCAAAACCTTAACTATTCGGAGGATAATTTATCATTTTAGGGGAAATACTATTATTTGCGAAAGTTAGAGTAGCATAGAACTTCACTCTTTCAAACTTTAAACATGGGTTTATAAGTGGGAATTAACCACTTTGTTGAATAGAATCATGTTAATTAAGTTCATCTTAGAAAGACTTCGATTAAATCTTATTGATCATGAATACCTATGAAATTTAGGCCAAGTTAGTTATGCTTTTGCAACCTATCATTTACAATTTTGACTATGGTTAATACATCAAGGAAGGACTATGCCTATGTGTAGGCTTATTTTCATTATCTTTACATTGAGTGCTTATGCGTAGATAAATACTAAGTATGACTAAATGATTCTATGGATATAAGGCCATATCTAAATTAGTACAAAGTACATACTATTGAAGATTATGATTATTTGGAATACTAGATAAAATAATAAGGAAATGGTGTTTGCATGTGCTGAAGTATGCAAGAATGTTTATTTGTGTTTCTCTGTGCTTAAAGAAATAAAAGATCCTATAAAGAAACTTATATTTACTATGCAATTACATTACCTATTGAGAACCAAGAGGATGGAATGTTCGTTAACCTTGTGTTTAAATTGGAATTAAGTATATGTTCTTCTATATTGGTTGGATACAAAATAAAAGAGACTTTCAACATGTTGCTAAAGAAAGAATTAATGTTTCTAGTTTTAATATATCGGAATGATGCATATGGTTTTCTCCATGTACTATGATGATTTCAAGTTATACATATCATTTGAACATAAAAGAGCTAATGGAAGAATTGTATGAGTTTGACATATTTTTTTATAGTTAGGAAAAGGATGTTGTTATGTTCCTTTATGTATGTTGAATGCACCCATGAAACATGATGTACTATGCATTAAATGGGAATATTTGTGCAATCTTTTTCATATGTATGAAATGGAAGTAGATTTACAAGGTTTACTTTTGGAAGTCCATGACATGTTATATTGGAACTTGATTGTGGATGTATCAAGTAGCACATATTCCATTACTCCTTAGTTTTACTTTATTAGATTACTTCTAGTTGGGCTGGGTATCTTTCATGTTAGGAAAGATTCCGGGGAAGCGTTAATGCTTCACGGTAGGGTGGAAATGCACTCCCACAATAGTCTCGCCCTTGTTGACTTTTGTGAACAGGTTTTCTGAAGTTACTTACAGGAAGGACTTGCCATTTTGGAATCGACATTATGGTATTTGGTAAAAAAATTTGTTTACTTATGTCATTAATATGGAAGTACATATTTTGATCTAATTCTTATCATTTACTGATATGATTTGACAATTGGTTGATGACTTTTCGCTTATTGTTTTGGACAAAAGGTATGCTTTATTATTTCAACAATTATGGTCGTAATAGTACTTTTATTTCTTTATTATCGACAATCTCTTTGTATCTAGTCAACTTGTGCATTCAACGTTTGACTTTTTGACCAACTTCTTTATCTTTATATGAATTTAGCTGATGTGGCCTTTGTGTCGAAAGTTCAGTCTTTACAGTTGACAATATACTTTATACACTAATTTTGTTATTTTGGTTAAAGATTTTTGGTGGACAGTATCCCCATAAGGAGGTTTCCTAAGACAAAGTATGTGCATGCCATGAAAGGGATAAGTACTATTCCAAAGTGCTCTTAGATGGCTTTTTGGTTTCCCCACATTTGAACAAAAACCAAATCATTGATATGAAATATGTTAGGAAGAACTATATGTCATGTGATTATTGTCAGGATTTTCAGCGATATCCCAAGAGCTCCATGCCCGAATGCCCACCATAACTATTGCATTCATATTAATTTATTCTCTAAAGTTTGGGAGGGAAGGGGTATTGGAATTAGTTGACAGACAAAATTGTAATTCACATCTTTATGAAGTCTATCTTAAAATCTTTAGATAATAAAATTATAAACATTATCTAATATATAAAATAGTTTTTATCAGTTTACCATTTCTCATCTTGTCTCCTTCAATGAAAGAAATATACACTTGTTACTTCCTTTCATATCAAAGTTTCATATTAACTCTCATCTAAGAAATATTTAAGATACAAAGATGTCACATTGCCATCAAACCTTCAGTTGATATACTTGAGAAAGAAAATCAAAATTATTAAGAAATTTATAAAGTTTAATATGAAAATATATGTATATCTTAAAAAATAATATGGGAATCAAAGTTTTTTTTTTTTTTTTTTCCAAAAGTAATATTATATGCAATAGTCACACTATTTGAATTCATACAATATTACAATCTAGAATATTAAAATACAAAATATAACAATAATAAACATCAACAATACAACAATGAGAACAAAAGCAGGAGGAAGAGAGTGGAGGTCTTATTTATCTAACTTGTTCTATACATTAGAGAGGCCCAAAGTGTTTATAAGGAGGTTTGAAACATGAACACCATCTGTACACACAAAAGTAGTGCACATCTATGAATCCTTACATGCAAGGAAACTCAAGAATGAGCCCTCACAAATTGATCCGTAGCTCTCTATGCATGGAGTTACAAGATTATGGATTTGCTCTCAGCTAGAGCTATTGAGCTTGTGACCTTGCTAGTCAACCATACAATGAGAGATTCAAATGAGGACAAGGGCAAGAGTGCCAATATCCCCAAAGAATCAAATGGAAATGCAATGCAAATGCAAGCTAAGAATGAGGATGCAAATGTGCAAACTATGCTATGAAAATGGAAGTACAAACTAAGCTATGAAATGGAAATAACAATGTGTTACAACCCTTCCTATTATGCTAGATGAGTTATTCTAAAGCTTGAAAGTGAAATCTAAGCTATGAAAGCATAAACATGAACTACTATGCAAGAATGGAAACTAAACTATGAAGCAAATGAAGAACTCTAAGATGCAATGCAACAATGATCTCCAGAAAGCTCCAAAGAATTCCTGCAGCATAGAGTTAGCATAAAACAAGTGTCTTAGAATGAGGGAGAGAGCTCTCCTTTTATAGAAAATGAGGTGAAATGGACCATTGAGATTAAGAAGCAAAAAGACTTAATCAGCTGTGGAGCTTGAAAGAGGAGCAATCCATGTGCACAAGTATCCTCCAATAGGAAAATAGGAGTTGACTTTATGTCCATATGAGACAAAAAGTGCTTTTATCCTTTTTATAAAATAGGAATAATGTTTTATTTGTGCAACTTAGGATAAGAGGAAAAAGGGGGACTTTTTATTTATTAAAAGGGGAGGAAATATTCCTTTTAAGTAAATAAAAGCTTAGGATAAAATGGTTAATCCAAAGATAAAAATCTAATATATGATCGAAACTAAGATTTGGTTAAGAAATTGATAGTGTTGAAAATATTGATTATTGATAAAACTGATTCAGGATAAATAAATCAAATAAATGGGGCCCAAATTCTAGGCGACCATTTTAGGGTGCATACATTTGCCCCTCTTTGACTAATGTGAGATCGATTTGGGATCACATGTGGTCAAAGAATGAAGTTGCAATGTGAGATCAATCTGGGATCACAAAACAACTCAGATATGAGGTCGATTCGGGATCATATCTGGACAAAACATAAACAAAGGCCTTGGAACATGAGGTCGATTCGGGATCACATTCAAAGTAAGAGATAAGAATCTCAAATTTGAGCAAAAGCTCACAAAAGATGTCTGAATCAGGAAAATCAAGAGAATCAGGGATGAGAATCCCATAGGTACTGCCCCCTCGGAATCAAAATTGAAATCAGATAGAGGAGAACAACAAATTGATAAAAGATGATCAAATCAAAATGAAATCATAATCGAATGTAAAAGTCAATAGGTTAACCATTAGGCAATGAAACATGCCCTAGTGATGAAGTAGAAGAATAGAAATAGAAGGCTAGAAATAGCATGAATGAAAGACTAGAAAATTTGAGAGACATGGAAGGAAGAAAGTCCATCGAAAGTCAAATTATGCCTCAAAAAGTCAGTCAACTACTCAGAAGAGGGGGAAAATTTGGAACATGATTTTGACTATCAAGATGACCTAAGATTTCGATTTTGAGTCTGAAAATGGATCCAAGATGTCGAAATTAGGTAGGGGTGCAATTTTCACGCAATTCCAAGGTGTTTTGAAAATTGGTCAAAAAGTTAAAATGCTATAAAAGGGGTCAAAAATGTCATTTTCAAAATTATTTGACTTTGATTGATTTGAGAATTTTGAGAGCTTAGAGAGAGAGAATGGCCCAGCAAGCAGCAGTTCCCGTCCACAGGCACTGATTCGAGCACGCCCGGTTGCACAACCGGCCACCACACTATCCTGCCCCGGTACATTTTTGAAAAACGTGCATTTTTTTGAGTCATTTAATATATTTTGAGCACATTTTTAAATTTTCAAATTTTCAAATTTTAAATTTTTAAAAAATGTACACACAAAAGTAGTGCACTTCTATGAATCGTTACATGCAAGGAAACTCAAGAATGAGCCCTCACAAATTGATCCATAGCTCTTTATGCATGGAGTTGCAAAATTATGGATTTGCTCTCAGCTAGAGCTATTGAGCTTGTGACCTTGCTAGTCAACCATACAATGAGAGATTCAAATGAGGACAAGGGCAAGAGTGCCAATATCCCCAAAGAATCAAATGGAAATGCAATGCAAATGCAAGCTAAGAATGAGGATGCAAATGTGCAAACTATGCTATGAAAATAGAAGTACAAACTAAGCTATGAAATAGAAATAACAATGTGTTACAACCCTTCCTATTAAGCTAGATGAGTTATTCTAAAGCTTGAAAGTGAAATATAAGCTATGAAAGCATAAACATGAACTACTATGCAAGAATGGAAACTAAACTATGAAGTAAATGAAGAACTCTAAGATGCAATGCAACAATGATCTCCAAAAAGCTCCAAAGAATTCCTACAACATAGAGTTAGCATAAAACAAGTGTCTTAGAATGAGGGAGAGAGCTCTCCTTTTATAGAAAATGAGGTGAAATGGACCATTGAGATTAAGAGGCAAAAAGACATAATCAGCGGTGGAGCTTGAAAGAGGAGCAATCCATGTGCACAAGTATCCTCCAATAGGAAAATAGAAGTTGACTTTATGTCCATATGAGACAAAAAGTGCTTTTCTCCTTTTTATAAAATAGGAATAATGTTTTATTTGTGCAACTTAGGATAAGAGGAAAAAGGGGGACTTTTTATTTATTAAAAGGGGAGGAAATATTCCTTTTAAGTAAATAAAAGCTTAGGATAAAATGGTTAATCCAAGGATAAAAATCCAATATATGATCGAAACTAAGATTTGGTTAAGAAATTGATAGTGTTGAAAATATTGATTATTGATAAAACTGATTCAGGATAAATAAATCAAATAAATGGGGCCCAAAGTCTAGGCGACCATTTTAGGGTGCATACATTTGCCCCTCTTTGACTAATGTGAGATCGATTTGGGATCGCATGTGGTCAAAGAATGAAGTTGCAATGTGAGATCGATTTGGGATCACAAAACAACTCAGATATGAGGTCAATTTGGGATCATATCCGGACAAAACATAAACAAAGGCCTTTGAACATGAGGTCGATTCGGGATCACATTCAAAGTAAGAGATAAGAATATCAAATTTGAGCAAAAGCTCACAAAAGATGTC
The DNA here is from genome assembly GCA_027943335.1 of Chamaecyparis obtusa. Classification (NCBI taxonomy): domain Eukaryota; kingdom Viridiplantae; phylum Streptophyta; class Pinopsida; order Cupressales; family Cupressaceae; genus Chamaecyparis; species Chamaecyparis obtusa. Next base: position 77,063 of record BSBK01008107.1, on the reverse strand, counting down.
TGAATCAGGAAAATCAAGAGAATCAGGGATGAGAATCCCATAGGTACTGCCCCCTCAGAATTGAAATCGAAATCAGATAGAGGAGAACAACAAATCGATAAAAGATGATCACTCAAAATGAAATCATAATCAAATGTAAAGGTCAATAGGTTAACCATTAGGCAATGAAACATGCCCCAGCGATGAGGCAGAAGAATAGAAATAGAAGGCTAGAAATAGCATGAATGAAAGACTTGAAAATTTGAGAGACATGGAAGGAAGAAAGTCCATCGAAAATCAAATTATGCCTCAAAAAGTCAATCAACTGCTCAAAAGAGGGGGAAAATTTGGAACACAATTTTGACTATCAAGATGACCTCAGATTTTGATTTCAAGTCCGAAAATGGATCCAAGATGTCGAAATTAGGTAGGGATGCAATTTTCGCACAATTTTGAGGTGTTTTGAAAATTAGTCAAAAAGTCAAAATGCTATAAAAGGGGTCAAAAATGTCATTTTCAAAATCATTTGACTTTGATTGATTTGTGAATTTTGAGAGCTTAGAGAGAGAGAATAGCCCAGCAAGCAGCAGTTCCCATCCACAAGCACCAATTCGAGCATGCCTGGTTGCACAACCGGCCACCACACTATCTTGCCTCGGTACGTTTTTTAAAAATGTGCATTTTTTTGAGTCATTTAATATATTTTGAGCACATTTTTAAATTTCAAATTTTCAAATTTTGAGTTTTAGGGGAAATATCGTGCGATACTTTAAAAGTATCGCGCCCCTTGGGGATAAATATCATGCGATACTTTACGAGACCCCAAAGTATCGCACGTGCATATACACCAGTATCGCATGATACCAGGAGAACTATCGCACGATACTGGGTGAAGTATCACACGACCAAAGGTATATCACCCTGCTATAGAGAGAAGTATCACATGATATTTGTCCCAAAAAAAAGCAGTATCGCCCAAGGGCAAAATCTTCAAATTTTAAAGTTTTTTGTGAGCAAAATGACATGGGTCTAGACAAGTTTACATTGTTAAAGATGTGTGATACTAATTTTTAGACATCCGTTATGATATGTTCTAACAACTAGCTTGGTTTAATAGCTTGCAGGAGGTCTTTCTGGCATTGATCATTAGAACATCGAAGGTGACCGGGTTGAGGTGCGTCTAAGATCTAGATGATCCGGGCAATGCTGACATCAGAGCTATAGGATTTAGATATCTATTGAGATTCTTATATATCAGGGCTGATCATGGGTTTTTGACTGCTCTTGCCGAAAGATGGCATAGTGAGCACAACACCTTCCACCTGCCCACCGGAGAGGCATCGATCACACTGGAGGATGTCTACAGGATATTACAGGTTCTGTGCCATGGTGAGCCGGTGAGTATAATCATGTTTTGAGAGATAGTCATAAATGTAATGTTTCCATAGAAACTGATATGATTCATGTGATGGCATAGGTATACTATGATCAGGATGTGACTGAGGGGCGACGGTTGATCCAGGAGATGTTCCAGGATGTGACTATCCTTGATCGGCATGTCAGCTAGGAGCGGCTGCTATATGACTTTGGCCAAGATTTTATGGTGCCATGTAATGTGGCATCTATCATTTCATAGATCCCGATGACTGATCGCAGTCAGAAGTGATTCCTGCTCAGATGGGCTAGGTTACTGATAGACTTGGTAGGCAGACCTTGGTGCATGGCATGCGGTCTAGCCATACTAGCAGAGATGTATCATGAGTTGCATGAGATTGTCTATAGGGATGGTTAGACATGGGCTTGCAGTGCCATCCTGGCACAGGTGTGGGCTTGTGAGCATATTGCTGTGATACACCCTAGAGTCTAGCCTAGGGAGCAGAGGTACCCATATATATACAGGTACACAAGATACATATCACATGCCCATACTAGGGATGTGACATACTATAGGCGGATACTAGATGAGATGACCTCTATCACATGGAGGCCATACAGGGATGCAGAGGGATGGAGTGATGCAGAGGATGAGATGAGTTACATGCTATGTACCCAGCCACTAGTAGGCTGACACTCAGAGATTGTTGAGAGATTCTGCATCACTCAGGTTTGGAGGTAGTTTGGGCGCCAGCAGTGAGTTCCCATGGAGACTACTACATATGCACGAGCCCGAGATGAGGAGGGTCATGGGTGGCTGCCGATGCTGGATTACTAGCAAGCAGTGCAGGACACAACTGCTATCAGGAGGGAGCCTTGGGAGTATCTCCTGGATGTGGTGAATGCAAGAGCAGATGCAACACACAGGGCTGAGAGACGCAGGGTGCCATTCCCTCTATTTACCGTACTAGATGCAGCACAGGTTTCCCCAGGAGGAGGAGATGGAGGTGATGATGAGGGCAGAGGAGGAGGTCAGGCCAGAGAGGTGGGGGAGGGATCTAGAGCTAGTGGCCAGAAATGGCCATGAGGTTAGGGCTCGGGGAGTGAGGAGGTACAGAGGCCTTCTCAGGAGCAGGCACGGGGATAGGTACCACCATAGATACAGGTAGATCCAGCTATAGGGGATGGTTTGAGGGCTTGCATTCAGACTCTGGAGGTAGAGATTCAATAGCTAAGGGTCACGATAGCAGTGAGGGATCAGCAGCTAGCAGATCTGAGGGTGGAGAGAGATCAGTAGATAGCCAATCTCAGGGCAGAGATAGCACATCACGAGGTGATGGCACAGGCAGATGCTTTAGAGATCTGACGGGAGATGGCGAGAGTAGCATACTATCATAGACTCTACCTTCAGGCCATCCTAGAGGATCAGAGAGCACCATCATACTCTCAGAGGGTAGGGGCATCAGATATGGTACTTGATAGGAGAGCCATGCCTCCACCACCATGAGCTCCTCATGAGGGTGGTCGCGAGTCCTAGGTTTAGGTCTGAGGTTGATAGATATTTAGACATATCTTGAGACATTGATCCAGATTTTGGGATCCCATATTGTATATTGTATCATGTCATTGATTTATATATGAGATTACTAGATTTTTGATATATCATGTGTTTATGTCTCACTTGTGATGGATGTATCAGTTTATGTATCTTGTCTTGTCATTTTTCTCAAAGTGTTTATGTATATGTTCATGTATGTTCTCTCTCAGAGATGTATGTTTGATTCCCATGTATATGATATAGACTCATGTTTCTGAAAATGACAGTTGTGATATAGATATGATGATATGATTAACCACTTGTGATGAATAGGAATAGGTTTGAGATGAAAAAGGTAAGGAGTGAAATACATGATCGAGAAAAAGGAAAGGTGAGTGCAGTTGACTGACAGGTCCATGTAAGATGAAAAAGGAGAGCTCTGTCCATATGCAGAAATGCAAAACTAGACTAACATTAACCTAAAAATGCAAGCTACTATGAAAAGTGGTTGACTTGCAAGGTCACAATGCCTATAGACATCTAATTATCATCATTGAGTGTTATTGGTAGCGTCACAAGATCATACAATGCACACTAGCATAACTATGTGGATATGAATATGATCTTTATCAGATAGAAATGTGGAAATCCCACCTAGGCATCAAGGACATGTAGGTCAAGATGACTAGTGCAGTGAGATCACCTAAGTTTGATATGGTGAGATTATGCTTGTATCAAGACACATGAAAGTCAGGATAACTAGAAGCATGCACTTGCAAAATAGTCAAGGATAATACCTTGTCAATCCATAGTGTCAAGTAAGACCAACATAAATGCTCATGATAGTTAGGATCAACAAAATATACCCACAAGCAGATAAAGAAATAAAATATGTTCTCATACCCTCAGTCTTCTAGCTATGCATCATTGAAAACTTCTCAGGGAGAGACCACTCATCAAAGAAATCCTCATAGACAGCACACAAAGAAAAATAAAGCCAAGCAAGTCTCAGCGAGTTGAGTGTTTAAGTGCATGTGTGTTGGTCATAGAGTCAAAATCTGAGTATCACATCTGCAAATGAGCAATGTCGCATCATACTAGACTATTGGGTAAGACATTTGATAAGTGTTAAGAAACACTCGATACAAGGGTAGTGTTGAAAAACACTATTTGGGGTGGTGTTGAAAAACACCTATTGTGAAATGCCCCAAGAGACAAACACACCTAAAGAACCTATGCTAACAGTTATCCCCCCTAGACAAAGATAAAGACCAATTCCAGACTACGCCAAATAAGATCAAGACATGATGGAGAAAGGTTCAGTGTTGAGGATGCATGCTAACAAATAGGAGTACAAAGGCCTCAAGTATCGCCTATTTACAAGTTTTCACCACTTGGAGATTTTTTTTATTTTTTATTTTTTGTATTTTTGCTACCAAGGCGCCTGTTTCTAGATTTTCACCAAGGCACTTTTTCTATTTTTTGAATTTTTTGAATTTTTTGAATTTTTTGTATTTTTTAAGGACTTTTTATGCTTTTTAGGATTTTTTCAGCATCATATATCAATTTTTTTGGTATTTTTTCAGGATCATAAAGTATGTACAAAGGATGCCCCCAGACAGAAACAGGCATCAAGGATAGAACTTCTTTAGGTGAAAAATGTTGATGGGATTAGGGAGCTGTTCTCCATCAGGATCTGATAGTAAATATGCACCGATACCAAAAGTAGTTGTAATAACATATGGTCCAAGCCAATTGGGTTCGAACTTTTCCTTTTGTTCTTTGTTCTATTGATTCTTAGGGTTCTCTCTCAAAATAAGATCACCTATCTGAAATACCCTAGGGTGAACCTTCTTGTTGAATGCTTTGGACATACGCTTTTGATACACTCTCATATGATCAAATGAAGCCTTACGCTTCTCATCTAGAAGTTCAAGTTCCTATAACCTAATGGTGCGGTAATCCTCATTTGTTATCAATCCTTTAAGTGAGACTCTAAGTGAAGGTATCTCTACTTCTAAGGGCAACACCACTTCAACACCATAGGTAAGAGCAAAAGGAGTAGCTCCTGTAGGTGTATGAATGCTAGTTCTATAAGCCCATAGTGCTAGATTGATTTGCAAGTGCCAATCCCTACCATTCTTGTGCACTGTCCTATGAAGAATCTTAAGGATGGTTTTATTGGAAGCCTCTACCTGTCCATTTCCTTGTGGAAAGTAAATGGAGGACCAATGTTGCTTGATTTTAAACTTTTTGCATAAATGCTTTAGGTCCTTATTCTTGAATTGACCTCCATTATTAGTGATAATCTTAGAAGGTACTCCAAATTGGAAAATAATATGATTCAAGATGAACAAAGAGATAGTCTTCCCTGAAGCCACAGAAAGTGGCACAACTTCCACCCATTTTGTGAAGTAGTTAGTAGTAGTAATAATGAACTTATGTCCACTTGATGAGTTGGGGTGAATCTATCCAACTAGATCAAAGGCCCAGCGCTAAAATGGCCAATGAGAAATGGAAGGAATCAGCTCCCTACCTGGAGCATGAATCAGGTTTCCATGTTTCTGACATTTTTCACAAGACTTAGCAAAGGCTACTACATCTATCTGCATTGTGGGCCAATGATACCCCACCCTAAGCAACCTTTGGGGCATGGAAAGACCGTTGGAATGTCCACCACAAATGCCCTCGTGGATGTCGGCTAACGCTTGGTCAGATTCCTCCTTTTCCAAAAACTTAAAGAGTGTCCCATCTAAACCCCTCCTATATAAATCACCAGAGATAAGGGTGTGGTGGGAGGCATTGTGAACAAGGTTTCAGCATTCAAATAGGTTGAATGTGTCAAGGATGATGCCATCACGGAGATATGAATAGATAGCACCATATCTGGAAGATTCATGTGTGACAAGGGTACAAATGACATGGCTTTCAGATGAGTCAAATATGGGATGGTGTAGCTCTTCCACCAGGAATTCAAATCTAGATTCATGTTGTTCCAACTGTAGGAGTGAAGCTAATGTAGCCATAGCATCTGTAGCTTTGTTCTCTGTCTTGGGGATCTGTTGAAATGTCACAAATGTAAAGTAACGTCTCAATGATTCAACCATCTTTTTGTAAGGTACCAATTTATCATCCTTAGTTTGATACTCCTTAGTGACTTGGTTGATAATTAGCTTTGAATCCCCAAAGACATGTAATTCTATTATGTTCCATTCTATAGCCATTTTCAATCCATTGGTTAAAGCTTCATATTCGGCAATATTATTTGTACATGGGAATAAAAGTTTGTAAGACTTTGGAATGTTGTACCCATGTGGAGAGACAAATAATACTCCAGCACCTGATCCATTTTGCATATGGGAACCATCAAAGAACATCTTCCAAGTGCGGGTAGTCATATACAATATGTGTTCATCTGGGAATTCTACCTGAATAGGCATACTATCCTTAACTGGAAAGTCAACTAATTGGTCAGCAATAGCTTTCCCTTTTATGGCCTTTCTTTCAATGTACTCTATATCAAATTTAGATAAAACCATCATCCACTTGGCAAGCCTACCCGTGAGGGTGGCCTTACTAAACAAGTACTTAAGAGGATCAATTTTTGCAACTAAATGTATAGTATGAGCAAGCATATAGTGTCGCAACTTTTGGGAAGCAAACACCACTGCCAGACAAGACTTTTCAATGCTATTATAATTGATCTCATAAGATACTAAAGTATGACTAATGTAGTAAATATCCCTTTCTTTCCCAGTATCATCTAATTGAGCCAACAATGCCCCTAAGGAAGACTCTATTGTTGAAATGTATAAAATCAATGGTTTCCCAGGAATAGGCGGCATCAAAATTGGAGGATTTGCCAAGTATTGTTTAATTTGATCTAGGCTCTTTTGGCATTCCTCATTCCACACGCAAGAAGAACCCTTATGCAATGTCTTATTAAAAGGTTGTGCTCTATCTGCAAGCTGAGAAATAAACCTTCTAATCGACTGAAGACATCTCTGAAGACTTCTCATTTGACTGATATTTCTTGGAGGTGGCATATCTAATATAGCTTGGACCTTTTCGGGATCAACCTCTATTCCTTTTGTTGAAATTATGAATCCTAGGAGTTTACCTAAGGCAACTCCAAATGCACATTTTTTTTGATTCAATCTAAGCTGAAACTATGCCATGCAATCTAGAATTACTTCTAGATCGTCGAGGTGTGTGTCCCATTTTCTAGATTTAGCCAGGGTATCATCCACATAATATTCCATGTTCTTATGCATCATATCATGAAAAATTGTGGTCATAGCTCACTGGTATGTTGCTCCTACATTCTTTAGGCCAAATGGCATGACGTCCAATAATAGGTTCCCCATGCACATGTGAAAGCTATTTTCTCTTGATCTTCAAGAGCTATTTTTATTTGGTTATATTCAAAAAAACCATCCATTAAAGAGTATATCTCATAGCCTGTGGTCATATCCAATATCATGTCTATGTTAGGGAGTGGAAAGTCATCCTTTGGCCATGCTTTATTGAGGTCTCTGAAGTTTGTGCAAATGCGAATGGACCCATCATGTTTTGAAACTGGAACAATATTGGAGATCCACTCAGCATAGTCGATAGCTCAAATGAATCCTGCATGCAAGAGCTTTTCTAATTCAACTTTAACAAGAAGAGCTATGTGAGGATGCATTTTCCTCAACTTTTGTTTAATCGGTTTTATTCCTGGAGCTATAGATAGATGATGCATAATAAGATCAGTGTCAAGCCCTAGCATATCAAAATATGTCCAAGCAAAGTTGATTTTCTTCTTTTGCAAAAATTTTGTATATGCCACTTTTTCTCCAACTGATAGAGACTGAGCTAGGTGTACTATTTGGGGAGCCTCTTCTATATTCAAATTCAATGGTTGCGTAGGCTCAATAAGAACTGATGACATATCTTGGAAGTAACTTGGCAAGTTATTAAGTACCCCATCCTTAGGCTCCTCAAAGAGGTTTTCACCCTCGAATACATCATTTATTTTTACTATTTTTGGTTCTGATACCGCCACAAGGTGGTTTTCGCCATCAGACCTTTTTTTCTTTTTCTTTTATTTTTAGACTAAGGTACTTAATATTAGGCTCTATCATACTCGTTGTTGATTCACTGGTGGAAGAAGCCACGGGTTCAAGAGCATTCAGATAGCAGGCAATTTCGTAATCATTCTGAAAAGTGAGGAGTCTAGGCTCTTGGTGGTGCTGAGACCAATCGATTAGGTCATAGTGAACAAGGGGTAGGTCAATGATGGGTTCAACATTGTTTATATGGAAGGTGTTATCTCTGGTGACCATACAATTAGGATTCATCCAGTCCCCTCCTAAGATACCCAAGTCAAGATTTTTCCTATCAAACGAAGCGTCATCCACTAAGGCAATTCAAGGAGTCCAATCCTCCAGTCCTACACTAGGCTCGTTGGTCACATCAGGTTGAGTACTATAAGTATGGACAACATCCATGTCCAAATCAACTATTGCATCTGAAAGTGAGTCCCATTCAAACTCATGTGAGTCTATCTCTGAATCATTATTTGGGCCTCGTGATGTAGAAGCCTCAATGTTAGGAAAGGTTTCCCTTTCTCTAGCACTAGCATTGTTACTATCTGTCGCAGCTAGGATAGCAACACTTTCCATTGTCAATCTAGCATTCATATAGTCACTATCCATTACAGCTGGGATAGTAGGACTATTGATTGTCAAATCTTTTGAATCTCCCCAAAGGAGATTTGTTGAAGGCACCCAATCATCAGATATGTCTTGCTGATTAGAGAGATTAGGTGTGTAGTCTGAGTCATTGTCACTGTCTGTCACAACTAAGACAGGGACACTTTTTTGTTTCTTATTTTCAAAACCTAAGCCAATTGTTGACTTATTCCTTCATCCAAAAAGGGCATGGTTAAGAGGTTCAGCCCTAGCATCCAGCCTATGACTAAGGGGACCCTGTCCTGGATAACCCATATTCTTGACCAATGTATACCCTCTCCCATAAGTTCTAGGGGAAGGTGCAAAATTCTCATTATGTAGGTATTTCTCTTCTCGGTAAATCTAGTCCCTAATGGAAACCTCTTCTTTTTCTTCTTGAATCAGAACTAAGGATTCCACAAACTTATCAAACAATGTCATGGCCGAAGACAAGGGCTTCATTTCTTGAGAAGGTTTTCCATAAGACCTAGGGGAAATTGGCAAATTTGTGAATGAATCCAATTTGTAATCCCCCATACCAAGATCTATGGTCTTGAATTTATTCTTGCATTGTTCAAATGCAGTATCAAAAGTGTTAGCCTCCCTATTCAAAGGAATGTGAGACCCTGCTGAAATTGTGTTGACTGAAAGTGTGCTGTCTCCAGGTATGCAGACTTCTATTCCATTGTAAGGGAATTTTACACATTGATGATAGGTAGACAGGACTGCTTGCATCTCATGTATCCATGGTCTACCTAACAAAATATTGTAAGCCAAAGGACCGGCATCAACAATCTGGAACAAAATGTCTTTCTCTATAGGACCAATTCAAATAGGAAGAACAACCAATCCTTTAGAACTACGTTCTGCTTCATCATCAGCCTTGATAGTTATTTTCTTTCTTGTGTCAATGAATTCTTCTAAATAACCCAAGGCCTTCAATAAGCTCAAAGAAAAAATATTAAGCCCAGCACCCCCATTTATCAACACACACCTGACATGGGTCTTGTGGATCATAACCTCTATATGAAGGGCCAAATTGTGTGGGTGGCTTAATGACTTGTCATCTTCCTCTGAGAATGTAAGGTAGTGAGGGCTAGCCAAGTGGTTGACCATATTCTAGAATTGATCTACATCTATATCATTAGGGACATTAGCCATTTGCAAGGCATCCCCAAGGACACGCTTATGCTTAGGGGATAGTTCCAAAAGCTCAAAGATTGAAATCTGCACTGGTGTATGTTGTAATTGGTCAACAAGATTATAATTCAACTCAGGACCAACATCAGATTTTGGAAGAACACCCTTTGACACTGGCTACTTAGACTTACTAGAGTTAGGACCTCTAATAACAATCGGAGCTTGAGACTAGCTTCTAGTGACAACATTGATGGGTTGGGACATCCTTCGTGAGTGAGGACCTCTTAGTACCATAACGGGTCCTTCATCAGGCATAGGAGTTGAATCCACATCATATCCATAAGGGTCTTTCCCTCTCATCATGTTGACATTATCATTAGCCACTTCAAGCATGTTAATAACATTTTCAGCATTTGTGTAAGTGTAGTTGATAGCAGCCTTGCCATTCTTGTTGTTAGAATTCTCTCCTTTCTCATATTTGGGCAAGGGTTCTTTAAAAGCTTTGTGATCCACATTAGTGGTACTGGTTAAACCATCAACTTGTAATTTGTTGCTCTCAATAAGGTCTTGAACAAGATGTTTAAGTCTAAAACAATTTTCTATATCATGTCCAATTCCATTGTGAAAGACACAAAAGGCCTTCTCATCCCACCAATGAGGTTTAGGATCTGGTATGCGGTGTTTGGAAGGATCCTGAGGGTGTGACAAATTGTGAGCAATTAATGTCTTGAAAATGTCTGCATAGGAGTCCCCAAGTTTAGTAAATTGTCTCTTTTCCTTTTTTAGGTCTCCCTTGATACTTGGGTTTATTCTCTGGTTGTCCCGAAGATGTTTGCAGCTTCATAGCTTGAACTGCATGAGAGAGATTAAGAACTCCTTCATTCTTAGGTTGTGATGAGTCAACAACCCCGTCATTGACCACCTGCTTATTCTTATTCCAATAAGAGTTCTTTTTTTCCTTATTACCATTATTGTTGTTGTTTTGGCCATTATTGTTATTAGCTGATTTAGCCAAAATTCCTTGTTCTTTTAGGACATCCTCTATGCGACAGGCCACTTCTACCATGGTATCAAAAGAATTAAATGGGATCTTCCTTACTTCATATCTTAACTCTGGTACCAAGTTGCTCACAATGATGTCTATTCTTTCCTCCTTAGGAATTGTCCTTGGATATTTCGAGCACAAACGTCTCTATCTTTGTAGAAAGGTAACAAAGGATTCCCCTTGGTTCTGCTTGAGTTTGCACAAATCAAGCATGGTGACCAACCTTGATAAGTTGTAAGAAAAATGTTGGACAAACCTTTCCACAAGCTCTTTAAATGTCTTAACTGGAGGAGTAAGGTTAGTAAACCACTCCATGGCTTGACCCTTGAGGCTCCTTGGAAATAATCTCATTAAATAGGACTCTTCATGGTGAAAAGAAAAACTCATTATATAAAATTGTCTAACATGGTCATGAGGATCACCAACACCATCATATTTGTCGTAGGTTGGAAACTCAATTTTCTTAGGAAACTCAACCAACACCACACTATTGTCGATTGGGTTGGGACATATGGAATCGAAATTAAAGGTGCTCTTAGGTGCCCTCATCCTTTCTATATCCCTTTGAAGTTGTTTGATCACCTCATTAGTTGATGGATCTTGCTTCTTTACCTTTTGGTCCACATCAAAATTGTATGGGACCTTAGCACCTTTATTGATGAGACTTTCTAGGAACTGATCCTTGTTTTGTTCCACATACCTTTCTACATATGCTTGAAAGGATGGTTCTTGTTGCATAGTCATAAAATCCATTTTATCAAAGTTGGTATAGCTTCCTCCATGTTGTGAGCCATGATGTTCTTGTTGGGAGGGTTGCTTTGAATGTCTATGAGGCGATCGTCTCCTATGATGATCATATCTTGAAGTCCTTCTTCCTCTAGGACTTGGGGATCATGAGGGCATCCTTAACCTTCTTCTAGGACTTGGTGAGGGGGTAGATGGGGGTGAGTTGGTCCCACTATTGGAACCCCTCCCATTGAATCGATTTTGGAGTTGTTGTGCATAGAGCCTATCTTCTTCTTCTTGGGTGACTCTTTTGCTTATGTCCAATAATGCACGTTCCTCTTCTTCTAGTTGTCTGAATTTATCCTTTTTGGTAGCTTGTTCATCTAGATAGGCTTGCTTCTCCCATTCAATGCTTTTCAACCTTGTATTTGCATATCGAGAGGTATCTTTAAGTGGAGGAGATTGTCTTGAATGCCTTATTGCATTGGCTGCGTTGATGTGATGGTCACTAGATTTGTTGTTCTGGTCCTCGTGTTGTGACCCTGAATCTGAATGAGTTTGCTTATAATGTCTCTCAGCTCGTTGGTGAGCATCTAAATATCTTGTATTGTTGGGAGGTGACCCGGGTGGACTAGCATGAGAAGAACCACCGTACTCTCTCCTATGTCATTGGGAGATATCCTCAAGAGTTTGATTCATGGCTTCTCTTTGTTGTCGAGTGAAAGTGTAACTCAAGTCCATACTGGATGAAAGTGGTGCTAAAGAGGTGCTCACTTCACTAGGATTACCTTTTGGATTAAAACAAACTTCAGATTCACTTTTAGGAGATTGATTGAAAAGGGGTTCTTTTCCCTTGTGCTGTTGATGAGTCTTAACTGGTGGTAACTGGCTAAAGACAATAGGGGGTCACTTCCCTTGATTGACTTGGTACCTTTTTGTAACTGACATGAAAGAAAAGAGATTCTTAATGATAGGGTGACCTCGCAAAGTGTCAACACCAAACTAGGATAATCAAAGTTCTCTATTGTCCAAAGAGAAATGAAAAGATAGAGAAAGGGGCTTTACCAACACTGTCAAAGAGGTGCTTCAAATCAAAGGGTGACTACCCTTGCACTTTTGAATCAGGAGGTTGGACTAGGCCGAAATATCACTGAAATAGATTAAATGAAAGTGATTTGGACAATAAGAGCGCTAAAATTCTCCAAGAATGTAGCTAACAACTCTAGAGATAAACTTTCTCACTAAGAATACCTTCTAACTTGACAACTATTTCCAAAATGACCTCGTAAATCAGATGATGCTATCCTAGAGGGCTAAAACTAGAAATTTAGAGCCAAGACAGGTCTCTAACGATAGAGTAAGATACCTACTCAAAGACCTAACCTTACTAACAACAATTGAAACTGACCAAACTAAAAGCATGGCAGAAACTACCTAGGCGATATACTCTAGGCTAACAGGGCGATACACCTATAACTGGGTGATACTTCACCTTAAACCAGGTGATAGACCTCACAATATCTAGGCGATAAACACAGGCAGGTCGGGCGATAATCCAGTAGGGGTGAACTATCGCACGATGTTTCTTCTCAAAGTAGGTGATACTGTTGCAAAATTGTTTAACTCTTGACCAGAACTGTGTAAAATTTGCATTTTTGGGTCTGTTTGGTCAAAATTTTTGATCTGAGTGTTGATGTTTTTGATCTCAATCATAGTATCAGCAGAATTTTGGCAAGTTTGCAAACAGTGAGGGATCAAACATGTCTCAAAACACTTGAAACAAGGGCAAAAGAAACCTTGCCAAGACAAACACTTGTGATATCAAAAATAAAATTGCACCCTATGAATGCTACCAATTGTTTGTATGTTGAGAATGTTTACACTGGTTTAGCACATTCGAAAACACTTCAAGAAAATCTATCCTAAAAAGTCAAGGCTCAATACTTACCAACTTAGCCCACAACTTGATGCCCCCTTGCCTCACACCAAGTGGTTGCCCACAAGAGATATTGGCTTTGTTGTGGAAGTGTCAAACAACACAACCAAAGGGACACATATGGTGAGTATCTTGGGGTGATCCAGGTTAGTCCACTTGGATCAATCCTTGCACTAAGAAGATAAGCGTCTAAATAAGGTGGCTTCTATCTAAAGGTTCATAGTAAGGGCTTTCGTTCACAACACCCCTCTTGCTCCTCATAAAGGACTAGGACCTCGCGGCCTCAAGAGTACCTTAAGCATTCTTGCTCAATGTTTTCTCCATGGTTGCAATCCCACGAGCTACTCACATCAAGCGAAGACAAGTGTTATGTCTACCAAGGTTTTGTGTCCTCGATAGCCTTGAGATTATAGTGAGTTGGAATCACTTGCCACCAAGGAAAATGATGACAAAGTTGTCCCCACTTGGGTCGTTCCTCTTGATTGCTCAAGAGTAGGCCCGCTAAAGGATCCTAAACTAAACAAAGAATGAATGATTTTTGAGGTTCAAGGTTTTTGGTTCACCACAAGGGTGAAGAGCATACTCCCCTATCTCAAAAACTTCTCCCAAACACACCAAGAAAAATTTAATTACCCCCTTGCTTCCAAAAACCTTAAGATGGGTTAGGATTTTCTGGTTCACCCAAAGGTGAAGAGCATACTTCTCCTACCACCTCAAAATCTCTTTCACAAGGTATTAAAATTCCTAATACAATTAGTAAATGCCACACTTGAAATAAATCACAAACACTTTAAAAAAAATTTTTTTTTCTTTTGTTTATGCTTTGGGCAGCCCTGCAAAAATGTTAGTAGCCCTCTTTGACATGCGATTTATAGTGATTTCCTTTCAAGCAAAGCACCTCTAACCACAACTTGTTAGAAAACTAGGATTAGGAAAACCAAAATCTAAGTGAAAGCAATGTAAAGATTTGATCAATTTAGACTAAGAAATGTAAATTAACCCTATTTAAATGCATCAAAGTAAGTCAGCAAGCTAAATGTGATCAAATTTGGATGATAAAACTTAGAATCCAGCTCTCTGCTATATCAAGCGATATACCTCAGACTTCATCAGTATCGCGCAACACAGTTTCCTGTATTTGGGTGATATACCTCAGTCTGGGCGATATACTTCACAATAGGTGGGCGATACTTCACACGACACCAGGCGATAAACCTCAATATGTGCATGCAATTCTTTTGAGACGTGAAGTGTTGCACTAGTATTATAAGGTATATCGCACGATATACCTGAGAAGTGTCGCATGATATTCTGAGACAAAAAAACAAAGAGTGCAAAATATCCAAAAATTAAGCTAAAAACTTGCCGAAAAATTGACGAAAAATGACAAAAATGCAGAAAAAAAGAAGGGACAAAGCTACTCTACTCTGCCCCACGGTGGGCGCCAAAAATGTACACACAAAAGTAGTGCACTTCTATGAATCCTTACATGCAAGGAAACTCAAGAATGAGCCCTCACAAATCGATCCATAGCTCTTTATGCATGGAGTTGCAAGATTATGGATTTGCTCTCAGCTAGAGCTATTGAGCTTGTGACCTTGCTAGTCAACCATACAATCAGAGATTCAAATGAGGACAAGGGAAAGAGTGCCAATATCCACAAAGAATCAAATGGAAATGCAAGCTAAGAATGAGGATGCAAATGTGCAAACTATGCTATGAAAATGGAAGTACAAACTAAGCTATGAAATGGAAATAACAATGTGTTACAACCCTTCCTATTAAGCTAGATGAGTTATTCTAAACTTGAAAGTGAAATCTAAGCTATGAAAGCATAAACATGAACTACTATGCAAGAATGGAAACTAAACTATGAAGCAAATGAAGAACTCTAAGATGCAATGCAACAATGATCTCCAAAAAGCTCCAAAGAATTCCTGCAGCATAGAGTTAGCATAAAACAAGTGTCTTAGAATGAGGGAGAGAGCTCTCCTTTTATAGAAAATGAGGTGAAGTGGACCATTGAGATTAAGAGGCAAAAAGACTTAATCGGCGGTGGAGCTTGAAAGAGGAGCAATCCATGTGCACAAATATCCTCCAATAGGAAAATAGGAGTTGACTTTATGTCCTTATGAGACAAAAAGTGCTTTTCTCCTTTTTATAAAATAGGAATAATGTTTTATTTGTGCAACTTAGGATAAGAGGAAAAGGGGGGACTTTTTATTTATTAAAAGGGGAGGAAATATTCCTTTTAAGTAAATAAAAGCTTAGGATAAAATGGTTAATCCAAGGATAAAAATCCAATATATGATCGAAACTAAGATTTGGTTAAGAAATTGATAGTGTTGAAAATATTGATTATTGATAAAACTGATTCAGGATAAATAAATCAAATAAATGGGGCCCAAAGTCTAGGCGACCATTTTAGGGTGCATACACCATCTTTAACATAATCTTCTTGATTTTTTAATGTATATTCTATGGCATTAATGTGATATAATAAGACATGTAAATAAAAATCTAAAGTAAAGAATCATATAAATGATCATGTCTCTTAAAGATATTTGAGGAGGCCTTTAGAACTTTTAAAGAAGGAGAAAGATTCCTTGCTTGAAAATTATATTTAAAAGTTAACCATTTTGGAATAAAGGTTAGAATCTATTAATAGTATAAAATAAAGAAAATATGAAGAAATTGTATCTAAGAAGAAATAAAATTGAAAAGAAGATTTATTCATGATGAAGGAATAGATTCACTTGTTATGTAACTTGAACTAGAGGCATCATAGGTAGTAAAGCTTTGGAAGACTTGAAGGTGGAAATGGAGGTGGAAAAGATGCACGTTGAAGGAAGAAGTGAAAGTATTTCATGTGTAATGAAAGAAAATAGGGTAAGGATGGTGTTCCCTAGAATGCATGGGCAATGTAATGCCTTGCTAGGGAACCCAAGAGAATTTAACCTAAAACATGTTGCTATGTTTACATATTATGATTTTTTTCAAGTGTTTGCAAAATAATAATGATAAAAATATGAAAGAAATACAACATAAGATACAAAAAAATACATAAGTACAACTTGATTACAATTAACAACTCTCAAGGTTTTCATGACATAGAATTACGTATACATTAATTAATTATTTAAGATAAAGTATAATTACAAATCTCATATATACAAATGAATAACAAGTACAAACTCATATAAAATAAACATAGATACAACCAATACCATAAGGTATACACAATAAAATAACATCTTCTGCACAAGTCACGGGGTATGTAACAATAATCGAGTACAAAGTATAGCATAATATCCCAAAAGGACTACATCTAAAGTAGTGATACAAGGTACAAATATAAACATCATAAGATAGATATGAATAAGCCTCTAATGAAGAAAAAGAAGAAAGTAATAGCAACAAGCATAATCCATCACCAGTATGGGAATGTCAAAATCTCAAATAGTAAAAGAATCATTACCACCCGACCTCGTAGAACCAAAGGTCCACTTCCACTGTGCTGAGGAGATAAAAATAGACCCAACTTGAATGTCATATACCAAATTCAATAAAACAAAACCTAGGCAAGGGATCCTGGAAGCTCTCTATCTCAAGAGGTACCACCAACTAATGATATAGAAAAGATAATAAATATAAAAATACAAAAAATTCCCAAAATACCAAATACAAAAATATCAAACAAATACCAACCACCAAATACTAAAAAATAAACAAATACCAACTACCAAATACTTAATACTAAAGACACACCACCAGAGGCAAATTCAGAAACTACAAAGGAGAATTACGCTACATATTATGGTCCCCAAGTTTCATCACATGGAAAACTACTTGAGTCACCCTGTATTGGTCACTCTAGAACCTAAACCCTCAAGAATTTATCAAGTTGAGTTACCCTAGACTAGTCACTCTAGATGTCGGACCCTCAACATGACCCTTGCAGAACTAGAATACCCTCTTATAAAGACATAGAACTCCAATCCTACCTACTCTTTATCTATCATCCCATTTCCATCCTTACCCTATACAAGTTCTCAAGGCATGGGTGAGGTATCATCACTAATTATCTTTTTAATGTATTCTACAAATTTTAATTACTAAGTTATCACTTATTAACAAACTTATGATAGGTTACCCTAGTACTGACCACTTTGGATCTCAAACCCTTCTTGTAAGCCAGTCCCCTAAGATGCACCTATTTAACCTCCCTTACAAAATCAAGAACATCCAAGATGATAATAGATATTCTCAAATTAGTTCCTTAATAGAACAAGAACACACTAGTTCTCACATAACCACAACATCGTAAAACACTCTCAAAGTGTTCTCATAATTATTAGTTCAACAGAACAAGGTTGGATAACAAAACATGAGACCTTCACAAACACCATAATGCATATAAAAAGTATCAACAAAAAACACATCTTGAGCCTCTAGTTCATATTTTCTAAAAGCCAAACTTAAATTTCCCAACCAACAACAAGATTACCAAGACAATCACATAACAAATTACGAATTGAAAATTCCTAAACAAATGGTTTAATAAAACATTTATACTTGGTTTAAATTAAAAATAATAATTAATAAAAACATTAACTTGGTTTGAGTTGTTGAGGGGCTAGGGGAGGAAACCCCCACCCCTTTCAATTATACACACACACACAGACAAACATATATATATATATATTCTAATTTAAATTTAATATTTAATTACATCACCAATTTCCATAAATAAACTCTTAATTAAGTCTTTTTAATTAAACAAAGGTATTTAATTAAATCTTAATAATTAAATATCCTTATATTTAATATTCCCATATTCATAAAATATAATTATTCTAATCTCATATTTAATCTTAATTTAATTATTTTAACCAAATAAACCACACAAAAAAATCACATGACATACAATACACAAAGATTGAGTAACACAAATAACCAACAAACTCCAAGGAAGGGCTCACAAATTCATGTCACCTTGACAAATTTGGATGGGTAGTCAGTCAGATACTTGTCCTCTATTTTAGGAGAATAAAGGCTTAGGTTGGGATTTGAAACTGTATGTTATCTCCCTTCTCTTACCATTGAGATATTGCAAAAGGGCACACTCATCCTGACACTTCAGGGAAGTCAATGGCAGGTATATAAAAGATGAGCATATACTTGTATAAATATATGAAAGACAATGGCAGGGATTGGTACATCTTGTCGATCCTGTAAGTGGGTGACTACGACTCTTTCCCTCAACTACATCAGACACATCAAACAAAAAATCAAAATATACACTCCAACCATACGTATGCAACTATGGGGTTAGTGAAATCATAAACATCAATGAACTCATTAATATAGATTATATCCCAACATATAAGTCATCATCATGAAATAATCATATATATAACGTCATCAAATGTAATCATTGAACTAAATACATGATAACTCACAACTATCTAATGTAATGTCATACATTCATATCCTCAAGTATCTTTGAAATAACCAATGCACGCATGAAAGTGGCCTAAACGAGTTTGGCAGTAAAAACTAAAAAGAAAACTATGGGAGGGGTATTACATCCACCTCCCCTAAAAGTAGGCTTACTCCAGATAGAATCCTACAAAAAAAGTAGAGATAAAAATCTCATAATCTCGATGCATCCTACTAAGTCATAAAAGACTCAATGTTCAGGTCCTATAGGACCCTTTCTTTCTCCATAGAACAAACTCTATGAATCATTCCCCACTACAAATACCCTATGGGATCTACCAACATCCTAAACTGGAGGCTCAAAAGTTGTCAGCCTCTGGCCTAAGAACTATGTCGATCATTCAGGACAATTGACAACAATGTGACCATGTTTCCCACAAGAAAAACAAGCTCTTCTACTAACACCTCTCCTAGCCAAAGGTTTACTAGACTACTAGAAGCTACCTCTACTAAAATTTTGATGCAAACTTTGACTTTGTTGATCATCCCGATTGCACATACTACGCTACCAATTACGATAGTTACCTGACTAAGAACCACCACTAGTAGCATGAAAGAATTTACTACTCTATTGATTCTGATTGTGATTACCTTTTGAGAAGGTAGAAGGATCCATAGAGCTCCCAACTCCCTAAGAGTGATTTCTCTTAGACCCTAAAAAAGGACCACTAGACTCAACTCCAATCTTCCCATCATGACCTCTAGCCAAGTTCACCTTCACCAAAGTAGCGTTAATAATTGCTTTCCTAAGAGTCTTAGGCTCAAGAAATGTAACACCTCCAATGATGTCATCATTAAGCCCTCTTATAAAATTTTGTACCATTAGTGGTGACTTATCACTATAACCTGCATATGGCTTGAGCTTGAAGAAATGATGCTCATACTCTTGAACACTCATATAGATAATTATTGCAGATTGTGGAACTTTTCTGCATGTTATTGCTGCCACTGATCATATAAGAAGCATTCTTGGAATTTCTCAAGAAATAAATCCCAAGTGACAGTATCCATGCTAAGCTCCATCTTCTTCTCCTGAAAATTCCACCAAGTAACTACAAAATCTTTGAGGTGCATGATGACACACCTCGCCTTGACGTTGGTATCATATTATTGCATAGAAAAACATAGAACCAATGTGATAAGCCATGTCTCTACTTTAAAACCCATACCAAGACCACTAGAGGGAGGAGGTTGTGATAAGGAGGTCTCTCATATGGTTAGCCTTGATGGCTCCCTGATCAACTATAGTGTCCCTCCTCCTAGGACTCCTAGATCTCTATCTCTTTCCATTCTCAAAATAGTTTGACTCTTCCCTCTCAGCCCTATTATGAATATGTAGACATCGTAGAATAGTCTAAAGTATCTTTCTAGTATTAGGCTCCTTTAAATCACCATATTTCTCACCATTGTTCTCTCAGATGTCTTCCTCATGCACACTCTCAACTTTAGGACTCAAAGGAGGGATGTGAATCCTACCCCTTCCACGTCCTCTATCACGGTCTTCGCTAAGGCCTCTACAAACAAATCTAGTCTCAATGACCATATTTCCTACAATATTCAAATGAAAAGATCAATATTTCAAAACAAGTCATAAATAATAAAGACATAGTGTATAATCATTAAATAATAGTGTAAAATACATAGTGTTATATGTTTAAGTTTTTGTTTCAAGTTTTAACTGTGTAGACATCTAATGGGTGTAGGAATTCCCAGAGTTCCCAATGTGGAAACTTGGGATGTGATACCAAGTTTAATGCCCCACCCAGGATAATTTAACCTAAAAACATGCTTCTATGTTTAAAAATAATTTTTTATTAAGAGTTTACAAAATAATAATGATAACAATGCGAAAGCAATACAACATAAGATGCAAACAAGTACATAAATACACCTCAATTATAGTTAACAACTCTCATGGGTTACATGATGTAGAATTACATATCCATTAATCAATTATTTAAGATTAATTATAATTATAAATCTCATATATATAAATTAATAACAAGTACAACCTCATATAAAATAAACATAGATACAACCAATACCATAATGTATACACATTGAAAAAACATCCTCTCCACAAGTCGCATGGTATGTAACAATAACCAAGTATAAATTATAGAACAATATCCCAAACAAATTACATTTGAAGGAGTGATACAAAGTACAAATATAAACATCATAAGATAGATATGAACAAGCCTCCAATGAAGAACAATAAGAAGGTAACAATAAAAAGCATCATCCAACACCGGTATAGGAATGTTATAATCTTAAATGGTAAAAGAAACACTACCACCCAACCTCGTGGAACCAAAGGTCCACTCCCACCACATTGAGGAGACAACAAAAGACCCCACTCGGATATCATACACAAATTTATTCATTACACAAAACATAGGCAAGGAATCATGAAAGCTCTCCATCTCAAGAGGTACCACCAACTAATGATAAAGAAAAGATAATAAATATCAAAATACCAACAAGTACCAAAATACCAAAATACCAAAAACAAAAATTTCAAATAAATACCAACCACCAAATGCTAAAAAAAAACAAATACGAACTACCAAATACTAAATACCAAAGACACACCACCAGAGGAAAATGCATAAACTATGGAGGAGACTTAGGCTACATAATATGGGAGTGTCATCACATGGCCAACTACTTGAATTACCCTGGAGTGGTCACACTAGACCCCAGACCCTCAAGTGTTTATGAGGTTGAGTTACCCTAGACTAGTCACTCTGGACCCTAGAATCTCAACATGACCCATGTGGGACTAGAATAACCTCTCATGAAGATGATGAAATCCAATAATACCTACTCTCTAGGTAATAGGTATCATCCCATTAACATCCTTAGCCTATACAAGCACTCAAGACATGGGTGACACATCATTACTAATTATCTTTTTAATGTATTCTATAAATTTTAATTACTTTGTTATCACTTATTAACAAAATTACGA
Organism: Chamaecyparis obtusa; assembly: GCA_027943335.1. NCBI lineage: Eukaryota > Viridiplantae > Streptophyta > Pinopsida > Cupressales > Cupressaceae > Chamaecyparis > Chamaecyparis obtusa. The sequence continues at coordinate 55,136 of BSBK01008107.1, read as the reverse complement.
TAGGTTACCTTGGTACTGACCACTTTGGGTCTCAAACCCTCTTGTAAGCCACTTCCCTAAGATGCACCTATTTAACCTCCCCTAAGCTCCATAAAATCAAGAACATCCAAGATGATAATAAAGATTTTCAAATCAGTTCCTTAATAGAACATGAACACATTCGTTCTCATATTACCACAACATCATAAAACACACTCTCAAAATGTTCTCATAATCATGAGCTTCAACATAACAAGGTTTGGATTTAAAAAATTGAGACCATCACAAATACCACAATGCATATAAAAGGGATCAACAAAAAACACATCTTGAGCCTCTAGTTTCTATTTTCTAAAAGTCAAACTTAAATTTCCCAATTGACAAAAAGGTTACAAGGACAATCACATAACAAATCATGAATCAAAGATTCCCAACCAACTGGTCTAATAAAAGATTCATCTCTTTTTGCATGTTTGTGGTTCATTATCCCTTCTTCTGTTATTTGGTCAATCTAGTGGGAATGAAATAAATGTATCTTCAGGAAAAATGCTCTAGATGTTTCTCGTCTCTACCCTTTAATTGAAAAGCACATTTCAGAGAAAGTTAACTGTCATGTGCAATCCCATTTCAACCCTAATACTGATTCCACTTTTTCGGATAGCTTTGTAATTTCAAACTAGAAATGGATTTTGTTTCCTTCTTCCCCAGTTTTCCCTAGAATAAGAAAGCCTTCCACCGATAGGAAAAGTATCAAATGACATCCCCCTGATTTGGATTTTTGTAAGTTAAATTTTGATTTCTCTTCTAAAGGAAATCTGGCTAAGTCTAGGATAGGGGCATGTTTGCGTAATCATTATGGCCAAGTTCTTTCTCTTAAAGCTTTATCCATTCCCCAGGATCTAACAATATGGTTGAGGCTCAAGCATTGTTGGAAGGTCTGATCATGGAAAAAAAGTTTAAAATCATTAATATTCATGTCGAAGGTGATTCTTCTCTCATCATTAATGCTTGTAAGTCTAGATCGATTGTGAATTGGAGTATTGGCACTCTTTTGGAGAAAAAATGGATTTTGCTTGATTCCTTTGAAAAGGTTATCATTTCACATGTGTACAGAGAAGGTAATGCTTTGGAAGATTTCTTGGATAATATGGGTTCTTCCAAATTGGAACTCTATTCCTTGGTGACTGACTGTTCCTTAGAAAGCTATCCTTTACTTCTAGGAATTATACAGAAAGAGAGTGGTATTTAGTATTTTCATTTTTTTTTCATACCACTGCACACATGTATATATTTATTTGAATACATAAGTACATATGTATAGTTTGAATTGCAATATGTATACATTTTGGTGTATTTGGTTATACAATAGTTTAAATGTATACATGTGCATAGGGGTATGGGTTTTTTTTTTTTTTTTCTAAATCTCATTTTTCCTTATTATTTTCTCCCACTTATGTTTGGTATAGGTTATATTCATACTTCATATATATTGGTAAGGGTAGCACTTTGTGGAGTTATGAAATTTTTTCAAGGTGTTGGTTGGTAGGTATCTTTTGTGATTTTCTCCTTTTTTTGTTTTCCACATCATTTATTCATGGACTGCTTCTAGGTTTCCCACGTACATTCTTCTTGGGTTTTGGCCATTATAATTATTAAGCCATTCGCTACACATGTCTATTTTTTTCATCATTATAATTTGTTCTTTACCTGCATTTTTGGGATTTTATGGAGATTGGGCAGGTCTTGTGGTGTCATGAAAATGTATTGTGGCATGTGTGATATATCTTTTCTTGTTTGTTTGTCATGGCTAAGGGTTTGATCTCATTTATTCTAGCATGTGTGAAATGTCTTCTCTTGTATTTCATCATGGTTGTGGATTTGATCTCTTTTCTAACAAGGTATTTCAAAGTTGTTTTTTGTCAGGTTTCTTGGCTTCTTATTTTCATGGCACATCTGGCATGACACTCTTCCCATTTTTTGTATATGGGAGCTACGATGGAAGGTTGTTAAGATGTTTATAATTCTCTCCACATGGAACTTTATCGTCGTAACTATAGAGTGTTTCTTGAGGTAGAAGTTTGGGAGTAGCCATTTCTTGAGCATATAAATGATGTTTATTTGGCAGTAATTTTTGTCTATGATCATATTCATATTTGGAGGGCTATCAGGATAATTGTGGGAGAAGATATTTTATTACCACAGGGAAAGAGTATGATTTTTCCTTCTCAAATTTTGTCTATTTTCTCTCTAATTCCTTTGATCTTTTGCAATCTCTATTTCACTTGGAAATCATTACTAAAAAATATATCAAAGTGGAGTTTTTGGGCTCCCATAAGCTATTGAAGGTATTATAGAAGTATGATTTATGGAATGGGGAAGCTCTGGTTGGAAATTTATTTCACCACTATGCATTACTTAATAACCATGCAGTCTTCTCTGTCTATGTTAGCATAAAGAAAGCTCTGGAACACCATATATTTCAGCTTGTAAAGGTGACATTACACCTTCACGGTCAACACTTGAGCATGATTTGTGTTAATAATATTCAATCAAGATGTATGCTTTGTTGGATCTTCTCAAATTTGATGTGAAATTTGTGGCCCCTCTCATTGTGGCTGACCCACCTCAACAAATGGTATATGGTCCTTCTTGTGGCACTAGTTTAAATACTACTATAGAAGTGACTGATTTGGATATTCACTTGGGTATGGTTGGATCATCCCAGGTAACTATCAAGAATTAGCAGCAATTTAGTCTCTCTTTGATTTTGGCCTTCTTTGGATGGACTCTTCTATAGTTTTTTCACTGGCACCCATGGCTATTAAGGAGTGATTTTGTAGTATGATTTCTCCTTGAACATTCAATTTTGTGGTTCCTTCTTCTACAAATTTTGGGGTTGTTTCTTTTATGGTTTTTTATTTGTAACATTGGCTAAATATGTAATTAAATATATTTTTTAGGTGGGTTTAATTGCTAGGTTTTTTTGGTTTTTGGTCAGCACTGGTCGCAATCATTGTAAACTCAAAGATGTAATCTCTCGAGCTGTGTGCTCCTTATCGGGTGGGCTTCTTCTTTGTATCTAGCTTCGACCAGATGGGGGTTACTTCTTATCTTTTCTTCTGATGGATATGGGGTCATGAACAATGTGTTTCTTGCTGGTTCTTTTCTCCAAGAGCTCCTTTTGAACCAATGTAAAAATTAATATTATATTAATATAAATATGTTAAGTGTCTTTTGCCACCTTGCTAAAAAAATATATTTATTTAACAAATATTAATATAAATTAATAATATTACTTAATTAATATTAATAATAATATAAATTAATATATATTAATAATTAAATAATAAATTAAATTAAATTTTAAATTTAATATTAAAAAACTCTTGTTATTGGGGGGCCACAGGCCCCACCCCCTACTGCCATAGGCAACTTAGGCTACCATGGCAGCAACTGTTATGATAGCTTAGCTTATCGTAGACAACCAAGTTGCTATGACAACTTAGGTTCCATGGGAAGCTATGTTGCCATGATTGTTGGCTATCGTCGGTAGCTCTTGCTACCGAGGTTAGGGAGAGGAAACCCTGAACCCCTTCAATTTATCTTATTTTATTTTATTTTAAACACACACACAGATATATATATATATATACACACACACACACACATATATATATACACACATATATATATATACATATATATATATATATACATATATATATATATAATATACATACATATATATATATATATATATATATATATATATACATATATATATATATATACATATATATATATATATACATATATATATATATACATATATATATATACATATATATATATACATATATATATATATATATACATATATATATACATATATATATATACATATATATATATATACACATATATATAGATATATATATATATATATGTATATATATATATGTATATATATATATATATATGTATATATATATATATATACATACATATTATATATACATATATATATATATACATATATATATATACATATATATATATATACATATATATATATATATATATATATATATATATATACATGTATATATATATATATGTATATATATATATATATATATATAATATATATATATATATATATATATATATATATAGTATTTTTCTTTGTACCCTAATAGGTCATTTCCAACAAGTTTCCCCCTCTTTTTTTGGAAAAAAAAAATACATGAATATATTTTAACATAAACTCATGTTTATATATTAAATTTTCAATAGAGTTTACAATAAGACTAATTTTCTTAAATAAGACTTTCACATAAAAAATAATATTTACATATATGTGTGTCTTCATAATACTACATGTAATTATATATGAAATATATATCCATGTAAATTATTCAAGAAAAAATAACATTCAATTTTGGATAAATACCCTAACTAGGAAAACTCACACATGTCCCTAAAACCTCTTCCTAGGTTTTCAAACAATCACTACAGAATACAAGATATATTCTTGACATAATTTTCCATGCAAGAAAAAAAAAACCTTAATCAAAACTATTCCAAAACTCTTAAAAAAAAACTTGATTGAAAAAAGAAAACCCTTTTAAATTCACTCACTTGAAACAATTCCAAACATAAAGAAAACAATACTTTCAAGGGAAGGATTTTGCAAAGAGATTTCAAATCCTACCTCAAATGACACCTGAATTCTAAGAAAAGAATTTAATCAAATTCAACCTCCAAAATTCCAAGCTTTCAATAATTTCCCAAATTCACCAAAGAGAGCTCCTCTAGAACCTAATAGATGTGATGAAATAATAACCCAGAAACCTCTAATATAGGAAACTTATTCCACTTAGGATTTCTAAAACATGCAAATCCAGAAATCAAAACTTAACTCTCAACCTTATTTTTGTAAAATCCTCTTTACATGATTAATTATAATTTTAATAATAAAATATGCACTTTTCCAATTATCAACTTCTAATTAAACTTTAATTTGAATTCATATTTCAATTTATTAATTAAATGTGTAAATTGAATTGTATTTAATATATTAATTCACTAATTTAATATTTATGACATCCTAATAATATGCAACTTGATAAATAATTATCAATTGATATTATCCTTGTATTTAAATTCTAATTTAAATTTAATATTTAATTACATCACCAATTTCCATAAATAGACTCTTAATTGAGTCTTTTTAATTAAACAAAGGTATTTAATTAGCTCTCAATAATTAAACATCCTTATATTTAATATTCCCATATATTTCATAAGATATAATTAATCTAATCTCATAATTAATCTTAATTTAATTATTTTAACCAAACAAACCACACAACAAACTCACATGAGTTACAACACAAAAAATCAAGTAACACAAATAACGAGAAAACTCCAAGGAAGAGCTCACAAATTCACGTCACCTTGCAAAATTTGGATGGGTAGTCAACTAGATACTTGTCTTCTATTTTAGGATAATAAAGGCTTAGGTTGGGATTTGGATCTGTATGTTATCTCCCATCTCTTACCATTGAGATATTGTGATAGGGCACGCTCATTCTGGCCATTCAAGGAAGTCGAATCTACCTGGTACCTAAAATCCTACTTAAAAGATGAGCATGTACATGTATAAATATATATAGACAATGGCGAAGATCGGTACATCGTGTGGATCCCACAAGCAGGTGACTATGACTCCATCCCTCAACCACATCATGAACATCAAATAGAAAAGTAAAATATAAATTCCAACCATACACATGCAAGTATGGGGTCAATGAAACCATAAACATCAATGAAATCATAAATATAAATTATATCCCAACATATAAGTCATCATCATGAAGTAATCATATATAACATCATCATATGCAATTAATCAACATGAAAATAACCAAAATTATCTAATTGTAAAAACATGATATCTCAAAACTATCCAATATAATGCCATACATTCATATCCTCAAGTATCTTTGAAATAACCAACAAACACATGAAAGTGGCCTAAAATATTTTGGCAATAAAAACTAAAAATCAAACTATGGGAGGGGTATTGGTATTATAGGAAAACTACAAAGCCTAGACATATCTCCTCTCATACATTGGAAGGAAGATAATCCACTCAACTCAAGAAGGCTCCAAATCTAAGAGGATTTAGTAGTCCTTCGTTGTTATGGAAGATGACTATGTAATTTAGATTTATAAATGTAAGATCTAAGACTAGATATAGAGGGAATATGGTATTTTACATACATAGGAAAAATTGTGGATTGATAGACTTATTTAAGAACTATATTTGGGAAGAAGAAACAATAAATAACACGTAAACCAAATTTGGGCCTAGAATAAGAGGACATGGACGAGTCGAAGTCGCCCTTGTCCTATCACTTTACGATTCAAAATAACTTGTAGACTATAGTTCCCAATTTGATATTTTTGTATCTTCTTTCACACTTGCACCACATATTTCCTACACACAGAAAAGAAGAAAAGTGTTGTGGAAAGGGGTTTCCCTAAGATAAACCCTAGTTGAGGAATTGGCCTTGAAATAGAAATGAAATGCTTGAAAGTGTATTGATGTATAAGAAAGGGTTGATAAGATGCTTATACATTCACAAACCTTCTTGATGTCAAAATATTCATGAAGATGATTGATATTGTGTCTTATGTTGTCTCTTAGGATAGGAAGATCATGAATTCCTTAAGAAATGTCTACATCTACAAATCACTCCCTATATTCCATACCATGAATGCTTAATGTTTTGAATTGAACTTGATACTTGCTTGATTGCTCGAATTACTTTGATTTACCTTGAGAGATCCTTCAGTCAAAATGCCAAAAAAACTTCTCATGTAGAACACCAACTCAAAGTGAGAAGTCGACTTGAGTGTTAAGAGATAGCTTCATTTGTATTGTTATATATATATATATATATATATATATATATATATATACACACACACACACACACACACACACACACACACACACATATATATATATATATATATATTATATATATCTATATATCTATATATATATATTTATATATATCTATATATCTATACATATATACATATATATATATATATATATATATATATATACATATATATATATATATATATATATATGTATATATATATATATATGTATATATATATATGTATATGTATATATATATATATATATATATATGTATATATATATAGATATATATATCTATATATATATATATATTATACAATGTTAATAATGAAGAGTTGTGATATTTATATTATATTATTATCATTATTATATTATTAATATAGTGATGATAATATTATAATGCAATGATATATATTATATTATTGTAGTTAATTATATATTTATGTTAATTATGGTATAGTAGACAATTATGGTTATTACCATAATTGTCATATTATTATATGGTCATGAATCTTCAAGACGTGACTATTCAAAAGATATAAATATATATCAATGGCTGGTGAAAAGATCAATCACAATGGTAATCTATTTCACTACAGCAGTCACATATATTCTCTATAGGACGATCCAGATTTCACAACATGGTATCAGAGCCTAACCTACAAGAGAAAATATATTGGAGCAAAGTATTTCAGAGAGAAGATAGCACATCAAATCAAGAGGATACTAGTCACGGCAGGGAAGAAGGAAATAGAATAAATTATTAAAATCAGATGATAAATCCTGGGATACATCACCGCAATGCCCAGATGATCTATGGATATAACTGACTGTCAACAAAGTGCGATAATCATCACATATAATGGAAATGAATAGAATAACACACCAACGATCATGGTAAGAGTGTCGAGCATGTGCCGAACATAGAGTGTTGGAGATGGAGCTATAAATCATATCAATCATTCTAGAGAATGATGTTGCAGGATATATAGTTGGGACACACAACATTTCTAAGATAATCAGGGAAATTCCATTAAATCAACAAAATCTGAGCATGGTGGAATGGATTGACTCAAACTCTCGCCGACGCCTGGGAAATTACAAATAATATTATTAATGGATAGATAATATGGTCCAATGTAACTACAAGCAAATACCTATGGAGAACAGTTGACAGACAACATGTACACAAATGAAGTCACACGCAACATCCATGATGGAATATGTGGTGATAAAGGAAATTAGAGGAAGACAATAGTTATTATAAGTTATAGATATTTTTTTGTAATGGATGACTTACACATCACAATCTCCTTGAATCGAAACACCATCATACCAATACCAACTGCGAAGAAGGGATGATTCGATGAATTCACATTCAGTTTGGCGGAGATATATTTCAACAAAATGTTATATCTCCTCACGTGGATGCTCGAGACTTTCCCTCGTTGTGGATCATGGTTGTGCTAAGAGTAAGCAGTGGTAAATAGATCAAAGGTTCTTTGGGATTGATGGATGCACTTTGTTGTGCTGATTGTCATTTCGTTTGTGGGGCTTGTGTACTCACGGCCGGTGTTCTAGTTTTGATATGAGTACAAAAGCTAGTGGAATTGTTATTTGTCTACGAGTTGTGACTCTCACTGGTTCATTGAGATCCCGTGTCATATTATGTTATGTGTTGTTCACTGTGGTGTTATCACCTTCTGATCTGCAACATGCCACTCGTGTTGGATTTGTTGTGTCCCTGCTCTCATAGAAGATGCGATAACCTAATGTAGGGATTTATACTGTGGAGAGAATGAGAGATTTGGATCATAGAAACTCAGACGACATTAATACTCCTAGGCGCAGGCTCTATATGATGTGGAAGCCGCTAAGATAGACATGGAGATAGCCATAGTGAGTAGGATTATTTTTTGATACGTAACCCTTAATATTATCAAACATGAGCATGTATTGAAGATGAAGAAGTCACCCAACATTCAATAGAGTGGGGGACTCAACTTCAAGCTAATCGACATCTACCATCAGTATATAAGGCAAATACATACTCCATCAATGGCATGAGGAGGGCCATTTGCAGACGTTGACTAATATACTCATAAAATGCATCGATGGAGAAAATAATCAGTAAGTGACAGAAAACCATTACTTGGCAACAAAGAACACATAATCATCAGGATATAGAGCTATCCGCATAGTAAAGAAAAGCTACACATAAAATTGGCAGTGCAAACAATCCATTATCTTGTCAATATTTTGTATATCCAATCTGTGAAATATATAAGTTTTCCTGCAATAAGGGGTTGTTCAAAGGTTGAGCATTATATATAGTAATTCATATATGGAGAAAATTAAATTTCAATATTAGAAACAACTACAGTGCTTAATAAGATTGAAGGATAAAATTGACAAAGGTTGCATATTTTAAATATGATCACAGATAGCATCAACTAATGATTAAACTGCATGCTTATAAGAAGACGATTAGAGGAGGCAATCATAATTATTCAAGTAACTATATATTATATCCAATGCAAGGTCGCTATTCTATATGGACAATCGCAACACAAATTTACCTTCACAACATATTGATAATCCATGTCTATGCACAATTATTGTTGTGGATATTTGTTGCGACTTCAACCCTTGGTAGTAAACGAGAATGTTCAAAACAATTGCAATATTAAAGTTGGAGGGCTATTTGAGATTTTTTGTTGAACTTTAGAAAACATTAATAATTGCATTATTAATGTTGCAAGCTGAAATAAAGGTAAATTGAAGTAGAAACCATTTAGTAGGAGAACATTGCAATAAATTGGACAATCATTTTAAGTAATGAGTTGGGGAAGGATTTTTTAAGCTTCCTAAGAATCAAAGGAGATCAAATACTCCTGCAATTGCTTGACCCAATCATGGATATACTTTTTAGAGGGCTTATCTGTTGTTGTGTAGACTAAATGAAAAGGCCAAGTTTCATGTCAAGATCTGATCATCCTACTTACCATGGGGCTTTCGACTTGCTTGGGGAGAGCAGTTTGGAAAGGCTTGCATATGCATTATCTCCTAGCATGGAATCTGCAAACCATGACTTCTTATCTATGAGAGTTTCAATCATAAGGACATGAACGAATTTGGCAGGATGTAGAGATGTTGATGCATCCTCATTTCTTGTGAGATACATTGATATCAAGTACAATGAGTACGAGTATCGTATTAATGGGCTCACCTTACGAAAGGAAATACTTGAAAATATTTGAAATTTAAGATAAGTATTTCATGTTTTATTAATGCATATAAATTTTCAATTTGTTATTCATTAAATAATAAATCTTGTATGCTTCTATCATTTGTATTTTTGTACGAGATAGTTTAGCTTTATAAACTATTGGTAATCTATCTCTAACATACTTTCAGGACAAAAGCATATAAAATTCAGATTCAGAGAAAGTCTGACATTTTTAAGAGGTCAAGAAGTTGATGAACTTGAGCTTCAAAGGGAGAATATGGTTCAGTTAACTTGTGACAATCTCAATCGTATTGATTAAGAGGGAGTTCACAATTGAAGGTAAAACAAATCTAAGATTATAATAGTGGGAACTTGTGGATAGAATCATCGATGAGATGCACGTGGATAGAATACTAGAGGTCTTTATTATCTTCTCTCAAGTCCAAGAGGGAGTGTTAATATTGTGGCCTTGGAAAAGATCAAAATGCATCTTATGCTAGCCAATGTAACCTTATGACTATTCAGATTATTCGTATTGGTTCTCTCAGGAAGGAAAGTATGAAATGACATCCTACAGTGACACCGAATTGAGTATATAAACAGGGTATGCCTTCGTGATAGATGGAGAAGTTAAAAGATCTACATTAGTGACATTCAAGGATCTTGATTCAGAGGGAGTAGACCATGTTTTGTTGGTTCTCTAGTAATCAAGAAATTATAGCAAACAATTATGGTTATTACCATGTGAGAAGGTTATATGTCAGAAAAAGAAGCTAGAAAATCAAATTAAGTTGGCACCCCAGGATCTTGGTCATACAAATTTAGAGGGAGTATAACATGTCAAGATGGTGTATACTTTGAATTCACCAAGACTATGAGATTGTGCATACAATTGTAATTCAGTGGACGTACATCCTCACTAAAGAACAAACAATCGATACTCTTACCAAGTGTCTTGCTAGAAAGAAGATTGTGTACCTTCAGATAACCTTGGTATGTTGAGGAATAAAGCCTTATTAGGTGAAAATAAGGTATCTTGAACGCTATGTTATTACTTGTTGTGCTTTAACTATATCGTGGTTAGACAACATTAAGTTATTGGTTTTAAACTGTCATGATGTGCTATGTTCATGGCTAGACAACATTGAGTTGTTGTTTTTAAATTGTCATGACTAAGAGTTTGATTTCCACTCTTTGGATGAACCAAAGTGGATCCACCCTTTGAGAAGAGTCAAAGTGACTCTATGGGTTTTTTATTCATGAATAAATATAAAAAAAATGTGTATATTGCAATATTATGTAAAATGATCATTTGTGTGTGGGTTAACATTTCAAGGTGACGATCTTGTAAATGGTTAACCAAAGTGTCAAGATAGACTACTTAATTGTGTGTCTCGACTGTGCGGAGATCTTGACTCTTGTTATTACTGGATGTGTAATAATGAAACCATATCATGATAGACTACTTAATTGTGTGTCCCGACTATGCGGAGATCATGATATTCACGTCTATTTTCATGACGAGACTACATTAACTTGTGCATCCTGAAATGGCAGATGTCATGATAGATTTTTGATATTTAATACTCACTCGCTAAGAGGGAGTGTTAAGAGATAGCTTCACTCATATATATATATATATATATATATATATATATATATATATATATATATATATATATATATATATATATATATATATATATATATATATATATATATATATATATATATATATATATATATATATATATATACAATGTTAATAATGAAGAGTTGTGATATTTATATTATATTATTATTATTATTATATTATTAATATAGTAATGATAATATTATAATGCAATGATATATATTATATTATTGTAGTTAATTATATATTTATGTTAATTATGGTTATAGTAGACAATTATGGTTATTACCATAATTGTCATATTATTATATGGTCATGACTCTTCAAGACGTGACTATTCAAAAGATATAAATATATATCAATGGCTGGTGAAAAGATCAATCACAATGGTAATCTATTTCACTACAGCAGTCACATATATTCTCTATAGGATGATCCAGATTTCACAACATTGAGATGATAGAAATTCATCCATACTTTGATGCCACCAACCTCCAAACATGAAGGCTCAAAGTACAATCTTGTGGTTCAGGGAAGAATAAGAATCATCAACATTTGTTTCATCACTTGATGTATTCTCATCCTCAACAATAGTCATGAGAGCACCCACATAGCATCTCGTATAATCATTTTAAGTTGCTTCATCTCTTATAAAGAAAAGTACCTCCAAAATTTCACTAATAGGTAATCCATGACATTGGCCATGAACCATTTGTTAGATCTTATATGTGGCAAATGAATGATTATTTCATTCTCATTTATATCATATAGTTCAATGGATTTATTCTTATCTAAATGGATAAGGAAAATCAATCTCATGTACTGCTTTCTTACAATATCTTCTCTGTAAATTTATTAATGTGAAGTATCCCCAACCAATCCATGTTTCCATTGATTACAACAATGTGGAATTTCATGAGTCATCATATAGAATCCTAGACTAGCCCATCAAACACAAAATACAAATGACATACCTTAAGAGTGGATTGTTCAGCACCCATATGACCTTTTTGAAATAAAATATTCTATATAATCTTTCAACCATCAACTCTATGATTAGAAAAATATTGACCATAAACATCAGACAAACCCTTAGAAATCTATTTCAAAAGTGTCTTCTATAGCCTCGATAACGAAAATGGGTTATTCACTAGTGCAACTAACTAAATAATTTATGAGGTACTTACAGTTTACCAAAAACTTGAAGATTTCAAAAATAGTCGATACAACCAAATTGTGCACTAATACATGACACACATAGTGAAGGAAGGGAAAGGTTGACCTGACAAGGACAAGTTGCGGTTCGCACAATCCACGCCTTCCACAAATCTATCTCAGGAACAATTCACGCATTCCACAAATGAATCCCAAGAGTACGCCATTATGCTGACCCTTGTGACATTAGCATTCGAACTTAGCATAGCTTTCCTCAGCTTCAACCTTTAGAAATGGATGAGAATCTTGTATGCACGTCTATGCCCCGAGTTCATAATCAAAATTGGGAATGTAATATGAATGTGTACTATGCCCTCCGATCATAGTCAAAGCTATCTTCTAGTACCAACAAATACATTCCAGTTGTGAAAAACAAGATCAACAGTATATTTTACTATTTGGTAAGACAAAATGAAGAGCAACAGCCAGTAACATGAGCACACTAATGGCCTCTGACTTTCTTCAACAATATCAATTTCATCACATGTCTAAAGAAAATATGGCAGGCAATGTATTAAAAACTTATGTTTAATTAATGGTGAAAGACTATGGGATTACCAATGATCCTACAGGTTTGGGCATGTACTTCAAATGAGCCCTATTGATCCTTTGGACACATAATCTTCAGAGCACCAGTGAATTACAGATATACCTTTCTACTTCAGACAAGAACTGGAAGATTCATGCATCTCCTTACAAAGCGCAGATCATTCACTGAAACGTAACATCTGAACACTTTCCTACGTTATCTTGCCCGGACCATTCATTCACGCTCTCATGATACCAAATGGTGATGGAATAATGAAAACTCGATCATATTATTGATGAATAAGAGTAAGATTTATAGGTGCGTACATGTGCGTAAGTAGTTGATGAAACTGCATTTACGCCAACAAATCAGTCAAGTCATAAAAACCAGTTAAACAAATATTTTCTTACATTTTTGTGGTGTAACCTTGTCATTAGTTGTAGAAGGTGATATAATTTTCTTGAAAGTTCAAATTAATTTCTTTCCCTTTCAAGTTAGGGATAAGGTACCTTATTTATCATCTCAGCTAATGTAGGTTAGGCTAAATATATCAAATTCATTGTAAAAAATGTAATTTTATAACTTAGTAGAAAGTTATGGTTTATGAGGTTCTATTTTGAAGACTAGATGAGTAGTTTCTTTTACAGTTGGATTTTCAAGTCTACAAATTTATTTTCCTTGGTTTCATAGGACCTTATTGGACAATTAGAGGTGCATGGTCAAGCCTTTCCATTAGGAGAAATCGGCCATTTAATTTTCCCTTGAACCTTGATTTCATCACAATAAATTTGAAAAATGATGATGAACAACAAGAAAACATACAAGAGGTGTCATGGATGATGATGCAAGGAGTAAATACATGAATGTTAAAATGAATCAAGATTGTTTAAATCTATATTCAACTCAAAAGATGACAAGTGCAATATTTCATACTTTGAGCTAGGAAACAACAACGAGCTAGTGGAGTTTAGGTCTATTGTAAATTCTTACTTGAAAATCATAAGCTAAGGGATCAAGTTCTAAAACTGTGAGATCGTCATGTTTATTTTAAATTTTCAATCTAACTTAAGTTTAGAAAAAAAGAAATTGATAATCATGTTGAGTCCTTGGGAGTGAGTATAGATGAAATCAAACAATATTTACATTATGTGTGGTATTTGTGAAAAAAGAAATATGTCACTTTTATCATTATAATTACATAACATTAACTAAGGTATATAATGTACAAAATGAACTAAGAAAGTGTAACATATATAATTTTTATAATTATACTAATATATCTAGCACTTATATGTGCTTATTTTTCTTATGAGAAAATATTATTACAAAAAATTAACCATTGGTATGATGACCTTAATGTTGTAGAAAAAATATTGCTACAGTATTTTACCTCTAAAATGTAAACCATTAATATACATTTCTCATAAAATTATTAGAAAAATTACTAATAAAATAATAAGAAATTCATTTTAATTTCGATGCAAATTAAAATTAGCAAGTAATGAAATACACATTAAAATATAATAAGTATTCATTAACTAGAAAAATAATATAACAAAGTGTGATTTAAAATTTGAAAAAAAATCTTATATGAATACTCTATTTTGTGCTTCGAATATATTCATCTTGGGAAAGGTTCTTATACAAAGACTATTTAGACTATTAATCCTTCTTCTCAAGGACATCATATTGGTGCCACGTCAGCATACTTTCTACCAAGGTGTCTAAAAAGATCCCACAAAAAATGAGACTATTATTTGTATACTAAGAGCAGGTCCCCATGCAGCTGCTTAGCTTATTTTGGCTATGAGTTGCTGCTCAAAAATTTTAGGAGCAATTTGTGGAGCTGAGAAAAATCAATATGTGGAGTCATGCCTGATTTTTTGCTAAGTTTTCTCCATAAACAGCTAAGAAAAGATTCCAATAACATGGAATATGTCATGTTTTATAAGTGCCTTGATGTGACATGTACATGATTTGTTGCTTTTTAAATACAACCACTATCGCAACTAATAGAACCCACTCAAATATTAGAACATATTCCTTAAATGAATTCAGTTTTTTTTTTAACATTGAATTTCCTTAAAATGTCTTCAAATGCAATTTCCTTGATTCATTGAGTATGAAAAATTTGTGTTAAGACTTCATACTTCAAAAAAGTTACTAATGAGTTGGCTCATCGCCCTTGAATTTATCAGATGGTATTAGAACTGATGTGCGTTATGTATCCAAATCGATTGTTGGTGTGTCATATGTCTTCTTAGAAGAAGACCCGCACGGTAACTTTGAAATGCTTTAAAACGATTTGTATTACGTGCGGTAACGGCATTGTTACAGATGAAACCAAACAACAATTTTTCTAGTGGATATTGCGTTGAGTAAAAATGCATTCTTCTACTTTCATAGTTTGGACCGGGTGTAACTGTGAGGAACAAAAACATTGATCTTCTCCTCGCGAGTGCTATTATTTTCCGTAATACTCACTTAACTCTAAATGATTAAACCTTCAAATACAAGCACGGCCTAATAATAAATCCAAAAAGCAGAAGCAGTGTGATGAATTTTCATTACATTTACTAGCTTGCCTTACACACAAAACCAATGCAGATTTTGAATTGAATAAACAATCTGATCAATCAACTTGCGGGCCATTCTCTTCTGATGGGTGTTTAAATACACAACACCTATGGAGATGCAACCAATTCAGCAAGCCAGACAAACTCCAAACTACAGCAGAGATTCCACATGGCATTCAGTCTCACTTCACCCTTCCTCAGCCTTAACATGAATGTGCTTTTGCTGCTACTTTTATTGCTAAAAATGGCAGATCACTGTACACCAGTTTTAGCTGCTGGTGGTGAGAATGATAGCATTCTTCAAGAGCCAACAGTGCCCCTGCTCAATTATTTGAGAGTTTACAAGTTTTCTGAAGGGTATGCCAATCTGTGGGGCGGCCAACACCAAAATGTTTCAGAAGATGGTTACTCAGTTACACTCACATTAGATAGCTCATCTGGTAAGACATGATCATTACTAATGCAATTCCTTTTTGTTTTGTTTAAGAAGATTTTATGTGAATTGAATTGAATGATGGGGATTGCAGGGAGTGGGTTCAAATCGAAAGAGGTTTACATGTATGGCTTCTTCAACGCTGCTGTTAAACTCCAGGCAGGATATACTGCAGGGATCATCACTTCATTCTATGTATGTACTCTCAAACCTATACCGTGCAATTAGGGTTAAAGTGGACTCTTTAAGGTCATCATAGATAAGTTTTTGAAACCCATTATTTCTAATTAGGGCTTGCAATGCAATTCTTCTCGTTTTCCATCAATGTGATTGTGATGCACGATTTTAATGGGTGATTTGCAATGATCAGCTTTCGAACAGCCAAGTTTATGAAGGATGGCACGATGAAATAGACATAGAGTTCTTGGGAACAATACCTGAAGAGCCATACAAATTGCAGACCAATGTTTATGGCAATGGTACAGGGGACGGTAATCTGATTGGCAGAGAGCAACAATTTCATCTCTGGTTCGATCCAACTCAGGATTTCCACAACTACAGCATTCTCTGGACGCCTTCCCAAATCCTGTAATTTTCTCTTTCTCCCTGATAATCTCAGGGCAACGCTGACAGTAGATTTTACAAGCTAATATTGTGCAATTTATAATTTACTGTTGTTTTGGTTACAGATTTTTGGTTGACGGTATCCCCATAAGGAGGTTTCCAAAGACAAAGAGACTTGGAGTGATATACCCGTCAAAGCCAATGTCAGTGTATGCAACCATTTGGGATGCGTCTTCATGGGCCACGGATGGAGGGAAATACAAGGCCAATTATACGTATGAGCCATTTCTTTCGAGTTACACCAACTTCCAAACGATTGGATGCGATGAGAGGGATAAGTACTGTTCCAAAGTGCTCTTAGATGGCTGTTTGGTTTCTCCACATTTGAAGAAAAAGCAAATCGTTGATCTGAAATATGTGAGGAAGAATTATATGACATATGATTATTGTCAGGACTTTCAGCGATATCCCAAGGGCTCTATGCCTGAATGCCCACCATAAACATCCCATTTATACTAATTTATTCTTCAAAGTTTGGTAAAAGGGACGTTGGGCAGATAAAAATTAATTATTATTGTAGTTTTCATCTTTATGTTTTATTTTCATATATAAAGTTTCATAATCTCGATAAGAGTCTCTTTCAAATCATAATTCTAAATTAATATTAAGATACAAAATAAATAGAACGGTTTTTATAATCTTTTTCAAAATAATTATATATTATCATTTATAAAATGATGACAATAATAATATTGTTAGATTTTTTATATAGTTACAATTTGAAATATAAAGAATAACAACAAATATTATTTATCAAGTGACAAACAAGAGTAGAAGGATGATCTTGGTCATTTGACTTGTCTTATATGTTCATGAAAGAGTCATACTCTCATTGCAGTGTTTAAAATTTTCTTCTTGGTTTTTTTAAAAAGGCAAAAGGCCCTAAGCCTATACATTTTATTAAAGTAAAACAGTTACATAATCTTGACTAAACCAAGAAGTTTATTAGAATGGCTATAAGCCATAAAGCTTCAAAACAAAAAGCTACCTAAAGGAAAATGATCGTCTTCAACAAAAGATAATGAAGGCTTACTCAACACCCAAATTAACCTAAAAGCTTAAAGTTGAAATAGATGGTTATCAGAACCATTCTCAGAGGAATCACAAGTTATTTGCAACATCTTCCCCCAGAGGACAAATAGGGCCAACATTTGTCCCGATATTAGTGGATCTTTGTTTATCATCATCAGCTAGAGGTGCAACAATCCTTGGCATTCCTCCAATTTTTTTTTCATAACGTACATAACATATAACCTAAAAATAACCGCTCTGCAACTTGGGTGCGAATTTTTTTTGAATTTCCTTTCATGGCAGATGTTTTTGGGGAGGAAACCCCTCCTCCCCCTAGCGACCCTCCTTTGTCTCTGCCCGTTCTGCTTTTTTCTGACTCCAACAAAGATACTGCGATAGGTACTTTGGATTCCCTACCCCTCTCTGGGCCCAAGGATGACTGGAAAGGCATGTTAGTGGGGACACAACATGCTGAGTTGGAACCCTCAATTTGTGTGGCAAGCATCCTAGAAGAAGGCACTGAGATCTTGCTCCTCGAATCCATCGTGGATAAAACTATGGCAGAATTCCATCTGGCCCTGGTTGGACATTTCTACAATTTCAGACCCACCATTGATATTGTCAAGAAATGGGTGGGAATCCACTGGAAGCTAAAAGGGAGTGTGGTTACCTCCACTATGCCGAGTGGACTCTTCCTCTTTTGATTCACGGTGGCTAAGGACCTTTTCCTCATCCTTGCGGGCTCATGGCTTTATGGCAAGCACCTCCTCACTCTGGCTAAATGGAAACTAGGTTTGACCCTTGTACTAACCTTAATAGGATGGCTCATGTCTGGGCCCATCTTCCTAGTCACCCACTCGAGTTCTGGGATGAACAAGTTTTCAAATGGACAGGGAACTCTTTTGGTCATTACATCTCTACAGACCTGATAACCCTCTCAAAATATTGCCTATTTTTTAACCCACTTCTGCGTTAATCTCCCTATTAACAAGAATCTCCCAAACTTCACTATTCTCAAATCCAAATTGGGAAAATGGACCCAAGCCATTGTCTATGAGAATGCTACCCTCTTCTGTCAAGATTGTAATGCTAAAGGGCATACCAGGAAGGACTGCAAGGCACCTATGCTACCTGAGCTTAAACTAAAGAACATCACCCCTGATGTTTCTTCCCCTCTAAAGACTACAGATGTGCTGCTCTAGAGGCTCCCATCACATAGGAAACTGCTCATGATGTTTCTCCCCCTCTAAAGACTACAGATGTTGCTACCTTAGAGGCTCCCATCATAGAGGAAACTCCACCTTGTTGTGTGCTGACTCGAATAGTTATAGGCTGGAAGATGGAGAAATACCAGCGGGTAAGGCTATGAACAAGGATGGAGATTTCTCCCCTAACAGTGAATCAGAGACTAAACATTGTATCTGTCCTGACCTGGTTCTCATGGACAGTACAGATAAACTGCTTGAGGTACCCCCCATGGAGGCTGTGGGTACCCCGGTGATGGAAGTGGTTCTTAACACCAGTGACATAGACCCCCAACAAGTAACCTGTAGTACTCCACTGATGCCTAAAGAGACATCGAAGAATGACGAGGGAGAATGGAAAAACTAATAGAAGAAGGTAAGGAATTAAAAAAATTGATGTTGGAGTGGACACAAAACCAGGACGGTTGTCTGATAGGGTCAGAAGACAAAGGAGCACAACAAAGGAGATCGCTACTGGAAGACAACAGATGCTACTGGAAGACAACAGACTCGACCTCACACAAAAAGGTAAGAAATGATTATTTTCTCCTGGAACATTCGGGGTCTAAATAATCCCCAAAAACAACTTGTTATCAAGCAGTACATTAGTGACTATAGAGTTGATATTCTCCTAATTCAGGAAGTTAAAATGTCTTATAGTAATTTTGGTGCTCTTGTGGGAAGAATCTAGCCTGGTTCCAAGTTCTTTTATTTTGAGGCTCATGGGGCTTTTGGAGGGATTGCTACCCTCTGGAATCCATCTAAGGTTCGGGGGGATGCTCTTAGCTTCTCCCAGTATCATCTTGTTGTTTCCTTCATGTCCTCGATAGCTCTATGGCACTATTTCAACATTTATGCTCCTAACTCTCACCAAGGGAGAAAGGAGGTTTGGGAGGAGCTAACGACCTCCTTTCTCCCCCTGCAGGACTCTAATTTTTTGGTGGTAGGGGACTTCTTCTCTCCTCTGTACCCTTCTGAAAAGTGTGGTGGTATTACAAATTACACCGATAGCATGGGTGACCTGTCCAGCTTTGTTAGCTTGAATGACCTCCATGATGTGGATCTTAAGGGAAACCCCTTCACTTGGACTAACAATATAGAAAGGGAAACCACCTCATCTAGGTGTAGCTTGACAGGCTCCTCTCCTCTTCTTCATGGGATTTAGGACCATCCTGCTCCCTGATGGCTCTCCCCAGAACCACTTCTGATCACAACCCCCTTCTGCTCAAATGGTTGGGAAGGAAGCACCCATATCCTGCTCCCTTCAAGTATGAAATTATGTGGGCTTCTCACCCCAACTTTTGGGACAAGATCCAATAATGGTGGTCTACTCCTATTAGAGGTACGGCCATGTTTTAGGTGACCTCTAAATTGGAACTCATTCGAGGAGCTTTCAAAGGTTGGAACAAAACTACTTTTGGGGACATCTTTCACAACAAAAAAAGCTCTGGCTAAGAAGCTGGAAACTCTCCAAGGGAAGATGGATGTTGACAATTTATTGGCTGATCTTCATGCAAAGGAAGAAAAGGCTAGAAAAATTTGGAAGGAGACTCTAGCTAACGAGGAGGTTTTTTGGAAACAAAGATCCAGGGTGCTATGGCTCAAAGAGGGGGACCACAACACTACATTTTTCCATCAATCTTCTTGAAAAAATAAGAGAGGTAATTCCATTATCTCTCTTACTAATAATTTGGGGAATGAGATTTCTGACCCTACCTTGCTGGGAAATCTGGATATAGATTATTTCTTTAATACCTTTACTGAAATCAATGTTGGGAACTCAAAAAATCTCCAAAACCATCTCACCTCCCTTCTTCCTAAGGTGGTCACTGACATTGATAAAAACTCCCTCCTCTCCAAGGTCACTAATGAGGAATTATGTAAAGCAATGTTCTCTATGGGACCCTTCAAAGCCCCTAGCCTTGATGGGTTCCCCCTACCTTTTTTAGGAATTTTGGGATATTATTGGTTATGATGTGATTCGTGCAGCCCGAGACTTCTTCAGAACTAAGAAAATTCTTAAGCAGCTCAATGACACCTATATGCTTCTTGTCCTAAAGTGTGCCAAGCCCAGAATAATGGAGGATTTCAGACCCATTAGTCTCTGTAATACCCTCTACAAAATCTTGTCCAAGATCATGGTTAATAGAATAAAAACTTTGTTGAACAAGATCATTAATCCCAATCAAAAAGGTTTTGTTCCAGGAAGACAAATCATGGATGTGGCCATTACAACTCACGAAATCCTGCACTCTATAAACCATAGTAAGTCTACTAGAATGGCCCTCAAACTTGACATTTCTAAAGCCTATGATAAAGTCAACTGGACCTTCCTTTATAAGGTCCTAACTTCTTTTGGCTTCTCTCAAGACTTTATATCCTTTGTCAAAGCCTATACTGAAATGGTTAGATTTTCTGTACTGCTCAATGGTAGACTAGTGATGAAGGGTGCTCCCCTTAATACCACAAACACATAACAGAAATAGAGAAACAACAACAATAATATGCAAGAACAAAAAATTGGCTTCTTATTATCTCCACAAATGTGGAATTACAAACTTTCAGAATTACAATATGCAAAGCCACATGGGCATTCTTTACAATATTCTATAGGACAAAGCCTCAAATCAATACCCAGATCTACTACCCAGAACTATTCTGAACTGCCTAAGACAATAATACAGCCTTCCTTATATAGGCAATTTTCCACCGCCTGGGAAGGTTCCAGAATTTTAGCCAATAAGGCCGACCAAACTTAGAATTATTTTATTTTACATTTTATTACATCATAGTCAGCTCACGATAACCTTTGAAACCCGAACAGAAATTTTGAAGAAAATTATTTTCTGCCATTTCAGGTGACCCAACTTCCGAAGACCATAAGTCATCACCAGTTGACCCGATTGACTATTGCAACCCCATTTTGGAAAGGGCGCGAGGAGCTCTACAACACGTGAATCAAGCAAGCTTCATTCAGCCCAAAATTCGACCTCATTCGGGGCCTCTAAAGCCTTCAAAACTGAGTTCAAAGTTTCTGTCCCCTGCTGCCAATACCGAAAATCTTCAATATCTTCCAATATACACTTGATCTGGCAATGAAACTTTACTGGCAGACTTATATGACCAAAATGAACCTCCAAGAAAGAAATCAGATCATTCTAAGCACATACGAAAATTACCAAAAATAGTAACTTTCCATAAATAGCAGCTCTGCACAAGATAGCCCTTATTGAATTCAAAAAATAGAAATATTTTTGGGTGATGCAAGATTGCTCTTACACCCAGGATGCTCCTGTATCAGACACCTAGGGTAATTTGAGAAGTGACCCTGTCACAACTTAGGTGTGCAGAGGAAAACCAAGACGGTTAACCTCCTCCTTTGTTAGCCATGATGAATCTTCAACAGGTCGTCCTTTCCATTTGACCAAATACTCTTCATATGTCCTGTTCCTTGTGCTTCTGCCAACACGACTGTCCAGTATGTCTTCAATCTCCTTAGTGTCTGAACTAGTTGCTGGAATACTCCACTGTGCTGCTGTGATCTCATCTTCAACACCTCCTTTGTGATACTCTGTCAGATCTGAAATGTTAAACACTGGTGAAATATTTAGATCAGTAGGCAATTCTACATCATATGCGTTTCCTGAATCACGTTTCTTCAATATCCTGCATGGTCCAAACTTCTTCATTTTCAGCTTGTTATATGTACCAACTGGAAACCGCTCCTTTCGCAAATGAACCATGACTTTATCACCAACCTGAAATTCCTTATACCTCTTTTTCTCATCTGCCTTAGCCTTATACTGTGCGTTCATTTTGGTAATATGCTTCCTCACCTCCCCATGGATGTTCTTCAAGTGTTCTGTAAAATCCTCAGCTTCAGCACTACTTATTTATCCTTTATCTATCTTCCCCAATTCAGATGTATTTCTTGGACTACTTCCATATACAATCTAGAATGGTGATTTACCAGTGCTCCTATTGATAGAATTATTGTATGCAAATTCTGCCTGTGGTAATGCAAGGATAACTTTTGTTGATGGAAGAAATTTCCTAGATGGTATGAGGCATGAGCATGTATGTTTTGCTTTAATTCCAAAAGCTGGTAAAGAGGAAGTAGAAGATGTTCCTGTACAGAGTTGCAGAGTATGTCAGATGGCGAAAGGAGTGAAGCAGAATACAGGATTGTATCAGCCATTACCTGTACCAGAGAAGCCTTGGGAGGATATCAGCATGGACTTTGTTCTTGGTTTACCGAGGACTCAGCGGGGGCATGATTCAATTTTTGTGATGGTTGACAGATTTTCAAAGATGGCACATTTCATTCCCTGCAAGAAGACTAATGATACTGTTCATGTAGCAGAATTGTTTTTCAGAGAAGTAGTGAGACTTAATAGTTTGCCAAAGACCATAGTTTCAGATCGGGACACTAAGTTTGTTGGATATTTCTGGCGTACATTGTGGAAGAAGTTGAAGACAGATTTGAAGTTCAGTTCATCACATCATCCACAGACTGATGGACAGACAGAGGTGGTGAATAGGAGTTTGGGAAATTTGCTGAGATGTTTGGTTGGAGATAAGCCTGATGAAGGGTGCTCCCCTTAATACCACATACCTTTTCTTCAGTCTCCTTCAATGGTTTTAGCTTATGTCGCACTCCATCCTTTGTCATGGAATAGGTATTCGCACGGCCATCATGTACAGCACATCTGTCAAACTGCCATGGTCTACCCAACAACATATGACATGCATCCATAGATATGATATCACACAATACCTCATCTTGGTATCCGCCAATCTTGAACTTCACTAGGCACTGTTCACTGACCATGACCTTGTGGTCATCCTGCACCCAGGCAATCCGATACGGATGTGGGTGTTTCTGTCTCTTGAGCTTCAACTTTGTCACCATCTCTTTTGACACCAAATTGTCAGTGCTTCCACTATCGATAATCACATCACAGCATTTACCCTCACACTTGCATCGAGTGCGAAACAGGCTCCTCCTTTGCTCAGGTTCATTCTCACCACTGAACAGGACTCTTCTGTTAATCAACGTTTCTCCTCTTTCAGCATCTTCAGAATTTGATGATCTGGCATCTTCATCTACATGTGCAATTCTGGCCTGGCCTTCATTTCTTCTGTCTGTTCTGCCTTGGCGCTGAGGACATTCAAATGCCCTATGACCTTCTTCTCCACAGTGAAAACATGTTCCACGGAAGCCACCTCTTCCAGATCCTTGTCCTCTTCCTCTTCCTCTTTGATCTCTATTATTCTGATCCTGGAAGCGATTGGAATTATTTCCTCGCTGATTCTGACTGCTACTGGCCTCATCCTTCTTTTTCGGATCTTCATTTCGGCCACCATATGACCCTCCACCAGATCATCCACCGCGACCTCTTCCATTTTGTCTGCTCTCAAACTTCTTGTTCAGTTTTTTCTCTACTTTTAGGGCAAACTGGTATGCCTCTTCAATACTGTTCATTCGAACCAGATTCAACTCCTCCTGAATGCTTGGCCTTAACCCATTAAGGTATCGGGCAACTTTCTCCTTATCAGCTTCTGCATGGCCTGTTCTGATGAGAAGTCGATAGAACTCCTCTGTATACTCCTGAACAGATCTTCCCGCTTGCTTCAAACTCTGCATTTTCTTCAGTAGGTCAAGCTCATAATCAACAGGAATGAACTATCGCTTCAATTTATCTATCATCCGATCCCATCTCGTGATTTTCTCCTTTCCCCTTCTATTTCGCTCCAACTGAATTTCTTGCCACCAGATTTTTGCATGACCTTTCAGTCTGGCCTTCGCAAATTTGACCCTATCAGGATCGTCAACATCTTCATACTCAAAATATTGTTCACACTCATTGATCCAGTCGATCAATTCCTCTCGGTTAAGATTTTCAGAAAATGTAGGAACCTCAATCTTAGGTCTTTTCCCAATTTTGGAAATCGCCCGAAAAAGTCTTTCTTCCTCCTGGTTCACAATTTCAACTTCTCCTTCTTGATATTCTTCTTCAGCTTCATCCTCGCTTTCGTCTCCGACATTAAAATTCATTCCTCTGTGAATCTCTTCTTGCAATGCTTACACTTGTCTCTGCAGCTCTCTAACCTCAGGTGTTACAACACCAGCTCTTCCGCCACGTTCCCTTCGTGGAGGCATTTTCACGATGCGCGCTGAAACCCTAGCCACGGTCCTAGTGAAAACTGCCTCACAATCGGCGACCTGTTTACACACTCAAGAACTCCTACTCTGATACCACTTGATGAAGGGTGCTCCCCTTAATACCACAAACACATAACAGAAATAGAGAAACAACAACAATAATATGCAAGAACAGAAAATTGGCTTCTTATTATCTCCACAAATGTGGAATTACAAACTTTCAGAATTACAATATGCAAAGCCACATGGGCATTCTTTACAATATTCTATAGGACAAAGCCTCAAATCAATACCCAGATCTACTACCCAGAACTATTCTGAACTGCTTAAGACAATAATACAGCCTTCCTTAT
Organism: Chamaecyparis obtusa; assembly: GCA_027943335.1. Lineage (NCBI taxonomy): Eukaryota > Viridiplantae > Streptophyta > Pinopsida > Cupressales > Cupressaceae > Chamaecyparis > Chamaecyparis obtusa. The sequence continues at coordinate 29,180 of BSBK01008107.1, read as the reverse complement.
ATAGGCAATTTTTCACCGCTTGGGAAGGTTCCAGAATTTTAGCCAATAAGGCCGACCAAACTTAGAATTATTTTATTTTACATTTTATTACATCAAAGTCGGCTCAAGATAACCTTTGAAACCTGAACAGAAATTTTGAAGAAAATTATTTTCCGCCATTTCAGGTGACCCAACTTTCGAAGACCATAAGTCATCACCAGTTGACTCGATTGACTATTGCAACCCCATTTCGGAAAGGGCGCGAGGAGCTCTACAACGCGTGAATCAAGCAAGCTTCATTCAGCCCAAAATTTGACCTCATCCGAGGCCTCTAAAGCCTTCAAAACTGAGTTCAAAGTTTCTATCCCCTGCTGCCAATACCGAAAATCTTCAATATCTTCCAATATACACTTGATCTGGGAATGAAACTTTACTAGCAGACTTATATGACCAAAATGAACCTCCAAGAAAGAAATCAGATCATTCTGAGCACATACGAAAATTACCAAAAATAGTAACTTTCCATAAATAGCAGCTCTGCACAAGATAGCCCTTATTAAATTCAAAAAATAGAAATATTTTTGGGTGATGCAAGATTGCTCTTACACCCAGGATGCTCCTACATCAGACACCCAGGGTAATTTGAGAAGTGACCCTGTCACGACTTAGGTGTGCAGAGGAAAACCAAGACGGTTAACCTCCTCCTTTGTTAGCCATGATGAATCTTCAACAGGTCATCTTTTCCATTTGACCAAATACTCTTCATATATCCTGTTCCTTGTGCTTCTGCCAACACGACTGTCCAGTATGTCTTCAATCTCCTTAGTGTCTGAACTAGTTGCTGGAATACTCCACTGTGCTGCTGTAATCTCATCTTCAACACCTCCTTCGTGATACTCTGTCAGATCTGAAATGTTAAACACTGGTGAAATATTTAGCTCAGTAGGCAATTCTACATCATATGCGTTTCCTGAATCATGTTTCTTCAATATCCTGCATGGTCCAAACTTCTTCATTTTCAGCTTGTTATATGTACCAACTGGAAACCGCTCCTTCCGCAAATGAACCATGACTTCATCACCAACCTGAAATTCCTTATACCTCCTTTTCTCATCTACCTTAGCCTTATACTGTGCGTTCATTTTGGTAATATGCTTCCTCACCTCCCCATGGATGTTCTTCAAGTGTTCTGTAAAATCCTCAGCTTCAGCACTACTTATTTCTCCTTTATCTATCTTCCTCAATTCAGATGCATTTCTTGGACTACTTCCATATACAATCTGGAATGGTGATTTACCAGTGCTCCTATTGATAAAATTATTGTATGCAAATTCTGCCTGTGGTAATGCAAGGATAACTTTTGTTGATGGAAGAAATTTCCTAGATGGTATGAGGCATGAGCATGTATGTTTTGCTTTAATTCCAAAAGCTGGTAAAGAGGAAGTACAAGATGTTCCTGTACAGAGTTGTAGAGTATGTCAGATGGCGAAAGGAGTGAAGCAGAATACAGGATTGTATCAGCCATTACCTGTATCAGAGAAGCCTTGGGAGGATATCAGCATGGACTTTGTTCTTGGTTTATCGAGGACTCAGCGGGGGCATGATTCAATTTTTGTGGTGGTTGACAGATTTTCAAAGATGGCACATTTCATTCCCTGCAAGAAGACTAATGATGCTGTTCATGTAGCAGAATTGTTTTTCAGAGAAGTAGTGAGACTTCATGGTTTGCCAAAGACCATAGTTTCAGATCGGGACACTAAGTTTGTTGGATATTTCTGGCGTACATTGTGGAAGAAGTTGAAGACCGATTTGAAGTTCAGTTCATCACATCATCCACAGACTGATGGACAGACAGAGGTGATGAATAGGAGTTTGGGAAATTTGCTGAGATGTTTGGTTGGAGATAAGCCTGATGAAGGGTGCTCCCCTTAATACCACATACATTTTCTTCAGTCTCCTTCAATGGTTTTAGCTTATGTCGCACTCCATCCTTTGTCAGGGAATAGGTATTCGTACGGCCATCATGTATAGCACATCTGTCAAACTGCCATGGTCTACCCAACAACATATGACATGCATCCATAGATATGATATCACACAATACCTCATCTTGGTATCCGCCAATCTTGAACTTCACTAGGCACTGTTCACTGACCATGACCTTGTGGTCATCCTGCACCCAGGCAATCCGATACGGATGTGGGTGTTCCTGTCTCTTGAGCTTCAACTTTGTCACCATCTCTTCTGACACCAAATTGTCAGTGCTTCCACTATCGATAATCACATCACAGCATTTACCCTCACACTTGCATCGAGTGCGAAACAGGCTCCTCCTTTGCTCAGGTTCATTCTCACCACTGAACAGGACTCTTCTGTTAATCAACGTTTCTCCTCTTTCAGCATCTTCAGAATTTGATGATCTGGCATCTTCATCTACATGTGCAATTCTGGCCTGGCCTTCATTTCTACTGTCTGTTCTGCCTTGGCGCTGAGGACATTCAAATGCCCTATGACCTTCTTCTCCACAGTGAAAACATGTTCCACGGAAGCCACCTTTTCCAGATCCTTGTCCTCTTCCTCTTCCTCTTTGATCTCTATTATTCTGATCTTGGAAGCGATTGGAATTATTTCCTCGCTGATTCTGACTGCTACTGGCCTCATCCTTCTTTTTCGGATCTTCATTTCGGCCACCATATGACCCTCCACCAGATCGTCCACCGTGACCTCTTCCATTTTGTCTGCTCTCAAACTTCTTGTTCAGCTTTTCCTCTACTTTTAGGGCAAACTGGTATGCCTCTTCAATACTGTTCATTCGAACCAGATTCAACTCCTCCTGAATGCTTGGCCTTAACCCATTAAGGTATCGGGCAACTTTCTCCTTATCAGCTTCTGCATGGCCTGTTCTGATGAGAAGTCGATAGAACTCATCTGTATACTCCTAAACAGATCTTCCCGCTTGCTTCAAACTCTGCATTTTCTTCAGTAGGTCAAGCTCATAATCAACAGGAATGAGCTTTCGCTTCAATTTATCCATCATCCGATCCCATCTCGTGATTTTCTCCTTTCCCCTTCTATTTCGCTCCAACTGAATTTCTTGCGACCAGATTTTTGCATGACCTTTCAGTCTGGCCTTCGCAAATTTGACCCTATCAGGATCCTCAAAATCTTCATACTCAAAATATTTTTCACACTCATTGATCCAGTCGATCAATTCCTCTGGGTTAAGATTTCCAGAAAATGTAGGAACCTCAATCTTAGGTCTTTTCCCAATCTTGAAAATCGCCCGAAAAAGTCTTTCTTCCTCCTGGTTCACAATTTCAACTTCTCCTTCTTGATATTCTTCTTCAGCTTCATCCTCGCTTTCATCTCCGACATTAAGATTCATTCTTCTGCGAATCTCTTCTTGCAATGCTCTCAATTGTCTCTACAGCTCTCTAACCTCAGGTGTTACAACACCAGCTCTTCCGCCACGTTCCCTTCGTGGAGGCATTTTCGCGATGCGCGCTGAAACCCTAGCCACGGTCCTGGTGCAAACTGCCTCACAGTCGGCGATCTGTTTACACACTCAAGAACTCTTGCTCTGATATCACTTGATGAAGGGTGCTCCCCTTAATACCACAAACACATAATAGAAATAGAGAAACAACAACAATAATATGCAAGAACAGAAAATTGGCTTCTTATTATCTCCACAAATGTGGAATTACAAACTTTCAGAATTACAATATGCAAAGCCACATGGGCATTCTTTACAATATTCTATAGGACAAAGCCTCAAATCAATACACAGATCTACTACCCAGAACTATTCTGAACTGCCTAAGACAATAATACAGCCTTCCTTATATAGGCAATTTTTCACCGCCTGGGAAGGTTCCAAAATTTTAGCCAATAAGGCCGACCAAACTTAGAATTATCTTATTTTACATTTTATTACATCATAGTCGGCTCAAGATAACCTTTGAAACCCAAACAGAAATTTTGAAGAAAATTATTTTCCGTCATTTCAGGTGACCCAACTTCTGAAGACCATAAGTCATCACCAGTTGACCCGATTGACTATTGCAACCCCATTTTGGAAAGGGCGCGAGGAGCTCTACAACGCTTACATCAAGCAATCTTCATTCAGCCCAAAATTCGACCTCATCCGGGGCCTCTAAAGCCTTCAAAATTGAGTTCAAAGTTTCTGTCCCCTGCTACCAATACCGAAAATCTTCAATATCTTCCAATATACACTTGATCTGGCAATGAAACTTTACTGGCAGACTTATATGACCAAAATGAACCTCCAAGAAAGAAATCAGATCATTCTGAGCACATACGAAAATTACCAAAAATAGTAACTTTCTATAAATAACAGCTCTGCACAAGATAGCCCTTATTGAATTCAAAAAATAGAAATATTTTTGGGTGATGCAAGATTGCTCTTACACCTAGGATGCTCCTGCATCAGACACCCAGGGTAATTTGAGAAGTGACCCTGTCACGACTTAGGTGTGCAGAGGAAAACCAAGACGGTTAACCTCCTCCTTTGTTAGCCATGATGAATCTTCAACAGGTTATCCTTTCCATTTGACCAAATACTATTCATATGTCCTGTTCCTTGTGCTTCTGCCAACACGACTGTCCCGTATGTCTTCAATCTCCTTAGTGTCTGAACTAGTTGCTGGAATACTCCACTGTGCTGCTGTGATCTCATCTTCAACACCTCCTTCGTGATACTCTGTCAGATCTGAAATGTTAAACACTGGTGAAATATTTAGCTCAGTAGGCAATTCTACATCATATGCGTTTCCTGAATCATGTTTCTTCAATATCCTGCATGGTCCAAACTTCTTCATTTTCAGCTTGTTATATGTACCAACTTGAAACCGCTCTTTCCGCAAATGAACCATGACTTCATCACCAACCTGAAATTCCTTATACCTCCTTTTCTCATCTGCCTTAGCCTTATACTGTGCGTTCATTTTGGTAATATGCTTCCTCACCTCCCCATGGATGTTCTTCAAGTGTTCTGTAAAATCCTCAGCTTCAGCACTACTTATTTCTCCTTTATCTATCTTCCTCAATTCAGATGCATTTCTTGGACTACTTACATATACAATCTGGAATGGTGATTTACCAGTGCTCCTATTGATAGAATTATTGTATGCAAATTCTGCCTGTGGTAATGCAAGGATAACTTTTGTTGATGGAAGAAATTTCTTAGATGGTATGAGGCATGAGCATGTATGTTTTGCTTTAATTCCAAAAGCTGGTAAAGAGGAAGTAGAAGATGTTCATGTACAGAGTTGCAGAGTATGTCAGATGGCGAAAGGAGTGAAGCAGAATACAGGATTGTATCAGCCATTACCTGTACCAGAGAAGCCTTGGGAGGATATCAGCATGGACTTTGTTCTTGGTTTACCGAGGACTCAGCGGGGGCATGATTCAATTTTTGTGGTGGTTGACAGATTTTCAAAGATGACACATTTCATTCCCTGCAAGAAGACTAATGATGCTGTTCATGTAGCAGAATTGTTTTTCATAGAAGTAGTGAGACTTCATAGTTTGCCAAAGACCATAGTTTCAGATCGGGACACTAAGTTTGTTGGATATTTCTGGCGTACATTGTGGAAGAAGTTGAAGACAGATTTGAAGTTCAGTTCATCACATCATCCACAGAATGATGGACAGACAGAGGTGGTGAATAGGAGTTTGGGAAATTTGCTGAGATGTTTGGTTGGAGATAAGCCTGATGAAGGGTGCTCCCCTTAATACCACATACCTTTTCTTCAGTCTCCTTCAATGGTTTTAGCTTATGTCGCACTCTATCCTTTGTCAGGGAATAGGTATTTCCACGGCCATCATGTACAGCACATCTATCAAACTGCCATGGTCTACCCAACAAAATATGACATGCATCCATAGATATGATATCACACAATACCTCATCTTGGTATCCGCCAATCTTGAACTTCACTAGGCACTGTTCACTAACCATGACCTTGTGGTCATCCTGCACCCAGGCAATCCGATACGGATGTGGGTGTTTCTGTCTCTTGAGCTTCAACTTTGTCACCATCTCTTCTGACACCAAATTGTCAGTGCTTCCACTATCGATAATCACATCACAGCATTTACCTTCACACTTGCATCGAGTGCGAAACAGGCTCCTCCTTTGCTCAGGTTCATTCTCACCACTCAACAGGACTCTTCTGTTAATCAACGTTTCTCCTCTTTCAGCATCTTCAAAATTTGATGATCTGGCATCTTCATCTACATGTGCAATTCTGTTCTGGCCTTCATTTCTTCTGTCTGTTCTGCCTTGGCGCTGAGGACATTTAAATGCCCTATGACCTTCTTCTCCACAGTGAAAACATGTTCCACGGAAGCCACCTCTTCCAGATCCTTGTCCTCTTCCTCTTTCTCTTTGATCTCTATTATTCTGATCGTGGAAGTGATTGGAATTATTTCCTCGCTGATTCTGACTGCTACTGGCCTCATCCTTCTTTTTCGGATCTTCATTTCGGCCACCATATGACCGTCCACCAGATCGTCCACTGCGACCTCTTCCATTTTGTCTGCTCTCAAACTTTTTGTTCAGCTTTTCCTCTACTTTTAGGGCAAACTGGTATGCCTCTTCAATACTGTTAATTCGAACCAGATTCAACTCCTCCTGAATGCTTGGCCTTAACCCATTAAGGTATCGAGAAACTTTCTCCTTATCAGCTTCTGCATGGCTTGTTCTGATGAGAAGTCGATAGAACTCCTCTGTATACTCCTAAACAGATCTTCCCGCTTGCTTCAAACTCTGCATTTTCTTCAGTAGGTCAAGCTCATAATCAACAGGAATGAACTGTCGCTTCAATTTATCCATCATCCGATCCCATCTCGTGATTTTCTCCTTTCCCCTTCTATTTCGCTCCAACTGAATTTCTTGCCACCAGATTTTTGCATGACCTTTCAGTCTGGCCTTCGCAAATTTGACCCTATCAGGATCCTCAACATCTTCATACTCAAAATATTCTTCACACTCAATGATCCAGTCGATCAATTCCTCTGGGTTAAGATTTTCAAAAAATGTAGGAACCTCAATTTTAGGTCTTTTCCCAATCTTGGAAATCGCACGAAAAAGTCTTTCTTCCTCCTGGTTCACAATTTCAACTTCTCCTTCTTGATATTCTTCTTCAGCTTCATCATCGCTTTCGTCTCTGACATTAAGATTCATTCCTCTGCGAATCTCTTCTTGCAATGCTCACACTTGTCTCTCCAGCTCTCTAACCGCAGGTGTTACAACACCAGCTCTTCCGCCACGTTCCCTTCGTGGAGGCATTTTCGCGATACGCGCTGAAACCCTAACCACGGTCCTGGTGCAAACTGCCTCATAGTCGGCGATCTGTTTACACACTCAAGAACTCCTGCTCTGATACCACTTGATGAAGGGTGCTCCCCTTAATACCACAAACACATAACATAAATAGAGAAACAACAATGATAATATGCAAGAACAGAAAATTGGCTTCTTATTATCTCCACAAATGTGGAATTACAAACTTTCAGAATTACAATATGCAAAGCCACATGGGCATTCTTTACAATATTCTATAGGACAAAGCCTCAAATCAATACCCAGATCTACTACCCAGAACTATTCTGAACTGCCTAAGACAATAATACAGCCTTCCTTATATAGGCAATTTTTCACCGCCTGGGAAGGTTCCATAATTTTAACCAATAAGGCCGACCAAATTTAGAATTATTTTATTTTACATTTTATTACATCATAGTCGGCTCAAGATAACCTTTGAAACCTGAACAGAAATTTTGAAGAAAATTATTTTCCGCCATTTCAGGTGACCCAACTTCCGAAGACCATAAGTCATCACCAGTTGACCCGATTGACTATTGCAACCCCACTTCGGAAAGGGCGCAAAGAGCTCTACAACGCTTGAATCAAGCAAGCTTCATTCAGCCCAAAATTCGACCTCATCCGGGGCCTCTAAAGCCTTCAAAACTGAGTTCAAAGTTTCTGTCCCCTGCTGCCAATACCGAAAATCTTCAATATCTTCCAATATACACTTGATCTGGCAATGAAACTTTACTGGCAGACTTATATGACCAAAATGAACCTCCAAGAAAGAAATCAGATCATTCTGAGCACATACGAAAATTACCAAAAATAGTAACTTTCCATAAATAGCAGCTCTGCACAAGATAGCCATTATTGAATTCAAAAAATAGAAATGTTTTTGGGTGATGCAAGATTGCTCTTACACCGAGGATGCTCCTACATCAGACACCCAGGGTAATTTGAGAAGTGACCCTGTCACGACTTAGGTGTGCAGAGGAAAACTAAGACGGTTAACCTCCTTCTTTGTTAGCCATGATGAATCTTTAATAGGTCATCCTTTCCATTTGACCAAATACTCTTCATATGTCCTGTTCCTTGTGCTTCTGCCAACACGACTGTCCAGTATGTCTTCAATCTCCTTAGTGTCTGAACTAGTTGATGGAATACTCCACTGTGCTGTTGTGATCTCATCTTCAACACCTCCTTCGTGATACTCTGTCAGATCTGAAATGTTAAACACTGGTGAAATATTTAGCTCAGTAGGCAATTCTACATCATATGCGTTTTCTGAATCATGTTTCTTCAATATCCTACATGGTCCAAACTTCTTCAATTTCAACTTGTTATATGTACCAACTGGAAACCGCTCCTTCCGCAAATGAACCATGACTTCATCACCAACCTGAAATTTCTTATACCTCCTTTTCTCATCTGCCTTAGCCTTATACTGTGCGTTCATTTTGGTAATATGCTTCCTCACCTCCCCATGGATGTTCTTCAAGTGTTCTGTAAAATCCTCAGCTTCAGCACTACTTATTTCTCCTTTATCTATCTTGCTCAATTCAGATGCATTTCTTGGACTACTTCCATATACAATCTAGAATGGTGATTTACCAGTGCTCCTATTGATAGAATTATTGTATGCAAATTCTGCCTGTAGTAATGCAAGGATAACTTTTGTTGATGGAAGAAATTTCCTAGATGGTATGAGGCATGAGCATGTATTTTTTGCTTTAATTCCAAAAGCTGGTAAAGAGGAAGTAGAAGATGTTCCTGTACAGAGTTGCAGAGTATGTCAGATGGCGAAATGAGTGAAGCAGAATACAGGATTGTATCAGCCATTACCTGTACCAGAGAAGCCTTGGGAGGATATCAGCATGGACTTTGTTCTTGGTTTACCGAGGACTCAGTGGGGGCATGATTCAATTTTTGTGGTGGTTGACAGATTTTCAAAGATGGCACATTTCATTCCCTGCAAGAAGACTAATGATGCTGTTCATGTAGCAGAATTGTTTTTCAGAGAAGTAGTGAGACTTCATGGTTTGCCAAAGACCATAGTTTCAGATCGGGACACTAAGTTTGTTGGATATTTCTGGCGTACATTGTGGAAGAAGTTGAAGATAGATTTGAAGTTCAGTTCATCACATCATCCACAGACTGATGGACAGACAGAGGTGGTGAATAGGAGTTTGGGAAATTTGCTGAGATGTTTGGTTGGAGATAAGCCTGATGAAGGGTGCTCCCCTTAATACCACATACCTTTTCTTCAATCTCCTTCAATGGTTTTATCTTATGTCACACTCCATCCTTTGTCAGGGAATAGGTATTCGCACGGCCATCATGTACAGCACATCTGTCAAACTGCCATGGTCTACCCAAAAACATATGACATGCATCCATAGATATGATATCACACAATACCTCATCTTGGTATCTGCCAATCTTGAACTTCACTAGGCACTGTTCACTGACCATGACCTTGTGGTCATCCTGCACCCAGGCAATCCGATACGGATGTGGGTGTTTCTGTCTCTTGAGCTTCAACTTTGTCACCATCTCTTCTGACACCAAATTGTCAGTGCTTCCACTATCGATAATCACATCACAGCATTTACCCTCACACTTGCATCGAGTGCGAAACAGGCTCCTCCTTTGCTCAGGTTCATTCTCACCACTCAACAAGACTTTTCTGTTAATCAACGTTTCTCCTCTTTCAGCATCTTCAGAATTTGATGATCTGGCATCTTCATCTACATGTGCAATTCTGGCCTGGCCTTCATTTCTTCTGTCTGTTCTTCCTTGGCGCTGAGGACATTCAAATGCCCTCTGACCTTCTTCTCCACAGTGAAAACATGTTCCACGGAAGCCACCTCTTCTAGATCCTTGTCCTCTTCCTCTTCCTCTTTGATCTCTATTATTCTGATCCTAGAAGCAATTGGAATTATTTCCTCACTGATTCTGACTGCTACTGGCCTCATCCTTCTTTTTCGAATCTTCATTTCAGCCACCATATGATCGTCCACCAGATCGTCCACCGCGACCTCTTCCATTTTGTCTGCTCTCAAACTTCTTGTTTAGCTTTTCCTCTACTTTTAGGGCAAACTGGTATGCGTCTTCAATACTGTTCATTCGAACCAGATTCAACTCCTCCTGAATGCTTGGCCTTAACCCATTAAGGTATTGGGAAACTTTCTCCTTATCAGCTTCTGCATGGCCTATTCTGATGAGAAGTCGATAGAACTCATCTGTATACTCTTGAACAGATCTTCCCGCTTGCTTCAAACTCTGCATTTTCTTCAATAGGTCAAGCTCATAATCAACAGGAATGAACTGTCGGTTCAATTTATCCATCATCCGATCCCATCTCGTGATTTTCTCCTTTCCCCTTCTATTTCGCTCCAACTGAATTTTTTGCCACTAAATTTTTGCATGACCTTTCAGTCTGCCTTCACAAATTTGACCCTATCAGGATCCTCAACATCTTCATACTCAAAATATTCTTCACACTCATTGATCCAGTCGATCAATTCCTCTGGGTTAAGATTTTCAAAAAATGTAGGAACCTCAATCTTAGGTCTTTTCCCAATCTTGGAAATCGCCCGAAAAAGTCTTTCTTCCTCCTGGTTCACAATTTCAACTTCTCCTTCTTGATATTCTTCTTCAGCTTCATCCTCGCTTTCCTCTCCGACATTAAGATTCATTCCTCTGCGAATCTCTTCTTGCAATGCTCGCACTTGACTCTGCAGCTCTCTAACCTCAGGTGTTACAACACCAGCTCTTCTGCCACATTCCCTTCGTGGAGGCATTTTCACGATGCGCGCTGAAACCCTAGCCACGATCCTGGTGCAAACTGCCTCACAGTCGGCGATCTATTTACACACTCAAGAACCCCTGCTCTGATACCACTTGATGAAGGGTGCTCCCCTTAATACCACAAGCACATAACAGAAATAGAGAAACAACAACAATAATATGCAAGAACAGAAAATTGGCTTCTTATTATCTCCACAAATGTGAAATTATAAACTTTCAGAATTACAATATGCAAAGCCACATGGGCATTCTTTACAATATTCTATAGGACAAAGCCTCAAATCAATACCCAGATCTACTACTCAGAACTATTCTGAACTGCCTAAGATAATAATACAGCCTTCCTTATATAGGCAATTTTCCACCGCCTGGGATGGTTCCAGAATTTTAGCCAATAAGGCCGACCAAACTTAGAATTATTTTATTTTACATTTTATTACATCATAGTCGGCTCAAGATAACCTTTGAAACCCGAACAGAAATTTTGAAGAAAATTATTTTCCGCCATTTCAGGTGACCCAACTTCCGAAGACCATAAGTCATCACCAGTTGACCCGATTAACTATTGCAACCCCATTTCGGAAAGGGCGCGAGGAGCTCTACAACCCCTAAATCAAGCAAGCTTCATTCAGCCCAAAATTTGACCTCATCTGGGGCCTCTAAAGCCTTCAAAACTGAGTTCAAAGTTTCTGTCCCCTGCTGCCAATACCGAAAATCTTCAATATCTTCTAATATACACTTGATCTGGCAATGAAACTTTACTGGCAGACTTATATGACCAAAATGAACTTCCAAGAAAGAAATCAGATCATTCTGAGCACATACGAAAATTACCAAAAATAGTAACTTTTCATAAATAGCAGCTCTGCACAAGATAGCCCTTATTGAATTGAAAAAATAGAAATGTTTTTGGGTGATGCAAGATTGTTCTTACACCCAGGATGCTCCTGCATCAGACACCCAGGGTAATTTGAGAAGTGACCCTGTCACGACTTAGGTGTGCAGAGGAAAACCAAGACGGTTAACCTCCTCCTTTGTTAGCCATGATGAATCTTCAACAGGTCGTCCTTTCCATTTGACCAAATACTCTTCATATGTCCTGTTCCTTGCGCTTCTGCCAACACAACTGTCCAGTATGTCTTCAATCTCCTTAGTGTCTGAACTAGTTGTTGGAATACTCCACTGTGCTGCTGTGATCTCATCTTCAACACCTCCTTCGTGATACTCTGTCAGATCTGAAATGTTAAACACTGGTGAAATATTTAGATCAGTAGGCAATTCTACATCATATGCGTTTCCTGAATCATGTTTCTTCAATATCCTGCATGGTCCAAACTTCTTCATTTTCAGCTTGTTATATTTACCAACTGGAAACCGCTCCTTCCGCAAATGAACCATGACTTCATCACCAACCTGAAATTCCTTATACCTCCTTTTCTCATCTGCCTTAGCCTTATACTGTGCGTTCATTTTGGTAATATGCTTCCTCACCTCCCGATGGATGTTCTTCAAGTGTTCTGTAAAATCCTCAGCTTCAGCACTACTTATTTCTCCTTTATCTATCTTCCTCAATTCAGATGCATTTCTTGGACTACTTCCATATACAATCTAGAATGGTGATTTACCAGTGCTCCTATTGATAGAATTATTGTATGCAAATTCTGTCTGTGGTAATGCAACGATAACTTGTGTTGATGGAAGAAATTTCCTAGATGGTATGAGGCATGAGCATGTATGTTTTTCTTTAATTCCAAAAGCTGGTAAAGAGGAAGTAGAAGATGTTCCTGTATAGAGTTGCAGAGTATATCAGATGGTGAAAGGAGTGAAGCAGAATACAGGATTGTATGAGCCATTACCTTTACCAGAGAAGCCTTGGGAGGATATCAGCATGGACTTTGTTCTTGGTTTACCGAGGACTTAGCGGGGGCATGATTCAATTTTTGTGGTGGTTGACAAATTTTCAAAGATGGCACATTTCATTCCCTGCAAGAAGACTAATGATGTTGTTCATGTAGCAGAATTGTTTTTCAGAGAAGTAGTGAGACTTCATGGTTTTCCAAAGACCATAGTTTCAGATCGGGACACTAAGTTTGTTGGATATTTCTGGCGTACATTGTGGAAGAAGTTGAAGACAGATTTGAAGTTCAGTTCATCACATCATCCACAGACTGATGGACAGACAGAGGTGGTGAATAGGAGTTTGGGAAATTTGCTGAGACGTTTGGTTGGAGATAAGCTTGATGAAGGGTGCTCCCCTTAATACCACATACCTTTTCTTCAGTCTCCTTCAATGGTTTTAGCTTATGTCGCACTCCATCCTTTGTCAGGGAATAGGTATTCGCACAGCCATCATGTACAGCACATCTGTCAAACTGCCATGGTCTACCCAACAACATATGACATGCATCCATAGATATGATATCACACAATACCTCATCTTGGTATCCGCCAATCTTGAACTTCACTAGGCACTGTTCACTGACCATGACCTTGTGGTCATCCTGCACCCAGGCAATCTGATACGGATGTGGGTGTTTCTGTCTCTTGAGCTTCAACTTTGTCACCATCTCTTCTAACACCAAATTGTCAGTGCTTCCACTATCGATAATCACATCACAGCATTTACCCTCACACTTGCATCGAGTGCGAAACAGGCTCCTCCTTTGCTCAGGTTCATTCTCACCACTCAACAGGACTCTTCTGTTAATCAACGTTTCTCCTCTTTCAGTATCTTCAGAATTTGATGATCTGGCATCTTCATCTACATGTGCAATTCTGTTCTGGCCTTCATTTCTTCTGTCTGTTCTGCCTTGGCGCTGAGGACATTCAAATGCCCTATGACCTTCTTCTCCACAGTGAAAACATGTTCCACGGAAGCCACCTTTTCCAGATCCTTGTCCTCTTCCTCTTCCTCTTTGATCTCTATTATTCTGATCCTGGAAGCGATTGGAATTATTTCCTCGCTGATTCTGACTGCTACTAGCCTCATCCTTCTTTTTTGGATCTTCATTTCGGCCACCATATGACCGTCCACCAGATCGTCCACCGCGACCTCTTCCATTTTGTCTGCTCTCAAACTTCTTGTTCAGCTTTTCCTCTACTTTTAGGGCAAACTGGTATGCCTCTTCAATACTGTTCATTCGAACTAGATTCAACTCCTCCTGAATGCTTGGCCTTAACCCATTAAGGTATCGGAAAACTTTCTCCTTATCAGCTTCTGCATGGCCTGTTCTGATGAGAAGTCGATAGAACTCCTTTGTATACTCCTGAACAGATCTTCCCGCTTGCTTCAAACTTTGCATTTTCTTCAGTAGGTCAAGCTCATAATCAACAGGAATGAACTGTTGCTTCAATTTATCCATCATCCGATCCCATCTCGTGATTTTCTCCTTTCCCCTTCTATTTCGCTCCAACTGAATTTCTTGCCACCAGATTTTTGCATGACCTTTCAGTCTGGCCTTCGCAAATTTGACCCTATCAGGATCCTCAACATCTTCATACTCAAAATATTGTTCACACTCATTGATCCAGTCGATCAATTCCTCTCGGTTAAGATTTCCAGAAAATGTAGGAACCTCAATCTTAGGTCTTTTCCCAATCTTGGAAATCGCCCGAAAAAGTCTTTCTTCCTCCTGGTTCACAATTTCAACTTCTCCTTCTTGATATTCTTCTTCAGCTTCATCCTCGCTTTTGTCTCCGACATTAAGATTCACTCCTCTGTGAATCTCTTCTTGCAATGCTCGCACTTGTCTCTGCAGCTCTCTAACCTCAAGTGTTACAACACCAGCTCTTCCGCCACGTTCCCTTCGTGGAGGCATTTTTGCGATGCGCGCTGAAACCCTAGCCACGGTCCTGGTGCAAACTGCCTCACAGTTGGCGATCTGTTTACACACTCAAGAACTCCTGCTCTGATACCACTTGATGAAGGGTGCTCCCCTTAATACCACAAACACATAACAGAAATAGAGAAACAACAACAATAATATGCAAGAACAGAAAATGGGCTTCTTATTATCTCCACAAATGTGGAATTACAAACTTTCAGAATTACAATATGCAAAGCCACATGGGCATTCTTTACAATGTTCTATAGGACAAAGCCTCAAATCAATACCCAGATCTACTACCCAGAACTATTCTGAACTGCCTAAGACAATAATACAGCCTTCCTTATATAGGCAATTTTCCACCACCTGGGAAGGTTCCAGAATTTTAGCCAATAAGGCCGACCAAACTTAGAATTATTTTATTTTACATTTTATTACATCATAGTCGGCTCAAGATAACCTTTGAAACCCGAACAGAAATTTTGAAGAAAATTATTTTCCGCCATTTCAGGTGACCCAACTTCCGAAGACCATAAGTCATCACCAGTTGACCCGATTGACTATTGCAACCCCATTTCGGAAAGGGCGCGAGGAGCTCTACAACGCCTAAATCAAGCAAGCTTCATTCAGCCCAAAATTCGACCTCATCCGGGGCCTCTAAAGCCTTCAAAACTGAGTTCAAAGTTTCTATCCCCTGCTGCCAATACCGAAAATCTTCAATATCTTCCAATATACACTTGATCTGGCAATGAAACTTTACTGGCAGACTTATATGACCAAAATGAACCTCCAAAAAAGAAATCAGATCATTCTGAGCACATACGAAAATTACCAAAAATAGTAACTTTCCATAAATAGCAGCTCTGCACAAGATAGCCCTTATTGAATTCAAAAAATAGAAATGTTTTTGGGTGATGCAAGATTGCTCTTACACCCAGGATGCTCCTGCATCAACTAGACACCAACTTCACTCCAGGAAAGGGTCTTCTCCAAGGAGACCCCCTCTCCCCTTACCTCTTCATCCTTCTAGCTGAGGTTTTGGGTCATAATATGATGCAGATGGTACAATCCAAAGAAATTGAGTTTATTAAACCTGCTACCAGCCTTCCCCCAGTGGTCCTATAGCAATTTGTGGATGACACCTTCTTCTTTGGCACCTCCTCGGTCAAGGAGGCTAGGATGTGGAAACTATTTTGGATAGATCTACCACTACTTCAAGTCAACATATCAACTATCACAAAAGCCAAATGTTCTTCTTCAACACTGAACCTGTTGTTCAAACTAAGATCTTGAAAATTTTGGGCTGTTAGGCTGACTCCCTTCCAGCTACTTACCTTGGGCTTCCCCTAACTGTCAAAGATGTGAAGCAAGAGTTTTGGAACTCCATCCTAAAATGAACCCAAAGGAAGCTGGAAGGATGGAAAGGTAAATTACTTAGTAGTGCTGGTAAGCTCCAACTTCTTGCTGCTTCTCTTCAAGGTATTCCTATCTATTTCCTTTCCATTTTCAAAATATCTGGTTTCATGGCTGATAAACTTGAAAAGATACAACGCCCCTTCCTTTGGTCAGGGTCTGAGGAAAAGAGAAGGCTACCTTTAGTCAATTGGGACAAGGTCTCCCTCCCTAAACAATTAGGGGGTCTAGGGTTGAGGATAATTCACAACCATAATAGGGTCCTGCTATCCAAGATGGCTTGGACCATGGTCTCAGGATTTGCTGACTAGTGAAAAATTATGGAAGCCAAGTACCTCGATGGAGGATGCTTTAGTAAGCTCTTCATGAAACAAGGTCACCCCAGAGGTTCCAAAATTTGGAATAACATTCTTAAGAGCAAAATTAGCCTAGAAAAAGGGACCTTTTGGCAATTGGGCAATGGCAGGGACATCAAGTTTTGGGAGGATCCTTGGCTACAAAATATTATTCTAGCCTCCACCCGCTTTTCTCAACTAAGGAACATTCTCACCCATGGGGTTGGCAGCCTTGTCTCTAAGTTCATCACCACTGGTAAGTGGATTGATATCATTCCTATCTTGAGGGATAGACCGGATCTTGTTAATCTTGCTACCAAACTCAATAAATTAATCTAGTCTATTCGCATTCCCTTGATTGATCGGCTTGATAGAATTTTATGGTGACATACCTAGAATGGTGGCTTCACTATTAAAATGGATTATAATTAGTTGATCATGAAAATTGCTGACACTAATTGCTAGAAGAAAGTATGGCAGCCTCAACTAATCCCTAAGGTCAACTTCTTTTGGTGGACGGTGCTCCATGGAAAAATTCTCACTCTTAACAACCTCACTAAGTGCGGATTTAGTCTGGCTAATAGGTACTATTTATGCAAAAGGGAGGAGGAAAGTATAAATTACTTGTTCATTCACTGTGATTTTTCTACCAAGGTCTGGTAGTAGATTCTTGCCTGGCTCTGCATTTGGTGGGCCCCTAGCAGGGACATCCATGAATGGTTTCATGATCGGTTGTCTCCTTCCCACCACCAAATGATAAAACTCCTCTAGAATCAAGCCCTTCCCATCTTCTACTAGACCCTCTGGAAGGAATGTAATATAAGGATTTTAAGGGAGACTGAGATTAATGCTACAATGGTGTTCCAGCTCAGTCTCAAATTATTACAAGAAACTTTACTCATCTCCCAAGGGAAAACCCCAAGCCTCCCCCCGTCTAGTTGGGACCACAAAATTACCAAGATTTAGGGTATTGATAAGGGATTTTCCAAATTTGACAGCACTAAGCTTACATCGCGTAAGGCCACTATTTGGATTCCCCCCAGGCTACTTGGCACAAACTCAATTTTGATGGCTTGGTTTGCAATGATCTCCAAGCTGGTGGTGGTGTCATTCATGATCACAAGGGTCATTTGGTGGCTTCCTATGATGGGCCCCTCCATAATTATACCATCAATTAGGCTGAGGGTATGGCTCTCCTATGGGGCATGAAAATTTCCATTACCTTGGGATGTACTAGCATCGCTATTGAAGGGGACTCCAAAGTCATCATTGATGCTACTTGGGGAAATTGTAGTGCTAGCTGGAAAGTTGACAGTAGTTTAGGTGATATATGTGGTTTAATGGAGCACACTCACAGGGTTACTATCATGCACACCTATAGGGAAGGAAACTTTGTTGCTGATGCCATGGCTGCTACCGATCTACATCTTGACAAGCTTCGGTGTTGGAGAGTTGTTAATCAGCTGTCCCAAAATACTCAAGACCTGCTTAGGTGGGAAATGAGAGTTGAAGAATTTGGAATCCATGAAGTTTAAAAATTGGAGCTTGGGTTGGGCACCTACAGGTGGGGTCGGGCACTATCACATTTTCACCACCTTTGCCTCTACTTCTTTCATTTGCCACATGGCTTGTTGTGGAGGGTCTATAAATTGCAAAAGGGGTTTGACATGGCATATCGAAACAAGGCTTCCTTTTAAAAGCCATCATTACTTTGAATGGTTTCTAAATAAAAAATAATCTATGGAGGATTTTAGGAGATATGATGCATATTTAACTGATGCCAATTGCATTTTAACGTGCCATCCCCGCGTGTTAACCTTGGTGGCCTCTCTGGTGAGGTTTCACAAGCCCCAAGATAATTATGACCCTAATTACTACTCGCAGCCTAACAAGACCTTAATTCCTTTCTTTGGATTTCATTTCATCATTCCCATCCACTGTCTTGTGAAAAATTTGGGTTCTAAGTTTGGTGGGAGCATTTTTGTGGGTCACCATTCTGGTTCTGAACCCTATGGTTCTCTGTTTGTTGGGGTGTTCAGTGACTGGCATCGGGAGACAAAGATGGGAGGCAATAGGAAGAGGATTGAAATAGACAAGATTGAGGAAGAATTCTCCTCTGACCCCATGTTCATGTATTTCTGCAAGGAGGGAGGTATCCTTCCTTTTATGGAAAACCTCACGGGACACGATGAGATGATATCCAGGAAATTTGTTAAGACCTAGAATGAAAGAAAGGTTACCATTAATGGTATAACCTTTGAAATAAATGAGGAGGTCATCAGCCAAGCCATGGGGATGCTGACTATTGGCAAAAAATGGAAGAAAATGGCTAAAGCCCAAGCGAAGATGGAGTTTGCTCAATTTTTCAAGAATGAAGATACCCTAGTTTCTAAAAATGGGAGCTATAGCTTCTCCGACCTCTCGAAGTTCTATCCAAAAATGTGTAAGCTGATGATCAAATATTTCACCTTAGAGGGCCGATATGGTATGTTCTACAACCACCATCTTCCTTTTTTGAATCATTTTCCACATAAAGTGTTAATTTTCCTTCCCTTTTACCTTTTACACTCTTTGGAGTCTAATGTGAATGATGTTAATGAGGTCATTTCTCTTGGGAAGAAGCCTATCTATCTCCACCAGGGCCTTATTCTCAGACTATACAATTTCCATCATTTCCTCTGCCCCCCCTATTGTCCAAGTTACCCACTCTGTCCAACAACCCTTATTGCCTTTGGTTTCTCTTAACTAGCGCCTTTGCACTCCCTCTAAGTCAAAAGGTTGTTTGACCCCTGCTGCTAGCCCCAAGTCCTCTGAAACCCAACCCACCCATGCTTCGCAGTCAGGCCCCAAACATACCCTTAACCTTGGTGATTTCTCTCAGCCTCCTCCCAAAAAGCAAAAGAAAATCATCATTAACCTAGACTGCCCTCTGAATACTGATCCCTAGCCCACCTCTACCCGTTGCTCCTCTTGTATTGCCAAAGAACAGGGAAAAAGAGCTATCAGAGAGCTCATGAGCCAAGAGGATGCCTCTGTGGCTCTCCCAGCAGAGAAGGCTTGGATAATGGTTCTGAGCAGGTGGAAATCAAGGTGGACAATGACATCTAAACTACCGTGGCTGAGGAGGAAAAGATGGAAAAGGATCCCATTTCTGATAAAGAGACTATGGGTAGCGGTCTTATGGGGAGAATCAAGTACAAATTTGCATCCCTGGAAAATACTGTGAACAAGCTCACCCGAGACCTTGATATTACCAATAAAAGACTAGTGGATGTCAGTAATTTTTCACTCAAGGTGATGCATGCGTCTACGACCGTGCTTTGCATTCTCAATTTGAGAAGGCTTTAGGAGGCAAGGAGTCTGTTGAAGGAAACCGTGAACTCTTCAAATTTCTTAATGAAGAGTGGGTTGACTTGTTGCTGTCTAAGCGCCTATGGGACGAGAAGTGACTCTGTGGCTGGTTGTGTACAGGATGGTAGAGACTGGTGCTAGTTCAACACCTTTTTGTTTAATGTGCTCTGTTAATTTCCATATGTTTAAGACTGTAAGTTATGTTTTTAGCCCTGTGTGGCATACTTTCTTGTTATTGTTGAATCTTTACAAGACTGTTTCATGGTTGTTTGATACTCAGCGGCTGTGGTGGATTATTTTTTGTTTTTATGTTTTTGATCGTGGTAGAAGCTATGTGTGTTTTAATGTTGCTCTCTAAGTTGAATTAATTTTCTGTTAATTCCCTTAGTTAGCCTCTCTTTGTTCCATAGGCCAACACCCTTTTGCTGCTGCTATTTAAAAAAATAATCCTTGCCATTTCTTGCATGTCCCAAGCCTTATCTATGGCATGTGCCACAAGTAAAGTTTGTGTACCATTAATTGGTATCTTCTTAATTATTATATTATATATATTTATGTTTTTGAATAATGTTGTATTATAAAATATTTAAATAAAAGAAAAGAGTAATAATTGAATATATATTATAACACGGATAATAACCAATTAAAATTATAAATAATATGTTTAAAATTTTAATTATTTATCATTTACATATAATGTATTAAATAAATGATAAAATAAAAATTGTTTATAATTAGAAAACTTTACATAGAAGATGAAATCAAAATTACTTTTATATATTTTGACATAGGTATGTTAAGAGGAACTCATTTCTCAAGAAAGCAAGGAAATGTTTGGTAAAAAAACAAGCACATAAAATAGTATAACATTAGGGTGTTATATCATTAAAGTGTGTAAACTATTATCTAAACAAAAATTGTCTATAAATCAGTTTCTTTTAAAGAAATGAAGGGCATGGAAACAAGATTATTCAAAAACTGGAACCTTTGAAAGGTATTTAGGTTAATTAGTGTAATAAATTCATCATAATCATAAATAATTTAGAAATCATAATGTAATATATCAAAATATAGGTTTTTAGTTCTATATGCAATAATGGATGTTTTTTAGAATTGTATGTTTAATGATAGAATCTAAAATTTTGTTAGGGTCTATGTTTTTCAATATTTTGGGGCATTGAATTATGTTGCTCATGTATTTATCTGTTTATGATCACCTTTGTATGTCTAAATGACTGACTATTTCTATAAAGCACCATTGAGACTTTCTATGCTAGGGTAGTTAAGTCAATGGGCTTCATACTTGACACATTAATCAAGTCACTTGGATCCATTAAATTTTTTGGAAATTAAATCATAGACATGTCAAATAGAATGGATATACTTATGTATACATTCTCATAATTATAATTTGATAAAATCTAATGATATTTAAGTTGTACAACCATTAATGTTTCAATATATTTATTTAATTATTTAAATATTAAGTATAATAAAAAATTAAAAACATTACACACAACAAAAATTTATTCATTGTTTAGCCTAAGAACACTTATAGTAATCTACGAATGATAGATGAAACAAAGAATATAAACTTGACTACACTTGTATAGTTCATTGTAGTCTTGTGCAAAAACTTTATTTAAAAATAAATAAATAAAAGTATAAACTTGGCTCTATTGACCACAAGTGTGAGATTGAGGCAAAAACTAAGGTTTTGTGAATCAAAATTTGACTGCAACTACAAGATGAGGAAAATCACGAAGAGGTTGCATTTGAAGCCTTTTAAATTTATATGAAAATAATGAATAGGCCACGAGATGGGAGCTACTGAAAAAATATTTGTCACACCAAAATCATGTATTGGTGGTGAAGATGGACCTCATCATGGATATAGTCTCTATGCCAACACCCCTCCATATGATAGAGCCAGATACAACCATGTACCATGTGGGATTCACACCCACTACTTACCATGTCGATAAGTTCAACTTATACAAATGAAAGTTCAAGGGCTTGAGGGACTTGAACAAATGGTATGCGCTCTAATACCATGAAGATTTTGTCATCACACCAAAATCACGTATTGGTGGTGGAGAAGGATCTCATCGTGGATATAGTTGCTATGCCAAAAACTACATTGTAATACCCCTCCCATAGTTTACTTCTCAATTTAATTGGTCATACTCTTTTAGGCCACTTTTCATGTTTGTATAAATCCTCAGATAGATTTGATGTTATGTATATTATGTTTATGATTTTACTGACCCCAAACTTGCATGTGTATGGTTGGCATGTATGTTTTATATTTCTATTTGATGTGTCTGATGTGGTTGAGGGATGACATCGCAGTTACTTGCCTGCGATATCCACACAATCGGTTGATCCCCGCCATTGCTTGTTTATATTTATACATATATGTACATGCTCATCTTTTATGCAATTTTACAGGTACCTAGCATCAACTACCCTAAATTGCTAGGATGAGCGTGTCCTATCGCAATATGTCAATGGTAAGAGAGGGGAGATAACATACAAATCCAAATCCCAACCCAAGTCATTGATTGTCCTAAAAATAGTGGACAAGTATCTATTTTCTACCCATTTGAATTTGTCAAGATGACGTGAATTCGTGAGCCCTTCCTTGGTGTTTGTTTGTTGTTTAAGTTAGTTGATTTTTCATGTTTTGTGAGTCAAGTGAATTTTCTTGTGTGAATTATTTGATTTAATTAATTAAATTAGGAGTAATTATGAGATTAGAATAGTTATATTGTATGAATGTGGAAATATTAGATATCGAGAATATTTAATTATTAAAGGTAATTAAATACCTTTGTTGATTAAAAAATTGAATTAAAAGTCTAAAATAAGAATAAGAGGATTTTAATTAATTATTAAATCTAAATATAAAAATTAAAGGGCATGGTTGATTTATTTAATATTTAATTTAAATTAGTTTGCATAGTTAATTATGTGCTAAAGTATTTATTGATTAATTAAATATTTATATGTAATTTAAGTTGCACATTTGGTTTAAGTGAAAATTGAATTAGAATCTAAAGTTAAAAGTTGAGTTAGAAATTATAATTTAAAAAGTGCATTATTTATTATTGAGTTATTTTATCATGCAAAGTGAATTGATAGAAACTAGGTAGAGAGAGTTGAGTTATGTTTTAGGGTTTGCATGTTTTAGAAACCCTAGGAGGAATAGGTCTTCTTTGTGAGGGGTTTCTAGGTATTATTTTCAATTACATCTATTAGGTTTTAGAGGAGCTCTTGGATGAATTTGGAAGATTTTTGGAAAGCTTGGTTTTTCTGAGCGTTGTTTTGAGATTGTTTGAAAGCTTGGATTTCAAAGGTTGAATTGGGTCTTTCTTGGCTTCGTATTTTCAGGCATTGTTTGAGGTAGGGTTTGAAACTTTCCTTTTGTAAAACTCTTTCATTTGAAAAGATTGTTTGCTTCGTGTCTGGATTTGTTTATGTAATGAATTGGTAATTGGATTTTTATTTTCAATTAAGTTTGTTATTGTGAAAATTTAGATTAGTTTGATGTTAAATTAGATCTAGTATTCTGTTTGGATGATTTGAAAACCTAGGAATAAATTTTAGAAATTTGTGTGAGTTTTTTTTTAGTTAGAGTATTTACCTAGAAAAGATAGATAATTTGTCTCAATATTTTGCATAGAAATTTAATTGAAATTGCATGTGAAATCATATTAAAAATAAATTAGTTTTTCCTGAAACCTTAGTTTTCCATTAAAGAAATCAATTGAGAAAATATATGTGTTTAGAAAAAAAAAAAAAAGAGGTTTTTTTATTTGAATTTGTTTTTTTTATCGATAAAAGGCTGAGGCCAAGATATTTTATTAAAATTTAAAATAGGTTGTGTTAGCTATTTTTCTTGCTGAATCCTAAGACACAGCCTTGAGTGCTTAGATAGAATTCTTTGATTCCCAAACTCCTAATTCCAAGCAAGAAAAGACTACTTGACAAGGAGAAACTCCTTCTACACTCCGAGCTCGATAGACCCAGGTGGGTGTACCTAAAACATATGACTGATTACACAGTATATATAAAAGTGGACATTGTTCTGCTATTCACCTTTTATTTAACCAACTTATGTAACACTCTGTAGATGACCAGAATCAACTGTAAACAGATTTTAACCAGATAAACCATTATTGTAAGAATAGCAAGAGCCAATGAGACAGGGATCTTCATCCTTCTTCCCTTTTAAGGAGGGGCAACCTAGTGATTCACTCTTAAAGGAATCAGAAAATGAATTGTACTACTTGAATACAGTCAAACATGAATGTTCATAACAACAGGAAAATAAAATGATTTCAATTAATGCTTGATGAAGAAAACTACTATTCAAGCCAAGACCAGTGCCTTATCTATTGGGAAACAGATTCAAACAAATATACAATCCCAAAAAACCCTA
This sequence comes from Chamaecyparis obtusa, assembly GCA_027943335.1. Taxonomy (NCBI): domain Eukaryota; kingdom Viridiplantae; phylum Streptophyta; class Pinopsida; order Cupressales; family Cupressaceae; genus Chamaecyparis; species Chamaecyparis obtusa. Next base: position 4,685 of record BSBK01008107.1, on the reverse strand, counting down.
ACTCCAACTCAAGAACCTGAATGAAATGCCTTGCAAACAATTCCTCTCATAAATCAACACCTGGACATCAATTTCATATATAAACCTTAAATTCTCAAAACTTGTAATTAAGATTGACTCTCTCCTTGAAAGAAACTTAAAGAAACAAGATCATAGCTACCTTATAGCCAGTGTATCAAAATGTCTTACAAACTGACACATGAGAACTAAGACCAGATACACAAAGACATCAACAAGAACTGAACAAGGATTCCATTATTTTCATTAAAACTTATCTAAAACTGTACATTGCAAAACTATGAACACCAAAAAATAAGACTCAGAAGCTTGAAGTTGTCCTAGCAGCATAAATTTTCAACATCATTTACAAAATGAGAGAAAAACTAAGATATAGCAGAATTGAGTCAGTTGAAAAACCCACTGACAGTTGTCCATTTAGCATAAAATATCTCCATAATTCCTCTCCACCATGACCTACAACTGATTCTCCAAACTAAAGCACATTCTGCAATCATTTCCAAACTGATCTGTTTCTGATTCTTGTCCTTATAATTTGAACCCAAACTGGTCTCATTCACTTCACTGAAACTAAAAATCATCATTGCCATTGGATTCCTCGTTCCTTGCCATTTCTGGAAACATATAACACTTGCATATTCTGACAAAAAATGAGTTCCCAAGACATTTTTCCATGAACAGGCTTGGTCATTTAAATTTTTGGATTTAGCCTATAGTCTGGACTATATCAAATTTTAAAATCTTCTTCAAATCTACCATTTTATATTATTTTCTGCACTTTTCCACAGAAAAGACCAGGAAGTGCCACTTGTCAACATCTGAATGGTTGCTTAGACTAACCCAAGGTTTGACCTCTGGTTGGGAGAACTAGTGATTACATGCATTCTCTGAATCTCTGAATGGATTCCTTAACCACAGTTAAGCCTGGTGACCATGTGAAAGAGTCTATCTCTAAATCTCCAAATGAGGCCTTGACCGTAGTTAACATTTGGAGAACCGGCGACTACAGGCTACCTCTGAATCTCCAAATGATAGCCACTAACCGTGAACCATCAAGCGATTGCGCGACTACTCATTCTTGTGATCTTAGAGAACTGGTGACTGGTAGTTAGCTAACTGCTCGCTGAGTTTGTGCGGTCATCTCCTAACCACCAATTCCATTCCGTGACTTAGCGAGCGTCCACCACGTGTCCACCTGGGGCCTTGTCATCGCCATCTGCTACCTACAAAATTTAATATCCACTGGCCTGCTGACATAGAAATCGAGGCGACCACATGAGCAGTCATGCGGGCAAAGCCTCCGCTCTTCTTTCTTATTTCACTATGTGTGTGGATTTGGTTATATGCATTATATTTTCCCAATCTGGGGTGAATGTGGGATAATTTGTTTTTGAGATTTTAAAGCTTTCCATGCACTTTGTTCCAAAACTTGTGGGGCCCACTGTGCACAGAGATCTCCAACCAAGAGGGCCCACCAATAGCCTCTTGTCTTTCTATTTACCATACAATGAAAGTGCCTTTGTATTTAAAAGTTTAAAAAAACTGCACACCCATCACATGTGGGATTATCCACATAGTGCATTTCGACACCAATAGGCACCCAACTACATATTCACATAGGCTTCTCCATTTGTTCATTGCATGAAAAACTCCCTTGCTTGCATATGGCCTTCACACTTGACGTGTTGATAGCCTCCTTTACAGTGCCTCCACTCATGAATATATACTTCATGTACCTCTACACCTTTGCATTTGTTTTATTTTAGAGGCATCCAGCACGTTCCTCCTTTCTGTGTTGTGTGAGCTACAATTTTAACATGCCTCTTCAAATTATTATGCAACCTTATACTCACGGTAGGCCCTTTGTCTTGTGCGCAGGCCTCCCTTGTTTTCTATGTGCCACCTTGTTTCAATTTTCCCTAGCATCCATTAACGTGAGGCCCCATTTAACCATGCAAACACCATTCTCCCAGTTTGCAATGCGTGATGGCTTGGTCTTGTAGGCACCTTTAATGCGTGAGTCTTAGCAAACTAGCGCTAGCATTAAAAGAGAATGTGCCTATCTTTGTGCTTGTTTGTGAGCTACTTCATTCACATAAAATCCACTCACAAATGGGTACTACCTCTTTCATCTCACGCACTGGATTCTCTCCTTGTTGCGCTAGTTGTCTCCTTGGTCTTTTGCGCAAACCAATTATTTGCCATGCATTCTTTTAGATTGGCACATACCAGCCCCTACACAACTGGCATCACCCAGCTACCTTTAATACTATGTGCCACACTTTATTTTCTTATGCTAACTCCTTGCTTGGTTTTATTTAGTGTTGGTTGTCTCTACTTTATTGCGTAGGCATATCTTTGAGGGGTATACATTTGAAGCTTCACACACTCCCTGCCAATACTTTGTCTAATTAGTCCAAAGCCTCTGCAATATGTACAACCTCCTTTTGATTTTTTCATTATATTTCCTCCTCAGCACATCATGTCAAGAGCCATGCCCCTCGAGTTACTTCTCCCTACATCCTTGTGTGTTAGTGTTAGCTTCCTTGTGCGAACTGCTACCACACTTTGAGACTAGCACAATACACTTTCGGATAAGCCATCGCCTTAAAAGAAAAATCATTCATTTCTATAACATGATCAACATTGAAAAACATAGCTTTGCTAGAGTGGAAATCATGGAAATATCGGCATGCCAAATTCACACAGACATACGAGTACACACTCTTAATGAGAAAATCAACTTAGAGGACCGATACATTTGAACTCAAATTTTCCTTCTTTTTAAATTAAAAAAAATGTTCACTTGAAGAAATGAATCCAAAGTCCATCAAAGATTTAAACACATTGTTGAGTTCTCAGTATTTCTGCAAAAACTAATCAACAATACTAACTGGCACCAGAAAGTAACTTCAAAAAACCAACCAAATGACCTCGCAAGATTGTGCCATCAGAAACACATGCTTACCTCCAACACTATAGCACACTAGTCAAAGGAAATTGCCCACAAATATTCTAGCTAGAAGACATTAACGATCGAACATAGCCATTTGAAAACTAAAACTGCCAATACTGCCAAAATCACATAAATTGGCTCTGGAACTAGCTTTTAAAACTGACCAAACAAAACTTTTGAGACCCGGCATCCTGGACACTGAATCTCCTTCATACAAGGAGTATGAATCCCCAAAAAGCTTCCTTAGAAAGTCACATGGTGAAATGTACTCAATTAGCAAAGTCAGCTTACTAGATAAGTTCAGAATTTAGAACAGTGAAGAACATAGAAACCGGGTCTGGAATCAGCTTTGAAAACTAGGCTAAACATGACATCAGGATCCGAAAATATGAGAATTTGTTCTTTGTCATATAGAGAGTATAATTACAAAATTAGGGCTCATGACGAATAATAGGGTGCATTTGGCAATCAGGCAAAGATAGGCTCTCAAAATTGCAAACTAGGAAACACAGTAAAATAGTGATTTGTGCATACGGAATGACCCTAGGAAAGTATGCTAAAAGATTCGTCAAGACTTCTAACTTGGCATGCTTGTAGTACTTTCAAATTAGAACAAAGTGGTACAACCCATTCAGGCTCATCAATCACATATCAAAATTTATAACATCACAAACAGGGGTACAGATCAATATACACAAATCACAACTTGAAAAACAACAGAAGTGGTATTTGGAATCGCATTTGCAAACTGAGCAAACAGATTCGTCATGACCTCAAAATTGAAACAAAGGAAGTACTTGACCCTTGGAATATTATGCAAAAGGAAATTTCTCAATAGGGTCAACTAGGTCAAAGATATGACTCGTCAAATAGTCCCTTCCAGAATTTATGAACAATTACACAAGTGCATGACAACAACAAACTACCAACTTTGAGGGGTTCGAAACCTAATCAAACGGATTCGAAATGACTTAAAAATTGGAAGATAGGTTCTATGATATGCATACTAAATATCCTCAAAGTGGCGGGTCATGAAACATTTCTAGACGCAAGATATTCAAAGGCAAACTGAGCTACTGTACTCTATTTGACACTTAGGCAAAATTGTACAATTTGACATTTGCTCAAAATGGGACTTCACCGAATGATCCAGGATGATAAAATAACATTACAGAATGCATGCATGTACTGAATGGAGTGTGTTAAACACCTAGAACACCTCATAGGCTTGAAAATGACAGTCGGGTACATATGCATGTAAAGCACTTATAGGAGCTAAAATTTTACAATTTCCTCAACTTGTGACCCAAAATGAGCATGCAATTTTGAGTCCCAACAGGTTACATAATCTCTATTAAATGCGGGCACTAGTAGGAAATAATGGAGAAGGAAAGCTCCAATGTAGCCTGGGACAGAGGTCTGGATTATTAGAATACATAAAAAAATATGAAGGTATTCCTTCATTTACATAACAAAATTGAATCAATCTCCCCTTTATATAATATAATTATCATTCCCCTATGAACATTCACAATATTTATAAGAATCTCTTTCATAGGTGGAGATCTCTTTTTCACGGTTGAATTTGTTTCCTCTTTTTTTACTAAAAGTCCCTTGTCCTACATAGAAGCTTGACTACAAGATATCTTCACAGCTAGTCAATTTGTTTAAAAAGATAGAATGCAATCTGTTATTATTATGATAAGGGAAC